>CM060083.1:43213665-43546165 GCA_030533445.1 Cyprinodon diabolis
TGAATGAAGCGTTGGACTCGCTGCCTGCTCTCTGAGAACACGCGACTCTTTTAAAGGCTTGAGCGGAGCAGAACAGTAGCCCTTTTCCCAGCGAGGTCGTGACCCCTTCGCCTCGGACCGAACCCGATACCCTGTCCTGCCGGCTCTGCGGGGCGCACAGCCTGAAAGATAAGGAAGTGGACCACCGGTAGTCTTGCTGTTGCCCCTCACCCCCCCACGGGGGGAGCCCTGGGGTCAACCCCAGAACGCCTCACCTTACTTACCTTCCCTCCTTCAACCTTTTAGGTCTCCACACAGCTCCGTTTCATGCTTGCAGCTCCAACTTCTGTTCATTGTTCAGATCTTATTGCAGGATATAATAATTCTACACCACAGTTCTACTTTATGCATTGTTTTCCAGCCCCAAGACAGTTTGATTTCTATGCTCCATATTCAGATCCAAACATATTATTTTAGAGCTCAAATGTTAAAATGAAGTTCCTTGATAATAACCTCAATTTTTAGGCTTTACTAAACCTTATTTTACTGGCTCAGTGGCTTAGTGGCTCAGGTTATCCTGAGCTATCTCTATAGTTCTGCTGCTATAGGCTTAGACTGCTGGAGGACATAGGGACCCCTTTTTCATCATTCTGCTTCATTCTATCTCTATTCTCCCACTCTGCAGAATCTGTTAGTTCAATCTCTAACGTTCTGCTCTCTCTGCTTTTTCTCATAGTAGCTTCATCTGGTCTGTTCCTGTTTGGCTGTGACTCCATCCTGGAGAGAAATATCAGCTGTGCTGCTGCCATCAACACCTTTGTTTCTAGATGTTGGAGCTTGGCCTGTTTTCCAGTGTAGTCCTGTTTCTCTGACTGTGACTAACTGGATGTGCTCTCTTCATCCTCTGACATGGGAGCTGGCTCGGAGCTCGTCTGCCTGGCTGTGTGTTTCCTGGACGGGGCCGCCTGTGGAGCTGGTTGACAGTTTCCTTTTGTATCTATGCTCCTTTTTCTATGTCTGCTTCTGTCTCCTTGAACCCCAGTGGGCCTCAGCAGATGGCCGCTCACACTGAGCCTGGTTGTGCTGGAGGTTTCTTCCTGTTCAAAGGGAGTTTTTCCTCTCCACTGTCGCTACAAGCATGCTTAGTGTGAGGGATTGCTGAAGAGTCAATGAGTCGATGCAATCAGCTGGTTTTCCTTAGATAGAAAACTTTGAATCAATCTGGTTGAATCGGTCAGAGAAACAACCTTCGCTGTGTCATTTCAGATCGAGACCAGACTTTTTGACCCTCCACTGGTGACCTGCAGAAGCTGAATAATCTTTAGTGGCACGGGTTCAGTTTTTAACGTTAAGATAAATTTCACTGTTGAGGGCAATTAAAAAGGAAGACAGATAGGTTGTTGGCAATGGCATAATATTTAAAGTATCATTACCTTTTCAGATTTATCTTCTCTGGCTTGGCTGACAGAATGAACCAGTTTGTTTTTATGCTTAAGCCAGAAGGAGCCCCAGCCCCCCACCAATGTGAAAAGATGAACCAGTCAGACGCTGACACTTTCATCCACAACATATGACAGAGGAGAAAAAACTTCCCAGAGGGAGGCTGCTAATGACAAGCTGAGACCTAGACAGGGAGAGTGGAGAAAAGGATTAAAGAAACTAGGAAGAGGGGCGGAAGACGGGGCCAAAGGAGGGATCACTTCTTCTGCCCGTTCATTAAAAACCTGAAAATTTATGTATTAAATGGAAATAGGACTTGTCATCATCATCAATTGGTAAACAAGGGGGAAAGATTTAAAACTTCAGGCACAACAGCATCAAAAAAGAGAAACATTCTGAGGAGAAATCAAATGTTTTGCATCTATACCTCCCTATCAGCCCTTTCACTAACCTCCTCCATCCCTCATTCATCTTCCTTTGCCTCCAGGGAATGACTGAGAACTTTCACTCTCCTGTCTCCTGTTGCTTAGCTGCTGGTTGCTGTGTCGAGTTTCCAGGAAGGAAGGAGTAAAATATCCCAACGCAGCTTCCCTTGGAAAGTGATGGCTGCGCTCCTGAGTGGCAACAGGAAGTCCAACAGGCTGCCACGGCTGGTCAAGAGACTAACAAGGCCTTTGAAACGGGTAGCACTTTCATTTTTGGCTGAAAGACTTTTAGGGTATTTCTTCTGACGGACAACTCCAGAAGATACTTTCGGATTAAGAGTTTATGCAATGAAGGGAGATTTTGTATTTTTGCATGAAATATTCATTTTTAGGGGCTGCATGGCGTTGCAGTGGGTAGCGCTGTTCCTTTGCAGCAAATAGTTTCTGGGTTTGATTCCTGGCCCAGGGTCTTTATTCATGTAGTTTGAATGTTCTCCCAGTGCATTTGTGGGTTCTCTCCGGGTACTCCGGCTTCCTCCAATAGTCCAAAAACATGACTTCTAGGTTAATTGTCTTCTCTAAAGTATCCTTAGGTGTGAGTGTGTGCGTGACTGGATGTTTGTCCCTGTGTTGTTCTGCAACAGACTGATGACCGGTCCAAGGTGGACCCCGCCTCTCGTCCATAGCCTGCCAGAGATTAGCCACTGGTCCCACCGCGACCCTAACAAGGACTAAGCGTGAAAAAATGGATGATTGGATATTAATTTTCAAAGTTGATCCCATATCTTAGGGGAGTGTTAAAGCAATGCGCTTGTGCTCTTAGAAGGTTGCAAGTACCCAGTTTGATCCCCAGAGCCTGTGCTCTGGGTCCCTGAGCAAGACCCTTAAACCTGGCCACACACTGCACGATTTTTTGCCCTTTTCTGGCTGATTCTCCAGTCGTGCGAGAATTTTTCGACCAGAACGACTTTCAGCCTGTAGTGTACAGGGAAAAAATGAGGGCCGATCAGCCTCTCATGACCACCTCCGCATCAGAAATAGAGAGGCTGGGAGAAAATCAAACATGTTTTCAGTCGGCCGTCCTAAGGTGGTTGTGGGCAAATCACTCAGTGGGCAAACAAGGATTCTTCTTCTTCTTCCTCTCAGATATAAACCCAGCAGCATGGCGGGGGGGCAATGAGTGAGATTGAATTCTTTCTGTAAAACTGACAGACCGTAGTAGCCACGTTTGCTCAGCCATGTCTTTGTACAAATACGCCATCGCCTTTTCTTTTTAGGGCTTTAGGGCATTTCCACGACCCTTGAAAAACCGATCCATGCCGAGACCGGGCCGAGCTCGGATCAGTTAACCAGGCCGAGCTCGGTTCTGACGACCGTTTACACATCACTCGGTTCCTCGCCTCCTAGTGACGATCTGCGGTATTACTGCCAGTATTGAAGGAAGAAATCAAGCAGTTGGTGGCGGTAATGCACCAAAAGTTGTTTGCCAACCGCCATAAAACACAAGAAGAAGAAGACGAAGAAGGAGGGAATCAAGCAGATCAAAATGGCGGCACCCGTCACATCCAGAAAGTTATGCTTGATTATTATTCTGTACTTCGGTGTTATTATTTAAAATGTTACTTGGAGAAGATTTCGATTGTTGTTTATAGTTGAAGAAGAAGTTGTTGTTCTTCTTCCGTTTCTGGAGGGGCATTACCGCCACCTACTGGAATGGAGTGTGAATGGCGATGTGCAGCCAGACGGAGATGACGCGTTCTGCTCATGCGCTCTTGTTATCAGAGAACCGAGCCGGGGGAAACCGAGCCGAGCCCACCTCTGGAACTGGTCTGCAGTTAGCTCGGTCCGGTTGTGTCTAGCTCGGTTCGGTTCAGTTTGCTTTCCATTTACACACCATAAGTTATCTCAGTTACTGAGCTCGGACCAGTCTCGGCACGGTTATTCAAGGGTAGGGTAAATGGGGTAATATTTCTCTTCTACTGGTTTGGCTTCCAGATAGGCGAGTCCGAGTAGCGCCATCTCACTGCGGAGCTGAGTCCCACCTGTTTTTTAGACGTACAGTGTGAGCAGGTAGATCGCATCAGAGCGTCTGGTCACTCAGTGTGAGATCGTACGTCGTATACAGTGTACATAGAGAGTATGGCCGGCTTAACCCCACATTGCTCCCCAGGCGCCACACAATGACAACCCACTGCTCCCCAAGTGGATGGGTCAAATGCAGAGAGTGAATTTCCCCATTGTGGGACAATAAAGGCATTTACATATAAAGGTGGGCCCGTATACAAACCACAGGTTTTGTTGTTTGCCTGCTTGCCAAAGACAAAGAAAAAAGGGCTAGATAATCCTTCATGGATGGTTTCAGCTCCTTGGGAAAAACCATGTTGAATGGTCCAGTGGTGGATTTCTACCCAAGTTCAAGAGTTTTCTGAACCTCCCTGTCTGTCCAGGAGTGGAGGCAGGATAGACCTGTAGACACGGTCTGGTCCGTTGATCAGTACACATACATCGCTTTGAAGGTTTCCCAAACAGCAACAAGGCATCAAGGCAGACCTGGAATTTACCTGGGAAGATGTAAGCTATACCTTACGGTGGTGAAAGGATAAGGGATCCCCGTGGTAGTGGTGGAGGGGGGGATGTCATTTTGGTGTGGGGGGGTCATTTTCAAAGTTTACACTCGGTTATGATTAGGGTTTCTTGTTAGATTTTATCTAAAAACGTGGAAAATATTCCAAAAAAAGCTTAAAAAAAAACAATTCCACTGGACTTTGTTACCAAGTCTGAAGATGTTTCGCTTCTCATCCAGGAAGCTTTTCAATTCACATCCAGCTTGTACACAAAAAAAAACCCTTCATTTGTGTGACAACGGAGGGACATGAGGGCCAAAAAGAGCGGGGATCCAGGTGGAAAAAGGGCCCAGCGTTCTCGCGCACCTCGCTCTGTTAGCTGGTCCATCTTCACGAGTCCTTTTCCACAATGGTGGTCATACAAACAAAAGAAGCAAACAGGAAACACGCAAAGTGTAGAACAGATGTAGATTTGACCAATCAGAGGCCTCTCTGCGGCGCTGTCTGCGCTGACCTACAAATTTTGGGGACCAGCGTGTGGATATCTGCATTAACTGCGACAGACATGTAGACAATCCAGTTTCTTAGCATAAACCAGCCTTAAGGGTTGCCATGGCCACCCCTGCTCCCCCCATCTAGTTCCGCCCCTGCAGCCAGAGTCCAAAGAAAGCATCCAGAACCGCTGGTGACATTCAGTGCAATGCTGAACAGGCCTCTGTGTTTCTCAGGTAGCAGACTTCAGCCGCTGTCAGACTCGGTTGGTATCAAACCTGAGGAAACATCTCTGACCCCGAGAGGAATTCCGCTCGTCTAATTACACAAGTTCACCAAAAAAACGACACACCTGAAATCAGAGCAAACACTGGGTAACTTTTGAACGTCCTCACATAGAAGGCCTGAGATCAAAGCCATGCCTTCAGACTGTCAGAGCAGCGGCCTCAGGCTGACAGCAGCTCATCCAGTGTTTACATCACAGCACTTTCTACTCTCTGCAAACACACACACACCAACACACACTTCAGCAGCTGATCTGCCGTCTGATAAGATGGCTGAGGTCCCCACACACCTGAACCAAGCTGGTGTGAGGGAGACCAGCTCGTCTGGAGGAGTCAGGCTCTCAGGACTCGTTTTATCGCTCAGAGAATCAGCAACCGGCCCACTGGGATGGAAGCCTGATTGAAATGCAGCATTAAAAGTGTCCAGAAGTTGGTTTTAGAGTCTGACACAGTTTGCAAACATGAGAGGATTCCTGTGTGTACAGCATGCTGCTTCATGCGTCCTTCTGTCTGCAGCGCTGCTCATATTAATAAAACAGAACACACACATTTTAACATAGACCCTCTGCAAGGCCACGCCCACTTTACGACAAGGTGATTGTCAAGATAAAGAATTAGCACATTTGCTTTTCATGTCCAGGTATTTAACAGAGTATCTGATTAGACTAAAGTTTGTCGTGCAATTTTTATTTTTTTATCTGAACCATCAATAAAAGGAGAGTTTCTACATAAAAAAACAGAATACGTGAAAAATAATCTGTCCTGATTTGGGACAAAGATCTACTTCATGTTATCTTCGCCTCTTGTTGAGAGAAAACAGGATGAAGCATGGAGATGGAGAGATATTTCACAGCTTCATTCGGGAGATCCATGGTTCTCCTCTAGATATTTTGATAAAGGAAGAGTTAAGCTAAAAGCATAATATCCAGGATCCTGCTTGAACATACTAGAACCACTGTGGTGGTCAAGCATCCACAGGCAGCCTGAGGTAGACTGGAAAAATATAGAACTCTAGATAACTCAGTTTTTCTTAAAATCAGTGAAATTTTCTTGGATTGAGGAGATAAAAGAGACATTTTTCCAATGGAACAAGACAATTTACACTTAAAATAAGAAAACTCAATTGCATTGTCTTATTTCAAGTGCATATTATCTATTTATCTTATTGTACTGATCAAATTAAGATAAATACACTTGATTTAACACATTTTTCACTTATTTCTAGATTGCTTTTCCAGCGTTGATGGTGGTAAAGTGCTTGAAGTTGGTTTGCCGCCACTCAGAAAGGTAGCTGGAGTTGCAACTAGCAGCAGATCAATGCATACAAGTAGAAATAAACACTATTTTTACACAATGGTAAAGGTAAAGTCATGTAGCCATGGAGTATGGACAAGCAAAAAGTGAAATCCTGGGGTGAAACATCTATAAGCTTACTGCAAAAATGATCTAGAAATAAGTAAAAATGTCTTAAATCAAGTGCATTTACCCTTAATTTGAGTTGGTAAATGCGATAGTTTGCCAATGGAATGAGTATTTTTACCCTTAAAATAAGATAATTAGATAAAATGCACTTGAAATAAGGCAATGCAATTGTTTTTTTTTACTTTAAGTGTAAATTGTCTTGTTGCATTGACAAAATGTCTCTTTCACCGACTTAATCCAAGAGCAAATACTTATCTAGATTTTGATTTTTTCCAGTGTATAAGCTTACTGCAATAATGATCTAGAAATAAGTAAAAATGTCTTAAATCAAGTGCATTTACCCTTAATTTGAGTTGGTAAATGCGATAGTTTGCCAATGAAATGAGTATTTTTACCCTTAAAATAAGATATTTAGACAAAATGCACTTGAAATAAGACAATGCAATTGTTTTTTCTTAATTTAAGTGTAAATTTTCTTGTTCTATTGGCAATTTTTTTTACCTCCTCAATCCAAGAACAAATGCACTTATTTTAAGAAAAAAATGCTTATCTAGAGTTTGACTTTTGTTTTATTTTCTGTGCGTGTTTATTTGTGAATTTTCTCTCAGAAACTCTGATAAAAGAATTATTAAATAATTGAAATTGTAAAAGAAAACCTAAACATAAAGGGGTTTAGCTGATTCTTTTTAAAAATTTGTCAGCATCATTCTCAGCTGACTCATCTTCTATGCAGACGATCTTTGTGTTTTCTTTGATTTTATCTCATGACTTTAATCAAATCTTTGAGATGTGAGCCAATGTTCCGTGCCGAAGTGGATTCATTTATCAAGTCATCAGCCTTCAGGCCTTCATACAGCAATAGCTCATCTACATTAAACATGCAATCATTCACAGTTTCCTCAAGCTGCTGTTTCATTTAGAAGGAACCTGGTTTATTCTGGTTTGGTTTCCATCTAGGCTGAGGTTGTAACCGGAGCTCCGATCTGCCTGAGGCTCCGCAGGACGTCTCAGTTACATAAACCTTTAAAAGCTCGGGACTGGGATTAGTTTAAGTATCCGAGCAGAACTCCCCACTTCCACGGTATTGTGATGGAACAAACAGGACAGGAAATGCATTGGAGCAGGTGTGTTTGTGTCTCCAGAGTCCTTCTCCTGGTTCATCCCTAAATGGTCCGCTTTGGATCCTAGTGTCTCAAACATCTGTCTGTTAAGGAATCAAATGTCAAATATATCTGTTATTTATATTCTCACCGAACAGGAAAAAACACTAAGAAAGCGCAACATTCTGCTCTGCCTGCTTTTTATCAGCTTATCCTGAGCTATCTCTATAGTTCTGCTGCTATAGGCTTAGACTGCTGGAGGACATAGGGACCCCTTTTTCATCATTCTGCTTCATTCTATCTCTATTCTCCCACTCTGCAGAATCTGTTAGTTCAATCTCTAACGTTCTGCTCTCTCTGCTTTTTCTCATAGTAGCTTCATCTGGTCTGTTCCTGTTTGGCTGTGACTCCATCCTGGAGAGAAATATCAGCTGTGCTGCTGCCATCAACACCTTTGTTTCTAGATGTTGGAGCTTGGCCTGTTTTCCAGTGTAGTCCTGTTTCTCTGACTGTGACTAACTGGATGTGCTCTCTTCATCCTCTGACATGGGAGCTGGCTCGGAGCTCGTCTGCCTGGCTGTGTGTTTCCTGGACGGGGCCGCCTGTGGAGCTGGTTGACAGTTGCCTTTTGTATCTATGCTTCTTTTTCTATGTCTGCTTCTGTCTCCTTGAACCCCAGTGGGCCTCAGCAGATGGCCGCTCACACTGAGCCTGGTTCTGCTGGAGGTTTCTTCCTGTTCAAAGGGAGTTTTTCCTCTCCACTGTCGCTACAAGCATGCTTAGTGTGAGGGATTGCTGAAGAGTCAATGAGTCGATGCAATCAGCTGGTTTTCCTTAGATAGAAAACTTTGAATCAATCTGACTGGATGATCTGGTGAACTGGAAAGTGACCTGAGATGACATGATGTGAATTGGAGCTATAGAAATAAACTGAACTGAAAGTTGCACTGAATAAGATTCCAATGATTTAGGAAGTAGTTAGCAATCTCCCCCCCCCAACAATTATTGAAGATTTCCAGAGGACTTCACCATTGAAATTCACCAGAGCTATAGTGAAACTGACAATGCCCACGTGCATGGCAGCTGGATGCTGGAATACATCGGGTAAAAGAGAAAAAAAGAGTTATTCCACCTTTCTGATTCCTGATCCTCCACGGACGGGTTGGTCGTTGGATCGCCAACTTGAAGAGGGAGGATTTGCCATCGAACTTCTGGCCAGAGAAAAAACCCGTAATATGTAGCCGACATTTGGAAGAAGAATGTTTTCAAGATGACTTGGATAATAGCGCGTTGTGACAAACACCAGATACAGCACTGGGACTTGATCAACAGCCGATACCGCACCGTGACAATGTCACTAACCAGTAGGTGGCAGTAGTGTTCTTTGACAAACATGGATGCCTCCAGTAAAGCACATTCACATGAAAATTACTCTGAATTAAAAACACTGATCATTTATTGAACAGGATGGAATCATTTCAGATTTAAAGAACTTTCAGAAGTTTGGATTCTGAATTTGAGCGACTTTTCCTTTAAAGCAAACATCTTAGCATCGGCTTTCTGTATCTTGGTCCAGGAACAAGATGGAATCTAATTACGCTTTCTGACTATATTAACAGCTGTTATCACTAATTATCATTAGACTATATCCCTGCAGCTCTAAATATGACTGTGTAGCTCTCATCTGCATTCTTTAACATCAAGTGAAGAACTGGGAACTTCTTTGTTCCTGAAATTAGCTGGTTTGCAGCCTGACATCTGTATGAAAATTCACCAGAAAACTGATTTCTGCAAAGCAGACGCTAAAAAGGAAAACTTGAACACTGAGTTTATTACAGAAATGGTCTGATTGTAAAAACATTTTGTTCCTAAACAAAAGCTGATTCTCATAAACTTTGCTGTATTTCATTTCTTTTCTGTTTTACCTTCCAGGCGTTTATAGTGATCACTGTCCTTTCAAAATAAAACAGCAAAATCTTTTTATATGTTGGATAAAACTTCAGATGGATTGAAGGTAACTCATCTTCTCAGACAGGTTCCTCCTAAAAGGAAGAGATTTTCTCGTGAAAAACTAAAGAAAATGTTAAAACCAGGACTTTAGAGTTCCCATAAACACCAGATGTACTCCCATATTTCTCTTTCCATCCTTATTTAGTTCTTATGTTTGGTTTGTGGAGAAGAACTGATCCATGAAGAGCATCGAGGCCCAAATCACCTGCTTCCATCAAGCCTGAGTTGATCCCTGCTGTTAATGATCCCAGCGACTTATGAAGGCTGAACTGGCTCTGACCAGGGAGGAGGAGGATGAGGAGGAGGAGGAGGAGGAGGAGGAGGAGGAGGAGTGGAATGGGTGAGTTAGAGGAGGAAAAGGAGGAAGATTGTGTTAAAAGATTGGAAGATGAGGCTTAGGCATAATTTTTATCTTCATTTAAGTGGAATTTGCTTTTCTGGAATTATGACTTTTCTCTCAAATGACTCCCATAAATATTTTCTTAACTGAAAATAAAACCACATGGATTTTATTTTCATATTTAACCTTGTTTTTCAGAGTCTGCTGAACTGCAGCTGTGCAGGACTGCAGGTTTTATCCAAGTTAAAAAAACAAAAACATTGTATTAACAAAAAATCAAAACATAACCCCCCCCCCCAAAGAAACTGTCACCATGAAGAAAAAAAAATGCATATTAAGGGTAGAAATTTAAAAGTTCATCATTAATATTATTCAGCTGCGCTCCTGAAATAAATTCACTTATTTTAACACATAGTATGATTTTTTTGGAAAGAAAAAGGAAATAAAGCAGTGAAAAATAACTATTTAAATAGGGAATTTCCTACGCTTTTAAGTATATAAAAATGTGTCTTTTGATTAACAATTTAAAATATTAAATAAAAAGAAAATGATGCAAAATAAAACATAAAATACCCAAACTTGTAAAGCTTGTAAAAACAAGCCTACTAATTAATTAATAATGCTGCTTTCTGCAGGAGGGGCGGTGGCCCGACGCTTAAAGGCCGCAGACATCTTAGTCTGCCACTGTGGGTCCGTGGGAGGTCCCACGATCCCTCCACGCAAATATATGCCCACTCCTCCCGGAGGGAGGGTGAATGCGCACAAGAAAAAAAAGGATACTTATTAGAATTAAACGAAAATTTTATTATTTTTCGTTTCATTAACGAAGTCAGTTGGAATAAATAAATGAAAATAAAATCCCCGTTAGGTCGAAAGATGAAAAAAAATCGAGACAAGACACGAAATAAGGACTTTAGTTTGACATGTTTTGCAGGAAACACAAAAAAATATTAAAATATGGAAACAGATGGATCCTGATCTAACAAAATAATGGTTTTTTTTTTTTCAATAATTAATATAATAATCATAATTACACATATTAAAATAACTGCGGGAAAAATGGCTTCATCTTCTGAGGTATTTAGTTTCACCTTAAAGCTGATCTGAAGGAAACCTGAGAAGTTTGAGTTTTGGGGGATTTTCCTGCAGACAGTCAGTCTGTCACACATCAGGCTGCAGATTGGAAAACAAAATGAAAAAAAAAAAGTTCATGCAGGGAGGAGGGAGAAAAAAATACAGCTTTTAATATAATAAACACCGAAGAGGATTAGTGCCTCTGGAAAAAATATATGATTTTAATTTTTATATCAGTATAATATGAGACTACAGTCAGAATTCTGTCTGAATTCTGAGGCCAACTAACATTTAATCATCATGTCTGCTCTCTGCTGCTCTTCCATTAAGGAAGCAGCATCACGGGGGGGGGGGGGGGGGGGGGGGGGGGGGGGCTCAGGCCCCCTTTATACTGCCATGATGGATTCTAAAGCATAAACCCATTAATATTATTATTGTGTTTTTTTCGGTCTTCTTTAAGCATCAATTTAACGCGTTATTTGTTATTTTATATGTTTAACATGTCATTTAAGTTCCTTCTGATTCTGATAGTATTTAGATCCGATGCAGAAAATATTAATTCAATCTACTTCCTCCAGAATAACGCAGTAAAATGATGTTTGCTTCAGTCAGAGCTTTACTCCTGCAGCCAAACTGGTTTTATTTCTATTTCTGCAGGATTGAAGCCTGGAAACGCAAACCTGAGAGGAAACATTTCTCACATCAGTTAAGGAATTCATTAATTATCAGTTAACCAAATAAATAAATAACAACAACAAAAACATCAATAGTATTTAATAATATTATCATTTAATATTATTTATAATGATATTATAATTGGGGCCGCTCAGTGGAGCACTGCTGCTCTGCAGCCAGAATGTTCCGGGTTCGATTCCCGGCCCAGAGTCTTTTTGCATGTTCTCCCTGAACATGCGTGGGTTCTCTCCGGGTACTCCGGCTTCTTCCAACCAAAAACATGACTGTTAGGTTAATTGGCTTCTCTAAATTCTCCTTCGGTGTGAGTGAATGGTTGTTTTTCTCTGTGTTTCCGTGCGATGGACTGGAGGCCTGTCCAGGGTGACCCCCCCCCCCCCCCCCCCTCACCCACTGACAGCTGGAGATAGGCACCAGCACCCCTCTCCACCCCGCCTGGGATAAGCGTGGCGGAAAATTGGAGGGTGGATGAAAATAATGATAATAATGTTTTTGGAGGCAATTTGCGGAACATTTATTATTCATTTGGACAGAAATCAGAGATTTAATTTGGGTTTAACTTTTTTTATTCTTTATTTATTCAATAAATCAAAAGAAGGTTAAAAAAAAAGGATTAAGGACATTTTCTGCCGGTGGTGAGCGCAGTCTGCAGCGATGCACAGAGCTGCATCTGCGCCAATAGCAGCGGATCTGCGCTGATTGGTTACCTGCGCCAGCTCCGGCTCTGACGCACACACACCCATTCAGCGCTGCGGATCTTTCCTTCTTTTCCCTCCTCTCCTCTCCGCTCCTCTGTGAATGAACAGCCTGTTTAACATTCCTACCAACGTCAGCAGCTGAAGGTGGATCACTGCGAGCAGCCTGAGCCTATAAATCCCTGCTGCAGCGCGCTGCCTCTTCAAGATCACGCTGCAGGTTGGAACAGAAGCAGGAAAGAGAGCGGATTCTTGGGTCTGCAAAGGAACAGTGTTAGAGGTAAGCCCTTTGGATCAGGACCGAAGGGGGATCCAAAACTTCTTCTGAACATTTAAGAATTAAACTAAACTTTATGTTCCTTTAGAATAATTAAATCCTAATTCAAACAAACACTTTTGGAGCAGCTTTTAAATCGCTTTTTTATAAAACCCGGTCTGCCTGGGGGGGGGGGGGGTGGGGGCGGCTGAGCCCCCAAACTGTACCTATAAAGGCGCACAGCATTATGGACAAGCCGGCGCAGGCAGACCTGTAAAAGTGTTTGGAATAGCTGACAGCTCCTGGTTCCCCCCGCAGAGGAGGCGCACCGCGCAGGTGGGCGCAGATCCTCTCCTCTGGAAGAGCAGGAACCTTCCTCTATAATTAGACCCGCAGGAGACAAACTTTATTTTAATGAGAATATTCTGCTCTGGTTTAAAAAAATAAATCTTAAGTGACCTGATTTTCCACGCAGTTTAGCTGAATGAATCAGGAAACGTTGCTCTGGAGAGGAATGTGTGCAGCTTGTTGTGTCTCCTGCGCAGCAGAGTTCAAACAGAGTTTAGAGGAATTTTCTGTCTTATTTCACTTTTTTTTTAAATTAAAATAATACATTGATTAAATTGTAATTTGTTCCATTTTTAGTCTAATTTTGGGGACAGTGAATCCCGCCGTGTGACGCACCGGCCCCTAAGCGCGCGCTCGCTCGCAGGTGGATGCTGAGTTGGAGATGTTTCCTCTGGTCCAGTTCGGGGTGCTGTCGGCACTGGCCACCGCGCTCACCTCGCTGCTGTCTGCGCTCCTGCTGCTGGTTCTGACCCGGCAGCTGTGGAGCCTCCGCTGGAGCCTGACCCGGGACAAGGAGAGCAGCCTGCCGCTGCCGAGGGGCTCCATGGGCTGGCCGCTGGTCGGGGAGACCTTCCACTGGCTCTTCCAGGTCAGGAAACACCTTTACCCTCCATGTAAATCATCAATAACATCAGAAATTGTTTTTTTATTTTAATGTTATGAATGTGGAATCTTCCAGGCGGTCCTGCAGCTTCTAGTTCAGGTTCACTTCTGCAGTTAATGCAACATGTGCAGACTTGACTTCTCTGGGCAGCATTTTCCTTTCCCTCACATAAACTCAGACTGATTTTAAACTCATATTTTTCATTTATTTTAACGCCATCCAGCCTGAGATTAGAAATCCCAGATGTTGTGCAGCATCTCTCATTTCTTTTCATGTCTTTAACCCTTTAAATTGTTTGGTTAATTTATTCCCTCTTATGCGCCATTATCTCTCGATTACAGAAGTTAAATTGTAGAATTGGATTCATTTTATTTAGTTTAAGCACATTTTAAAGAAAATGGAAAACATGAAGTCAGCCTTTAAAATCCCCTTTAAATTATATGAGAAAAGGTTTTACTATTATCTTCCTCTTTTATTTAATTTTATGTCTGGAGTCCATGTTACAGATCTATCTTGTAAATTAGATTATAAGTCCCAGTGAGATACAAAAAATAGAAGAAAACAACAACAACAAAAAAAATACACAGAAAACTGCCTGATCTGAGTTTTTGATACTAGGTTTCCTTTATGTAGTTTATAATTGTTTTATTATTTATGTGCATGCGGGTGTGTGTGGGGGGGTAATGATAATGTTTAACCTCTTAACACCCACCTAATTTAAAGTAATCCTGCCTATTTTGCATACCCAAATGGAAAAGCAAATAACTGAGGAACTGTTAAGGAATTGAAAGCTAACACCTTCTACTTTCTGAAAATAATACACTGCAAAAAAACAATCTAGAAATAAGTAAAAAAATGTCTTAAATTAAATATATTTACGCTTAATTTGAGCATGTAAATAAGATAGTTTGCCAATGGAATGAGTAGTTTTACTCTTAGAATAAGATAATTACATAAAATGCACTTGTTATAAGACAATCCATTTGTTTTTTTGAACAGTAGCAATAGAGAACATGCTTGAAAATAGGGATAGCTCATTCTATTAAATTTGTTCTACATCATGTCAACCACCACTGCAGAACATATCAGACCTCTAAGTATAACAGTTCCAGAGCTGTGGGCTTTGAACTTTTGTCACCAGCGTTTCTGAATTGTTAGTTGTAAACACTTTAAAAACGATCGCCGACAACCAGATGGATTAAAAAATATATATATGTTGTTCCAAATTGGTTGAAGTGGTGGAACAGTACTGGGACCTATGCTTTAGCCAGATGGGGTGAGACCTTCCTCTTTCTGTCTGGGTCTGCATGGAAACAATAGATGCTCCTCTGTTGGCTTGGTGGAGGACCTGTGATGCTGTGGGTCTGCGGACCCAGCAAAAGCTGTTTGGATTTAAAAGAGTTTGTTTTCTACACTTCTTAGCGGGGGGGGGTGATTTAACATTAGGCAATACTAGGCAGTTGGGCCACTTTCCATGTATGGTTAATACAACTATTCCTTATTTATGCACAATAATTATGTTGGATAAAAATCCTTTAGCTAAAATGCCATCAGAACGCTGATAATATTAAGTGTGTCTCAGCCCCCCCCTTCAGTGTCCACCATATTGGATCAGTCCATTTGCTGCACATGTTCAGAAAGGTCCAAACAGACAGCAGCAAACCATTTGAAAACAAACCATGCAAAGAGCAGTGTTGCCAACTTAGCGCTTTAGTCGCTATATTTAGCCACTTTTCAGACCCCTCTAGCACTTTGATTTCTAAAAAGCTCCTAGCGCCAAATCTAGAGACTTTTTTCTGCTACTGAAGACTTTGGAGACAACATCTAAAAGCAGCGAACTCTGCTCTCCAGAGCAAGTAGATTGGTAACCCCGCCTCCTGCTCTCCTCTATCTTGTCTGCTGTCATGATTCATGCAGCTATTATTTCATCCAAATGAAAATGGAGAACAGATAAGCAGATCATGGCTTGTCTACAGTGAAAAGAAGGACTGGGTTATTTACTTTGGCCTTTTTGGAAACACAGGAAGGAGCAATCAGCTAAGTGAGCTTAGTGCTTGGAAAAAATCTTTCATTCCTTTAGAGACAGCATGAAAAGTCAGCTGAGTACAAAACATAGAGAGGAAAACAAGAAGAGAGGGACACAACCTAGAACAGATAATGGATGTCTATTCTAGTAACATTTCTCTATCTGGAGAATGGGGCTGTTTGATGTGTTGTCTTCTCTATTCAGAGGCCTCCCTGCCTGTCTTTGCCTAGGGCCCCAAATTTCCTAAATCCGCCCCTGTTTCTTAATACGTAGAAAACAAACGCCCCCTTAGTAGATTATAGATATATTGCTTAAAGAACTGTTTTTGACTCAAATGGGTTTGACTAAGTTTTGCTAAATCTTCCTTGGCCTCAAACTTCCTTGTTTCCGATACAGGGCTCTAACTTCCACATCTCCCGTCGGGAACGTCACGGAAATGTGTTTAAGACCCACCTCCTTGGGAAGCCTCTCATCAGAGTGACGGGCGCAGAAAATATTCGCAAGATCCTGCTCGGGGAGCACAACCTGGTCTGCACCCAGTGGCCCCAGAGCACACGCATAATCCTGGGGCCCAACACCCTGGTCAACTCTGTGGGAGATTTACACAGGAGGAAGAGGAAGGTGAGGGGATGCAGGTGGTTCTGTCTATGCAGGGTTAACCGAGTCAAGCCTGCTTCTTCTTCATGCATTCTGATTTAATCCACCCACTCCAGCTCCGTCTCTATCACCCCTCTCTGTTTTAAGATCCTGGCCAAGGTGTTCAGCCGGGCAGCTCTGGAATCCTACCTGCCACGGGTGCAGGACGTGATCAAGACCGAAATCTCCAAATGGTGCTCCGAGCCCGGCTCCATCGACGTCTACAGCGCTGCCAAGTCCCTGACATTCCGCATCGCCGTCCGGGTCCTGCTAGGCTTGCAGATGGAGGAGGAGCGCATCGTTTACCTGGCCAAGATCTTTGAGCAGCTCATGAACAACCTGTTCTCGCTCCCCATTGACACGCCTTTCAGTGGCCTGCGAAAGGTACAGGACGATAGCTCTACCTGCAGAGTTTCTGCCCATTTACATTTTAATGAAACTCAGCTGACTTCAATGATCTTCTCTTCGTAGGGCGTAAAGGCCAGAGAAATCCTCCACGCCAACATGGAGAAAATTATCGAGGAGAAGATGCAGCGGCAGCAGGTAGATGACGACTATCAAGATGCCTTTGACCTCATGCTCGCTGGTGCCAAGGAGCAAGGCCAGGAGCTCAACATCCAGGAGCTCAAGGTACATGAAACACAAGATAAACATGTCAATCTGTTCTTCTGTATTACTGAGGAAAGATAGTTTCTACCATTTTTAATGGAGGCGAGGTCCACTGGTTTAAACATGTTGAAGGGTCTTAAGGGTAGGATGGTCAACCTTTGACAGATTGATAAATGGATTGAAGAAAAATTAAACTAATGAGATGAAAAGCAATAGTTTGATTGAAAAAAGGGAAGAAGAGAGTGGAAAGGGAGGGTAAGTAGGAAGCAAAGAAGTTGGAAGGTGATTTAGGGTTACTGATTTATTTGGACTACCTGTAAACAAAGGCCGTTTCTTAATCTGTGTACTTGTGAGTTCTCAAGTATTCATGAAACGGCATCAGCCTCAGGCCTAGTACTGTTCCAATTCACGCGAAGATCGAGAACAGACAAAGTGCCCGGATGTTGTTCTCGCCCCTCCCTCTGTACCCAGCATGCATCAGAGCAGACTTGTCCATTCTTGAGATGGACAGCTGTCCCAGCATGCACTGCGGCAGCAGCAGCTTGCAGGTTAGCACTCACAGAGCTCAGAGTGTTAAGTTAAAAGTTCTCTTTTCTGTTGTTGTTGTGCAATAAAAGTACGTTTTAAGATCATTTGAGGCGAGAACATTATACATTAAGCCTCACTATATGGCCCATATACCGATTTAATGCGTAATTTAAAAAAAAAAGTTTACGAAGTTGAGAGAACCGCAGCAACCAGTGGACCTCCGAGGCTAATGGCAGACAGGGCTAACGTTAGCCCGTCTGCAGCAGCCCTGTGAAGGACCGCTGGCTAGCTTCTAATTGACCCAGATTTATGCTGCATGCTCCCGTTCTCCCCAAAGTCCAGACTTTACTGTGTTCTAGTCAAGAACATACTAAACGAGGACACAAGTCCGTACTCGAGTTCTTGTGAATTGATAAATGGCCAAATCAACCTCCCTATAAACACCAGACGTCATGTAGGTTGGTCTTTAGGCTAAATCTGGTCAGTCCGTCATAGTCTTGATCCAGAAATAGTTGAGGAAAATTGGGCTGTTTGGTCGGTCTGGTATTTTCTCACTTAGATGTTAAAAAAAAGTTGCAAACCCAGTTTTCAACGTCTTTTAAGCGATCTGAAAACTAAGGCTTTTCGCCTTTCAAACCAAATGTAGAAGCCGTTTGGATGTAAATCATGTCGTCTTTCCAATGTCTTTCAACCAATTCTTGCTCGGCTGGCTCCTCGTTTGTGGAACCTCAGCCAATAGATCCGTGTCAGTGTTTCCTTGGTCTGGTTGTCATCCAAAGTATGCCAAGCAGCAGCTTCGATAGAGTGAAGTCAAAAGATGTAAGCCTTACATCTAACATTCATGTTGCAGGAAACAGCCGTCGAGCTGATCTTTGCTGCCCACTCCACCACAGCCAGCGCCTCCACGTCGCTGGTTCTGCAGCTCCTTCGCCACCCAGCGGTGGTAGAGAAGGCCCGAGCTGAGCTGGAGTCTGAGGGTCTCAGGTGTCAGCCTGACCAGAACCCCCCGACTGTCACTGTGGAAAAGGACCAGGAGCCTGCAGAGACGGAGATGACCTGCTTGCTGAAGGCCAACGGCCAATCGGGCAGTGGTTCTTCTCGCCCTTGTGTTCCCTACCTGAGCCTGGAAAAGCTGAGTCAACTCCGCTATCTTGACTGTGTGGTGAAAGAGGTTCTCCGCTACCTGCCGCCGGTCTCCGGGGGATACCGTACAGCTCTGAAGACCTTCGAACTAGATGTAAGTCTGAGACAATCTGTCTGCTGCTCATTCAGAATAACTCATAAACTATAATCTTTTCAGGGCCATTTACCACAAAGATCCGACACAAATAATCAGCCTAAAAAACAGTATCCTCTGTCAATACTCTTCTTCCCCTAAAGAACAGTGATTTGTTCTTAAAGTCATAAGGAAATCATATGTAAATGTCAAATCATACTGGCTTAAACATGTATATAAATGTACCTATTATCGGACGATATTGTCCCAAAATTGAGAAGATTTCTGTTTTAAAAAAATCCTTTCATAAAATCTGTTCTTTTCCGTCATCTTATGCATGTTCAGTTAGTTAGTGAGCCTGAACACCTAAATTCAGCCAATCATATATCAACGGTAACCTGTCAATCAATTTTTTCGTTCATAGCATCTTAATTAGTGCTACTTGGTCCCAATGGAATTTCCCATTGGGAACCTACTAGCACTAAGTTGCTAACTGGTTAGCAAGATGCTTCCTACAAACCGGCGACAACCAAACTTGCTTGCGAACCTTCCGCCACAACAACCCCGCCCCCTTGATAATCGACCAATCACATTCACTTTATTCACTCGTGTAAAGTCGGGCACCACTGGGAGAATTTGGAAATGCAACGGTTGGAACAGCCGCTTCCCTACGACTTTAAGACCTTTGTAAAGTCTGAGGAAGTATTGATGATCTATTTGCTGTTTGGAGGAAACATCTAAAAGTACGAGGAATTTTTTACTTGCAAAGATCTAGTCCCAGCCTTATGTTCTAGTCTCCCTCTGAGCAAAAGTTTAGATCTGGAAGGAACCTTTATGTCACAGTTGAGAACATTTCTAGTTGGCTCTATTGACAGAGGACCCAATCCTAGAACAATGTTCTAGGATTGGTTTCTGGTTACATTTATATTCCCACAGAAAGGCCCATCATCTCCCCGGGAACTTGATTGTAAATGATAACCTTTATTTTTTTTAATAGCAAAGTTTATATCCAAACAAAATGTGTTTTCTGCATTTTATCATTTACCTTTGGGGAGCAGCTCAGAATGCTCCAGGATGGTTAGGAGCTCTAACCTTTAGGCCACACCTCTGCCTTTTTGAGTCATTTTTATTTTCCAAAAATTAGACCTTATTTTACATGCAGTAGAAAGGGAAATTAAAAATTAACTCACATTTCTGATTTAATGCAGCACCAGTACAATGCTAACATCTGGGGAAATTAAACTCTACTAGAATATAATCATAGAAATAAAAAGAAAGTACAATCTTTCTCATTTATAACTATTATACTGTAGTGTAGTCTAGTTGCAGCATGACCTTATATAGATGTAAAGAATAAAGCTGATATAGTTTAATTTCCTCCAAATCCATAAATGCTCTTTATTTCTTGTTAAGATGAGCCATCATAGAAATCTCTGCTCTGGGTAGAATCCTGCCTTTTGTTGTTCCACCTGCTGAGAGTTTTTCATGCAGGATTAGCTTAGCATAAAACCACCCCAGCAGAGTCCCCCTTAGTCCATATATACCTTCTCCTTGACCTCAACATGACCCCAATTTTCTGCCCCCACTTTCCAAAAGGACAATTGTCATGTATGCACCTTTGTCAGAAGTTATAAAGCCCCACGGCTTAAAGTAGATGTGCTGTTGAACTCAACGGTCTCCTCGAGAGCTTCATAAAGAAATCTTAGGTCTGCAGGCGTGGCTCTGGTTGGGGCCTGGATTACCTTAGTGAATAATAAAGGTTTATTCTTCACTGCTAAGGTATATTCAGACGGATGAATATGAGGAAGCCATAAAAAACTAAACTTTTATTGGAAGGAGCTCAATATATTGTTGGGTTTTTTTGTTTGCAGCCTTTGTGAGCGACTGAAAATAAACCAAAGCTCAGCTCAGCTCCTTTTTTAATACAGATGAAAACATTTTTCTGGCTTTTCTCCTTCCGGGAAGCAATTTTGTGGGAAAAAAGTGTAAATGTTCTCATATACATATATATATATATATATATATATATATATATATATATATATATACATATATGTTTTTACTAAGATGTATTGTATGCATAGTACTGATGTGGATCCTATTGCTGTTGGTCAGTAAAACTAATGAGGTCCTAAATGGAGTTCCTCCACTGGACTTTGTTTCCAAGTTTGAAGAAGTTTCTTTTCCCATCCTGGAAGATTTTTAAATTCAAAATGTCAGAAATAGCATTACGTTCGAGGCTATGTACAGTAGCCCAACAAAGCCCTTGTTTTTGTTTAGAAAACATGCTAATTGAAATGGACCCCTTGAAAACCCACCCATTCGTCCGTTTCTATTTGCATGTTTTCTAAACTAAAACCAGGCTTTGTTGGGCTGCTGGATAAAACCTGGAACTAAACGCTATTTCTGACATTTTGAGTTGAAAAAGCTTCCTGGATGGAAGAGAAACGTCTTCAAACTTGGAAACAAAGTCCAGAGGATTGATTTAAACTTTTTTGGAATGACTTTACCTGGATGACTTCTTCGCATATCTTAACCAGCATACGTCCTGAATGGAGGGAAGGTCAGCCATGAGGATCCAGATCCTTAGTTTGTTATGGTCTCAAACTTCTGAAGGATGAAGCAGTTTGTTGAATTTTTTCCAGCCTTGGTTGTAACCATGGATTCTGCTTTCTAACACAGGGCTATCAGATCCCTAAGGGTTGGAGTGTGATGTACAGCATCCAGGACACCCATGAGACCGCCCCGGTCTTTCAGAACCCGGAGCAGTTCGACCCTGAGCGGTTCAGCCCTGGGCGGGACGAGAGCCGCTCGTCTCGGTTCAGCTACGTGCCTTTTGGCGGCGGCGTGCGCAGCTGCGTCGGGAAGGAGCTGGCACAGATCATTCTCAAGACTCTGGCGGTGGAGTTGATCGAGACGTGCAAATGGACCCTGGCTTCGGAGAAGTTTCCCAAAATGCAGACAGTCCCGATTGTGCACCCGGTAAATGGGCTCCACGTACGTTTCTCCTACAGCTACCCGCTTTAGATACGCTCCAAACGGGACTGTTAGACTTTCCACAGCAAAGCTCACCCAGCTGGTACATTCAAGCTCTGAACTCTCCCGTCATTCATCCTTTCATCTCCTCTGACATGACTGCTATCCTGCAGCGCTTCTTCAAGAACATCCTCTATTTGCATCTTAATTTATTTATATATGTTGCCTTTTACCTGCAGAAGAAGTCGGTTTTCCCTTTTGTTGGATTGAAAGCACATAAGCTAAAGTTTCTGTTCAGAAACGAACAGTTCTCTCCATCCTGTCTCTTTTCTATTGTCTGTAAATTAGTTTTAAGTTATTTTCCATATCAAAATAAGCCATCAATTCAATAGTTTTAATGCTTTTTTACTTTCTGCTTCTCTGTACCTTCTTCATCATTGAACCAGCTATTTTATTTAATATAACCAGCATCAGGTTGGTTATTTTTAGTCTAAGCTAATGTTTGTCTATTGTCTAATCTGAGTTTTACTGATTCTGGATTTATGCGAGGTGCTGGATGTGCTCCACAGAAAGACTCGGCTCTCATCAGAACGTCTTAGAGCCTGAAAGTTTCAGATAAAACTGGAATATTTTGAGCAACGTTTTCCTGATTCTGGAGAAATGAGGCGGTAAACGTTGCTGCTGCGTTGATGTGTGGCTCTGGGAGCCGCTGCTGCTGGGGTCAGGGACTTAACGCATCTACTTTTCAAATGTCCTGTTTCCTTTTTAATGAATGTTTCTTAGATCTGTTATTGTGTGTGTATTAAATGAAGTAGTGTTCTGAATAAGCTGTATTTAAAATAAGATACTAACCTTTAATGTAAAACCATTTTTTTTTTTATCTTTAGGAACCTTTTTATTTTTAGTCAGATTTTCATTATTGCTGTTGTTACTGGAGGACTGTTAGCCGGTTAGGCATGCTGTGAAAAGGTACAGATGGATTTATGGAAGGAGATAGCACTTTCTCCACTTTAAGGAGTCTGTATATACTGTAGCATCTTAGTTCTTCATACAGAGGTTTAGATTTAGCTGCTCTACCAATTTGAGCTGATTGAATCAGAGGATGCCTAACAAAGTTCTGCATTAGTCCATGTGCTTTTATTTATGTTAAAGATGCTTCCCTTCCCCCGCGTACGCTGTACGATTTTTTCCACTGTTGCACGCAGCTACAGCTCAAACTGTACGACGAGGGGTTAAAAGTTCTCAGCTCACGTTGTTTGTTCTCTCACTGTGCGACCCGACGCTCTGATGCGATCTACCTGCTCACACTGTACGTCTAAAAACCAGTGAGATGGCGCTACTCGGACTTGTCTAATCTGAAGCTAAACGAGTAGAAGAGGAATATGAAGCAAGTTTCCTTGGCAATTTATGCAATTTTTTTGTGCTGAAAGCCCTAACAAGAAAAATGCGACGACGTATTTGGACAAAGTCATGGCTGAGCAAACGTGGCCACTACGGTCTGTCAGTTTGACAGAAAGAACTCCCTTTCACCCACACCCCCGCCATGTTTCTGTGATTAATTATTGACCTTACGATTCCTGATTGGGAGGCGGTCGTTAGAGGCTGATCGCCCCTCGTTACCCCCTGTACACTACATGACGCGCGATCAGGGTGCAAGTCAGCCCGATAGAAAAATTCTCGCACGACTGGAAAATCAGCCCAAAAAAGGCAAAACATCGTACAGTGTACGCCCGGCTTTAAATAGCACTTGAATCCATATGTAGGCTGCTGCCTAGTACCCTCTTCTCTAACACCTACTAAGTCAGGACACACTACACCCCGGGAGGTAAAGTATCCTTTCTCCAACACATTGCCAGGCCTCTGCAGAGCTAAATTACTGCTCACGAGAAAATTACATGATACATTCAGCTGTGTAGGCGACGGGATGCATCTAAAAGTTGCAGGATAGTAGCTACCCAGGACTAGACTTGAGTAACCCTGCATATTACATTACAAAAAAAGCTAAATAAATGATATTGTTGTCATTGCAAACACCTGAGGGAGATTCTGTCCCACTTCTATGGACAGAAATCCTTTCAACTCAAACCTTTACCTCCGTTTACTAAAGTCCTGATGGAGTCGAGACGTTCTTACTGTGATTCAAGTCCTTTCTTGTATTGTTAACTGTGTTTCACTGTAATGCTGCAAGACCCCTCCTTTGTTCCATTGACTCATCAATGCTGAAAAATTCTCCTCCACAGTAAACAGACATCATCATCATAATGGAAACTAATAAAATTCACAGATCGTATTGTTTTAACCTCTGTGTTGATTGTAACGTCTGTCATCTCAGGTCACTTTCCAGTTCACCAGATCATCCAGTCAGATTGATTCAAAGTTTTCTATCTAAGGAAAACCAGCTGATTGCATCGACTCATTGACTCTTCAGCAATCCCTCACACTAAGCATGCTTGTAGCGACAGTGGAGAGGAAAAACCTCCAGCAGAACCAGGCTCAGTGTGAGCGGCCACCTGCTGAGGCCCACTGGGGTTCAAGGAGACAGAAACAGACATAGAAAAAGAAGCATAGATACAAAAGGCAACTGTCAACCAGCTCCACAGGCGGCCCCGTCCAGGAAACACACAGCCAGGCAGACGAGCTCCGAGCCAGCTCCCATGTCAGAGGATGAAGAGAGCACATCCAGTTAGTCACAGTCAGAGAAACAGGACTACACTGGAAAACAGGCCAAGCTCCAACATCTAGAAACAAAGGTGTTGATGGCAGCAGCACAGCTGTTATTTCTCTCCAGGATGGAGTCACAGCCAAACAGGAACAGACCAGATGAAGCTACTATGAGAAAAAGCAGAGAGAGCAGAACGTTAGAGATTGAACTAACAGATTCTGCAGAGTGGGAGAATAGAGATAGAATGAAGCAGAATGATGAAAAAGGGGTCCCTATGTCCTCCAGCAGTCTAAGCCTATAGCAGCAGAACTATAGAGATAGCTCAGGATAACCTGAGCCACTCTAACTAGAAGCTTTATCAAAAAGGAAAGTTTTAAGCCTAGCCTTAAAAGTAGACAGGGTGTCTGCCTCAATGACTAGTTAGAATACAAGACTTACTTCCAAAAACACTTGAAAAGTCTGGATAGGTGGCTTCCATAGTTAGGGTCAGATTAGAGAGAGTAGAAGGCCTTCCTTCACATTGTGGATGTCACTGTGTGTAGGGAGGTCATCTAATCAGGACAGCCTTCATGTCTTTTAAAGATACACAATATAGAGGCAAGATGCATACAGGTCAGGGCATGGATGGCGTGTCAGTTTCTGATACGGACAGCTAAACATCCACATGATCCAACACATAGACTCATGAGCTATAAGAAGCAGGAGATGACGTTGTTCGGGGCTCAATCTTTGCCGGACGCTCGCGGACGTGATTTTTTTAGCCCACAGCTGTGCAGCTCCAAGCATTTTCTCTGTCCTGTAACGACCTGATCTGGAATAAACTCTGCTACTTTTTACTCCTGTTTTTTAGTCCTTTTTTATCTGGTTTTACCCAATTTGAGTTAAGAGTAGTAAATAACTTGCTCCCAGGAAAAGAACCGGTGGGGAAGTCCCGAGGCGCAACGGCCTTCAAGGGGACATACTTCCTCATTTAACAGTGGCGTATAAAAACATATTTTCAGCTCTAATTGAGGATCTGTTATTCCCAGCTGATCAGTTAATCATTTTATATTAAAAAATATATAAAAAAGGTGACTTCAAAGCAAACCTTGTCCAGAAGCATCCGAACAATGAATTCCACACCCTTAATCTTAATAAATGTGCATTTGTAGAGAAGTAGAGCATCCAAAGCAACACATACTTCTAAAATAAGACACTCTTTAATAAGGCATAAAGTCCTCTTCATTCTATTTATTATATCTCTGAGTGCTTCACTAAAAGTCATCCGAACTTCCTTTCTGATTTTTTTGTGGAAAGTTTGAGTTTTTCAGTTTCTACTGGAAACAGATAAAACTCTGTTCCTATTGATAAAGGAAGTCTAAGGCCTTCCTGTCAAAAGTTTAAAAAAGCAAACAAAAAAAATCATTTTAACACTCATTTCCAAAAGCAATGATTAATTTAACCTTTAATAACAACATTTTTGCGCTGAAAACATGTAAAAATGTCATAAGTAAAACCTGCCACTGACTCTCATTAGTCTTCACACAATGTTTAGTTGGTGCTTTTTTTAAGAACACCAACCAAAACAAATTTCATTTTCATATCTGCAACATTTTACTGGAAGCATAGCTTATAAACCTGTGTTTCTAAATATTCCCTTCTGGAACACAAAGTCCCCAGCAGCTATTTGTTCTAGTTTTATTTTAAGTCCAGCTGGTTTTATACAGTTTAACTGGTTTCATGCAATGGGGCTGTTGCCATCCTGGAAGTGCCAGTCAGGTAGCTGAAGACTTGTGGAAACTCCCTACCTGTCACCTGAGGGGCTGATTTTACTCACACCCAGGCGGTAATCCTGTTTCTACACACATGAAACAGTAGTCTCCATGTGTAAGTTGCTAAATATTAGCTGTACCTTGAAACTAATTGAGTTGCAATTATACAGTAATTACTGTCTTACAGTGCCAAGTTACTGGGGTTACTGTAAACTTTAATTAAGAAGAAACCTGTTTTTTTTTTACATGCTTAAAGTCAAATATAAACACAAAAAAAAATCAGTCTACGGGAAACAGGCTATCAAAGAGGACAAAAGCTAATTTAACTGAAAGAAGAAAGGAAAACAAGTGAAGTAGCGACTTTAGAAGACAGAGGAGAAACATTTTCCATCAAACACGGCTTAGAAATATAATAATGTGGTTAAATTGAATTGCATTCTTTGCAATACGGCTGCCAAGTAAGCACAACTTTACCAGTGAGTATCACAATGTTCACAGGAAAATACCTGCAGCAGCATGTTGGGAGAAAAACTTTGATTAAATTTGACCTGATGGCATAAATTTGACACATTAACCAGACTTACTGGACTGTTAATTACCCAGAAAATATAAAAAAAATTTAAATACACTAATTAGCCAGAAACGTACCTTTTACTTGGAAGTATGAGGTACATGTTATGAAAGAGCTCTATGAACTGATATGCAAATATTTCAATCTGAAAAACTCACAGAGAGAGAGAAAGATGCAATTAGAAGAGTTTTATTGATACAATAGTTTGAACTGTGGCGCCCAGGCCTCGGCAGGAAACATACTTTAATGTAGATAAACTGATGTATGAAAATATGGATATTCCCCCCGGGCCTGAAACTTAAAAGGACTTAATTTTCCTGATGTTTTTTAACCCCGTTGTTGGATGCTGTTTCTCTTTGCCAATTGTTACACATTTTTTGGACATAACACATAACCTAAGCAATGGACGCAAACTGTTTTTTTCACCCAGGACTATAATATTTGCATCTCAAAAGCAGAAATAGTACTTCAACTACTTCTGTAAGTTTCAGTTTGGTTAAAATTGAGATGTCGAGGATGCAGAAGATGAGAAGATGAGGAAATTTAACCCATCTTTTCCAACAATCCTTACTGTGATACCTTGAAAAAATAAGTCAAATCAATCCCTTGCAAGGACATTAAGAATGCTGAATTGTGTGTTTTACTGAAACATGGCTGCAGGTTCATTTTCCCGACTCCAGTGTCCCTCTTAGTCTCTCTGACCATACAAGCAGACTGATATTCAAATAAATCAGTGAACTTCTTAACATCTAACGTCTTTGCTAGGAATCCATAAAAACCGAAGATGAGGACATCAAATTAGGCTGTAAGTCAAAATTTCAAGTCATTATGTAATTTGACTATTATGAAATTACTTCCTACTATGCAGATGTTTAAGAAATACACAATAGCACAGTTTTTAGCACATACAAGAAGGTCCTATATTGAAATTCTGATAAGGAAAATAAACATTTGACAGTGAAAAATGGGTAAAACCAGTTTTCATTTGTTTCCGGTGCAGATCAGTAGCTATTTGAGGTAGGGCTGCAACTAACGATTATTTTAAAAATCGATGAATCGGCCGATTATTTTTTCGATTAATCGATGAATCGGATAAAAAATATTTTTTATATTAACCTCTTTATTCCAAAATAAACATTTTATTCAGAACAAACAAGCACACAAGTACAGGTTGCTCATTAACTGTCCTGGTGCAATATGAAAAATAAATGTTTGTGTTAAAACTACGCAAACTTACATGAGAAATGTAGCTGTACATCCACAAAATATAGGCTACTTTGTTTCATAAAGCGCAAAAAAAGACATTTTTGTTTTTAAAGCCCCTAAGGGGCTCAAACAACAGGCCCCCCCATTTCAACAAATGAGGTTTTTTAGACTAGAAGAGTTCTGCCTTTTAAGACAGGAAAGTATAGCAGTTAAAGTTGCTACTTGAGAAAATACTGAACCATAGAGATAAAAATAGCCTGTGATTCAAATTATAAATTGTATTTGGAATAAAAATGAGAGAACTAGGGGAGCTAAAAAACACATCCTCCACAGACAGATATTTACATGGGAATGTGGCAGATAATTAATTGACATATTACTGATCTTGCTGGATTTTATTCTGCTTTACTTCCATAAATTGCAGGATCTTCTTTACTTTATCTTTGCCAGAAGATTTAAACTTTAAAAGCCTTGCCCTCATAATTTGCAAGTTAATTTATTTATAAAGTAAATATAAACGCTGCTTAAGCTAATTCAAATGAAATGAAAAGTAAAATAAGTAGCCAACCTTATCACTGTCTGTAACCTACTAACACGGTAAGGAAAGCATCAGATGAGCTACCTGAGAAACTAACGTTACGTTTCCCCTTTAAAACCAAACAAAAATGGCCGCTCAGCCTGCTGATCAGCTCTCTTCACTGCCATCGAAGGCTCCAACGGGTTTCCTTTTCAGGCATCATAACAGCGGTGCTTCCGCGCCATGTTCATTTGTTTTTACAAAAGTTGCCTGTTACGACTTTTTTCACTTTACAAAGCGCAGGCTATTTTAATTATTGTGATCAATTTGCGCCGTCAATCCCAGCGCATGCGCGCTTCATTTGTTAAAAGGGGAGTTCTTCCTGTTAAAAGGGAGTTTTTCCTCTCCACTGTCGCTACAAGCATGCTTAGTGTGAGGGATTGTATTTGAGTCAATGAGTCGATGCAATCAACTGGTTTTCCTTAGATATAAAACTTTGTATCAATTTGACTGTATGATCTGGTTGAACTGTAAAATGCCTTGAGATGACATGTGTTGTGAATTTGGCGCTATATAAATAAACTGAATTGAACTGAATTGAATTTGCAGTCTGGACGCTGAGGGTAAACATCCTCTGACTGCAGCGCTGAGAGGGACTCCTGCAGGAGCGGGAGAACGGGGTTGGGATGGGGGAGGGGCCCCATGGCAGAGTAGGAACGATACATGCTTTCACGTAAGAGTCTCCAAAAGCCGCCAGTGACACCGTAAAAAGTCGCCAGATTTGTCGCTAGGCGCTTTTTTGAAAAATAGTCGCTGGAGGGGTCTGAAAAGTCGCTAAATATAGCGACAAAGTCGCTGAGTTGGCAACACTGCAGCTGTGGCGCTGACTCGCTCTGCCGTATTTTTTCTTCTTCCACCGTTTCAGTCAAGTGGATGTGATGACGGCGGCGGCGGATGACGCATTAATCGCGCGACACAACTAATCGATGATGAAATTCTTTGCTAACGCTTTTAAAAGTTGATTTTTATCGATTTCATCGATTCGTTGTTGCAGCCCTAGTTTGAGGAATGTATTTTTTTGTTTTTTAAGCACTTAGGTATGCTTGACATACTTACCTGACATAAACTTAGCAGGGAACCAGTTTATTTGTGACACTTTTTATTTTTCTTTCTCCATATTTTCTTGACCTTTTGAAAAATAGGCCATAAGTTGTTAAATCAAGCTGACAGGAAGGTCTACAAGGACAGACTTCAGCGTTGATTTTTCCTGATCAGCACTAAGCATCTTGTTAAAATCACAGGAGCGTTCCAGCCTTCACCTGACTGCCCTAATTGAGCGGCAGAGAATAGGGAAAAGTTATGTGGCAGAAAATTAATGGGACACACAGAGTCTGGCCTATTTATGTCCTCTACAGGGCCCCGTAGCCATGCCAAGGTTGTTATCTGATGAACACTCAGCCACTGTGAACTTGGCAATGTTTCTCAGCCGGGGTTCACTGCAGAGCCACTGGCTGCTCAGGTCAGTGACTGGTCAGCTCAGAGTGGGGGCCTGGGAACCAAACAGGGGGTGCAAACTGACTGGGGTCCTTATGTTGTCCTTAAATAATCATCATTTTAATTATGAATAAAACACACTCAGGATTTAAAAAAGAATATATTGATAGAAAACTTGTAAGAAATAACTCCTGTAAGTTTTTATCTTTGAATTTAACATCTCAACCATCACCACAATGTTTTCTAGTCCTGGATTCTGGCAAACGCACGTGGCTTTTTCAACCCCAAAGGTGTTTTTAAACATTAAGGCCCAAATAATTTTCAGAGAAAGTGAATAAAAGCTGAGCTTCATCTGCTTTAGTCCCCCTGGGATCAGAGAAACCATTGGAGTTTAGCCAGAGAAAATGAAATTTATAAGACTTTTCAAACACAAAAGGAACACAGAGAGAAAAAACAATCATATCTACAGCTGTCTCTCAGGTTCCTACATGGCAGCCATATTTTATTTAGAGGCGATGATTTACATTTTACATTACTGTTTTTTCCAAGCTTTAACCTGATTTCCAGCTAGAGAAGAGAAAGAAAATGCATAGCTTTGCTGCTTTGTTTGAATAAATGTTCAAATGTTTCAGAGGCTTTAAAACATGGATTCTGTGGGTTGAGTAGTTTTCTTATTTAAGAAAGTTGTGAGTTTGAGTCAAGCTTTGGATTTTGACAACGTTATGTGCCACTGGGTAAAAAACTTATCCCAAAGTTATCTTTTGATCTGTGCATCAGATCACAAATCTGTGTGTACATTTGGATGAATGCTGCTCTAGTTTATAGGCCCCTCTGAAAGACACTTTTGAGACTTCCTGTTGGAACTTAGTATAAAAGTCCTCCTCCTCCTTATAGCTCTTTGTCTATGGAAGCTCCTAAGGCAGCTACATTGGCAGAGGAAACATCTGAGGGAGAAGCCTGGAACAAATGGACCACATTCTTCAACTCTATTTAAGGAGAAGTAAGCATCCTAATTAGGCTTCCTTCACACAGCAGCCTGAAGTGACCCAAATCCAAATTATTTGCCCGTATGCGACCTGGATCTGATCTTTTCATGGCAGTCTGAACAACACAGATCTGATTTTTTCCAACGCCACCCAGGCCACTTTCCTTTGTTGTCCTGAATCTGATACAAACTGACCTTTTCAAATGCGACCTGTGTCTGAACAGCCAGATTGCATTCATCCGATCTGAACGCCATTAATACCCGAAAAAGGTCACTATTCTGTGTCTTGCTATGAAGAAGAGGCGAGAAAAACAACAAAAATGGTGGACAATGATATGGAGAGCAGCCTTTATGTTTAACCATGTTGAAAAGATTGAGTTTTTAAGGTTGGGAAAGCTCGCGAGATGCGCTCCGGCTCTACCAACCATGTTTACCTCCGTAAACACAGAGCACGCTGGCTTGTGATTGTGACTCATTGTATCTGCTGCTGCACATGTTTTACGACACATTGTATGAATGCAGTTCACACAGGAGATCACATATAAGTCGCATATATTTGGAAATGTGAACGGCAACGCAAAAAAAAACAGATTTCCCCCCCAAAAAAGGAATTGAGCATTAAGGCCTGCTGGCCTTAGATTGATGCAAAACAGGTTATTTGCACATTTCTCTCTCTTAGTTTGTTGGGCTACTGCATAAAGCCTTTTTGACATTTTGAAATGAAAAGATTCCTGGATGGGAAGAGGAACGTCTTCTAAGTTGTTGTTGTTTTCCTAACGTTATTGGAAATAAATAAATAGTTGTACATTTAGTCTCACTATTTGGCAAAATACAGCTTATTTTTGTTCCTTGCTTGCCCTTAATTAATGCATAAAATATATTTATGATTGGGTTAAAAACCGTTTACAGATTAATTAATAACACGTCTATAATGCATTTATTGGCTATCTATAGGAGGAGCCTTATTGTAAAGTGGTGCCAATGTTTTAATTCAAAATGTGTCATACTTTTCATTAGTTATTCTCTATACTGTAGATTACATCTCTAAACCTGCAGCCTAGTAGAATATCCAGTAATGCCCCTTTTGCATTTGTAGACAAACTGGTGAAAGCTGTAGCATCTGACAAAGCGAGACAGTGAAGTATTTATCAAACACAGTGGCTCCTTACAGAGGTTGCACATCTGGATATGAGAATCCAGCTGAGTAGCAGGATGGGACTGTACTGTTGACCTCAGATTAAACTATTCTGTCTATTCCTCCCACTAGGAGCTATAAAAGTTTCCCCGGCATTCACTGAATCTCAGTTTATCTGCCTCCTCAGGCATGTGCTGTTCGTATTTGTGTTTGTTCTGGTCCAGAGGCGTCCATGGGCACGAAAAGCAACAAATGAAGGGGAAAGTGGGGTCAGATGGTGACAGATAGAGTGATCCCGCGCCAACATCAGCTCCTTTGGGCTGGACCTGATGTTTTACCTCCATCTTGTGTTTTCCTTCTGCTTACTTTAATTGCTGCTGCCTTCCCAGGAGAAGCCACAGTGCTGCAATCTAGTTGTTTTTTTGACTTTTTGTGTGCGTATTTGGACGTTCACATCGACATTTATGTGCTGAGTCACTTTCAAGAACTTGCCGGCTTCTATTGTGCGATTTTAGGTGGTTTGAAATAAACTCTGGCAGCTGTGGAGTACCACCAGGAGAGCGTCCAGCCTGCATCAGCTATAAATGTCCCCCTGCCTCCAGTTTACCATCAAATAAAAATAGCTCATCAAGGAGAAACAGGGAATGTAGGTATCCGTAAATTAAGCCTGGATTGAAATCTGAAATCTGAAAGCAAGAGTTTTTAGTCCCGGACTAGGCCTGGAAGGGAATTGAGGAAAAAATAAGAAAGGTTTGCAAGATATAAATCATCAGAGTGTTGGTAAATCATTCAACTCAATTTAAACACACAGAAGTACTGAAAACAATGGAAAACCAATTACAACACAAGCTGCTTCATGGAAAAAGGCTGTAGCTTAGTTTAAGTTGCCTGTGAAGCTGGAAGGAGGAAGGAGAGCAATCAGTGGCTGAAAATGTGTAGTTTGATAAACATGGAAGCCCAGAAGAACAGAGGACCGGACCTGGTCTTTATCTGTTTAAAGGAAAAGTCTGGTCGGCAAGGAATAACCACGGTTCACTGTGATTTAGTGTTAATCAGTAAAAAATATAAGAATAATCATTTTAGATTCCAGAGTCTGGGAGCAGCCATTTTTGCCCAAATATAGTAGCCCCTCCCTCCTGCCATCTTCCAGCAGTGACGTCACGGTGCGGTAAGCCTAGCGCCATTCTCCCCGCTTTACAAGCTAAATCAATGGGAACTACTAGACACATCTGCAATCAACAACAATTATTGAAGATTTCCAGAGGACTTCACCATTGAAATTCACCAGAGCTATAGTGAAACTGACAATGCCCACGTGCATGGCAGCTGGATGCTGGAATACATCGGGTAAAAGTGAAAAAAAAAGAGTTATTCCACCTTTCTGATTCCTGATCCTCCACGGACGGGTTGGTCGTTGGATCGCCAACTTGAAGAGGGAGGATTTGCCATCGAACTTCTGGCCAGAGAAAAAACCCGTAATATGTAGCCAACATTTGGAAGAAGAATGTTTTCAAGATGACTTGGATAATAGCGCGTTGTGACAAACACCAGATACAGCACTGGGACTTGATCAACAGCCGATACCGCACCGTGACAATGTCACTAACCAGTAGGTGGCAGTAGTGTTCTTTGACAAACATGGATGCCTCCAGTAAAGCACATTCACATGAAAATTACTCTGAATTAAAAACACTGATCATTTATTGAGCAGGATGGAATCATTTCAGATTTAAAGAACTTTCAGAAGTTTGAACTCTGAATATGAGCGACTCTTCCTTTAAGACTCACCAGATGTTCCCAAACTTTTTGGTGTCTGACCCATAGATCAGAACCAGAAGGGTCTCATGGCCCAAACTATTGATTGTCCAAAAATAACCTTATTAACCATAAGTATAGTGGTAAAAAAACAGCATTAACAACGCATTTTATCGTTCATGTGATGTTTAACAATTTTTAGGCAATGAGTCGATGCAATCAGCTGGTTTTCCTTCGATAGAAAACTTTGAATCAATCTGACTGGATGATCTGGTGAACTGGAAAGTGACCTGATAGGAAATGTGTTCTGAATTGGCTCAGATTATCGGGGTCACTAACCTGCGGATCCTCTTACCGAGTTTCCAGTGGTAGATGTCATAGCTGCTGCTGCTCAGATCATCCGTGCTTTAAATAAACGTTTTTGAATTATCCCAGTCTTTCTTGCCTCGAATACTGGGTCATCTCTTCTTGTCTTGACACGAAGACCCCACAGTGGCATAGTCCAGCCCGCGCTGGGGATGAATTGCTGACTTTAATGAGATCAAGCAGAAAGTTTTTTGTTTCAAACAGGAAAGCAGTTGGATCATGTAATTTAATGACTGCGCTGACTCTATTTGATCTGCTCTGCTTAAGCTTCTCTGAGGAAAAATTTATTTCCAGGGGTTTGATTAACAAGCCATGCTAAAAATTCTTCCTTGAAAGGCGGAGAAAATGTTTATCAGAAGAGGAAGCAGAGATGTAAGCAGCCTGAGGAGGGGGAGGAGGATGTGAAGATGAAGTGAGGGAGGAGGAAGAGCGGGTATGGCCATACAGCTGTACAGCACATAATTATTGGCTTTGTCAGACAACATCTGTTATGTCAACATTCCAGCCGTCAGCCTGGAGGAAGATGGAGTAAAAACAGAATGAAATCGCCTGCAGAGCTCAGGATTGTTCAGGACAGGAAAAAACAAGGTCAAATTCAGAGAAATATTTGAGAGTTCAGCCAAGAGGAAAGACTTCAAGTTCAAATCCTCGACCAGGGCTGACTTAGACCTTTGACCTCCCTGCAGCTTCCCTGAGTGCTGTCCCTGCAGACCCATGGAGCAAATGTTTTCCTGCTTTCAGTTGACCCAAATTAGTTTCCTCCGAGTGACTGAGCTGTGCGTTAAAGTCTGCTTTGTAATTTAGCCCTGACATCTACCTGCAGGTGTCGGAGGAATGAGGAAGCTGTGCTGCTCTAGGCTAAATAGGATTACTAACAGCTTCCGAATGAACAACAAAAGACATCTATGAAAGGTAATGGCCTTTTATTCCGCTTATTATAAATTATGTATTCTCAGAAAACTGGAAATCATTTAGGCTCAAGTCCCGTCTACATCCATAACATGGTGTGGGATCTTTAAACAGAAGGATGCAAGCAGAGTTTAATGAATTCACAACAGAAACATATTTTAAAAGTGAGCAAAGCACTACCAATGACTGCATGTTAGTTATGAGTGTAAAGTTATGAGATATTTCATCAGTGAACTTTGTTTTTACATGAAAAATGCTCATAACAACCTTCCAGGTGGGAACAGGGAGAAGAGGCGACGACAGAAATGTGATCCGAAGATGTCAGGCGGTGTGAAAAGGAAAAGGTAAGTCCAGACTGTTCTTGGAATGTTTTAATGGCTGTCTGGAATTTTCCATAGACAGTATTTGTGCAGATAGCATACCATCCATCTATGCATCCATCCATCCATCCATCCATCCATCCATCTATGCATCCATCCATCCATCCATCCATCCATCCATCTATGCATCCATCCATCCATCTATGCATCCATCCATCCATCTATGCATCCATCCATCCATCCATCCATCCATCTATGCATCCATCCATCCATCCATCCATCCATCCATCCATCCATCTATGCATCCATCCATCCATCTATGCATCCATCCATCCATCTATGCATCCATCCATCCATCCATCTATGCATCCATCCATCCGTCCATCCATCCATCTATGCATCCATCCATCCATCTATGCATCCATCCATCCATTCATCCATCCATCTATGCATCCGTCCATCCATCTATGCATCCATCCATCCATTCATCCATCCATCTATGCATCCGTCCATCCATCCATCTATGCATCCATCCATCCATCTATGCATCCATCCATCCATTCATCCATCCATCTATGCATCCGTCCATCCATCCATCTATGCATCCATCCATCCATCTATGCATCCATCCATCCATCTATGCATCCATCCATCCATTCATCCATCCATCTATGCATCCGTCCATCCATCCATCTATGCATCCATCCATCCATCCATCTATGCATCCATCCATCCATCCATCTATGCATCCATCCATCCATCCATCCATCTATGCATCCGTCCATCCATCTATGCATCCGTCCATCCATCCATCTATGCATCCGTCCATCCATCTATGCATCCATCCATCCATCCATCCATCTATGCATCCGTCCATCCATCTATGCATCCATCCATCCATCCATCCATCTATGCATCCATCCATCCATCCATCCATCTATGCATCCATCCATCCATCCATCCATCCATCTATGCATCCATCCATCTATGCATCCGTCCGTCCATCCATCTATGCATCCGTCCATCCATCTATGCATCCGTCCATCCATCTATGCATCCGTCCATCCATCCATCTATGCATCCATCCATCCATCTATGCATCCATCCATCCATCTATGCATCCCTCCGTCCATCTATGCATCCCTCCGTCCATCCATCTATGCATCCGTCCATCCATCTATGCATCCGTCCATCCATCTATGCATCCATCCATCCATCTATGCATCCCTCCGTCCATCTATGCATCCCTCCGTCCATCCATCTATGCATCCGTCCATCCATCTATGCATCCATCCATCCATCTATGCATCCGTCCATCCATCCATCTATGCATCCATCCATCCATCTATGCATCCCTCCGTCCATCCATCTATGCATCCGTCCATCCATCTATGCATCCGTCCATCCATCTATGCATCCGTCCATCCATCCATCTATGCATCCGTCCATCCATCTATGCATCCGTCCATCCATCTATGCATCCGTCCATCCATCCATCTATGCATCCATCCATCCATCTATGCATCCATCCATCCATCTATGCATCCGTCCGTCCATCCATCTATGCATCCGTCCATCCATCCATCTATGCATCCATCCATCCATCCATCCATCCATCCATCCATCCATCCATCCATCTATGCATCCGTCCATCCATCTATGCATCCGTCCATCCATCCATCCATCCATCTATGCATCCGTCCATCCATCTATGCATCCGTCCATCCATCCATCTATGCATCCGTCCATCCATCCATCTATGCATCCATCCATCCATCCATCTATGCATCCGTCCATCCATCCATCTATGCATCCGTCCATCCATCCATCTATGCATCCGTCCATCCATCCATCTATGCATCCGTCCATCCATCCATCCATCTATGCATCCGTCCATCCATCTATGCATCCGTCCATCCATCTATGCATCCGTCCATCCATCCATCTATGCATCCGTCCATCCATCCATCTATGCATCCGTCCATCCATCCATCTATGCATCGGTCCATCCATCTATGCATCCGTCCGTCCATCCATCTATGCATCCGTCCATCCATCCATCTATGCATCCGTCCATCCATCCATCTATGCATCCGTCCGTCCATCCATCTATGCATCCGTCCATCCATCCATCTATGCATCCGTCCGTCCATCCATCTATGCATCCGTCCGTCCATCCATCTATGCGTCCGTCCATCCATCTATGCGTCCGTCCATCCATCTATGCGTCCGTCCATCCATCTATGCGTCCATCCATCCATCTATGCATCCGTCCATCCATCCATCTATGCATCCGTCCATCCATCCATCTATGCATCCGTCCATCCATCCATCTATGCATCCGTCCGTCCATCCATCTATGCGTCCGTCCATCCATCTATGCGTCCATCCATCCATCTATGCATCCGTCCGTCCATCCATCTATGCGTCCGTCCATCCATCTATGCGTCCATCCATCCATCTATGCATCCGTCCACCCATCCATCTATGCATCCGTCGTCCATCTATGCATCCGTCCATCCATCCATCTATGCATCCGTCCGTCCATCCATCTATGCATCCGTCCATCCATCTATGCGTCCATCCCTCCATCTATGCACCCATCCATCCATCTATGCATCCATCCATCCATCCATCTATGCATCCGTCCATCCATCTATGCATCCGTCCATCCATCCATCTATGCATCCGTCCATCCATCCATCTATGCATCCGTCCATCCATCTATGCATCCGTCCATCCATCCATCTATGCATCCGTCCGTCCATCCATCTATGCATCCGTCCATCCATCTATGCGTCCATCCCTCCATCTATGCACCCATCCATCCATCTATGCATCCATCCATCCATCCATTTATGCGTCCATCCATCCATCTATGCATCCGTCCATCCATGCATCTATGCATCCGTCCATCCATCTATGCATCCGTCCATCCATCCATCTATGCATCCGTCCATCCATCCATCTATGCATCCGTCCATCCATCTATGCATCCGTCCATCCATCCATCTATGCATCCGTCCATCCATCTATGCATCCGTCCATCCATCTATGCATCCGTCCATCCATCCATCTATGCATCCGTCCATCCATCTATGCATCCGTCCATCCATCTATGCATCTGTCCATCCATCCATCTATGCATCCGTCCATCCATCTATGCATCCGTCCATCCATCTATTCAATTTCAATTTCAATTCAGTTTATTTATATAGCGCCAAATTCACAACACATGTCATCTCAAGGCACTTTACAGTTCAACCAGATCATACAGTCAGATTGATACAAAGTTTTCTATCTAAGGAAAACCAGCTGATTGCATTGACTCATTGACTCAAATACAATCCCTCACACTAAGCATGCTTGTAGCGACAGTGGAGAGGAAAAACTCCCTTTTAACAGGAAGAAACCTCCAGCAGAACCAGGCTCAGTGTGAGCGGCCATCTGCTGAGGCCCACTGGGGTTCAAGGAGACAGAAGCAGAGATACAAAAAGCAGCTGTAAAAGGCGGCCCCGTCCAGGAAACACACAGCCAGGCAGACGAGCTCCAAGGCAGCTCCCATGCCAGAGGATGAAGAGAGCACATCCACCCAGCCACGGCCAGAGAAACAGGACCACACTGGAAAACAGGCCAATCTCCAACATCTACAAACAAGGGTGTTGATGGAAGCAGCACAGCTGATGTTTCTTTCCTGGATGACGTCACAGCCAAACAGGAACAGACGAGGCAAAGCTACTCTGAGGAAAAGCAGAGAGAGCAGAACGTTAGAGATTGAACTAACAGATTCTGCAGAATAGGAGAACAGAGAGAGAATGAAGCAGAATGATGAAATGGGGGTCCCTATGTCCTCCAGCAGTCTAAGCCTATAGCAGCAGAACTATAGAGATAGATCAGGATAACCTGAGCCACTCTAACTATAAGCTTTATCAAAAAGGAAAGTTTTAAGCCTAGCCTTAAAAGTAGACAGTGTGTCTGCCTCACGGACTAAAACTGGTAGTTGGTTCCACAGGAGAGGAGCCTGAGAACTAAAAGATCTGCCTCCCATTCTACTTTTAGAAATTCTAGGAACCACTAGTAAACCTGCAGACTGAGAGCGAAGTGCTCTGTTAGGAACATAAGGAACAATCAGATCTCTGATATCAGATGGAGCTTGGCCATTTAAGGCTTTATATGTGAGAAGGAGGATTTTAAATTCTATTCTGGATTTAACAGGAAGCCAATGAAGAGAAGCCAGGATAGGAGAGATATGATCTCTCTTTTTCATTTTCATCAGAACTCTGGCTGCAGCATTTTGGATCAGCTGAAGGCTTTTAACTACAGTTTGTGGACTTCCTGATAGTAAAGAATTACAATAGTCCAGCCTTGAAGTAACAAATGCATGGACTAGTTTCTCAGCATCACCCCTGGACAGGAGATTGCTCATTTCTGCAATATTCCTCAGATGAAAGAAGGAAATTCTAGAATCCTCTTTGATCTGGGATTTAAATGACAGGTCCTGATCAAAAACAACACCAAGATTTTTTACTTTATTATCTGAAATAAGTTTAATCCCATCCAAATGAAGTGACTGGCTAATCAGCTTCTTTTTCAGAGACTCTGGTCCAAAGACTATAACTTCTGTTTTGTCTGCATTCAGAAGCAGAAAGTTAAGAGTCATCCAGGTTTTTATGTCTTCAGACATGCCTGTAATCTATGTAATGGGTTAGCTTCATCTGGATTATAGACAGATATAGCTGGGTATCATCAGCATAACAGTGGAAATTAATCCCATGCTGTCTAATAACTCTACCAATTGGGAGCATGTATAAAGTAAAGAGAATTGGTCCTAGCACTGATCCCTGTGGTACTCCACAGGTAACCTTTGAGCATGAGGAAGATCTATCATTAACGTAAACAAACTGAATTCGATCAGATAGATAAGATTTAAACCAGTCTAGTGCTGTTCCTTTAATTCCAACAAAATATTCAAGTCTTTCTAAAAGAATATTATGGTCAACTGTATCAAATGCAGCACTAAGATCCAACAGGACGAGCACAGATACAAGTCCATTATCTGAGGCCATGAGAATATCATTAGTGACTTTCACCAGAGCTGTTTCAGTGCTATGATGAGCTCTAAAGCCAGACTGAAACTCTTCAAAAAGTTCATTATGGTGGAAGTGATCGCAAACTTGTTTGGCAACTACTTTCTCAAGAATTTTGGATAAGAAAGGAAGATTGGATATAGGTCTATAATAGACCAAGTCATCTGGGTCAAGAGACGGTTTCTTAAGCAGAGGTTTAATTACAGCAAACTTAAAAGCTTTAGGTACATATCCCTGTAACAGAGATAGATTAATCACATCTAAAATGGAGGAGGAGATCAAAGGGAATACCTCCTTAAATAAACTGGTTTGAACTGGATCTAACATACAAGTTGAAGGCTTAGATGAAGACAATAATTTTGCTTATTAAGAAAGTTCAACTGGATCAAAGCAGTCTAAACCCGGTTCAGATTCCATGACTACCTCAGGTACAATCGCGAATAGAGGAGTGCTAATGATCTTATTTTTAATAAGATCAATCTTATTTATAAATAATCCCATAAAATCATTGCTGCTAAGAGCAGGTGGAATGGACGGTTCAACAGAGCTATGGGTGAGTTTGGCAACTGTATTAAAAAGAAATCTAGGATTATTCTTATTCTCCTCTATTAATGAGGAGAAGTATGCTGCTCTTGCTTTACAAAGGGTCCTCTTATACAGCAGTAAACCATTTTTCCAGACTAGGAAGGACTCCCGCAGGCCTGTGGAGCGATATTTTCTCTCCAGTTTCCTAGCATTTTGCTTCAAAGTACGCAGCTCTGCATTAAACCAAGGAACAAGCTTTCTATTTTCAACGGTTTTCATTTTCAAGGGAGCTGCGTTGTCTAAGGCAGTACGCAGAGAACTAGCAACCCCATCAACAAAATCACCAACCTGTGAAGGGGAATAAGCTAAGCTTTTGCACTCTGCAGCACAGCTCAGCGACACAGAGGAGAGAGAAAGTGAAGCAGATTCTTTAAAATTTATAACTGCACTATCTGATAAAGATCTACTAAAATTGAACCTTCTTTTGGGGGAGGAGAACTCTGTTAAAGTAATCCTGAAGGTTATTAGAAAGTGGTCAGAGAGGACAGGGTTGTGAGGAAATACTGTTATTTCTTCACATTCTATGCCGTATGTCAGCACAAGATCCAAAGTATGAAGATGAGAATGTGTGGGACTATTCACATTTTGAACAAAGCCAATAGTGTCTAAGATAGCATTAAAGGCTGCTCTTAAGCTATCGCCTTCAATGTCAGCATGGATGTTAAAATCTCCCACTATGATGACCCTGTCAGTATTTAATACCTAATCAGAAAGGAACTCTGAAAACTCATCTAAACATTCAGAGTAAGGACCTGGCGGACGATACAAAGTTACAAAAAGAAGAGGTTTTCTTGCCTTGAAATTTGGATGAGGGAAATTAAGGGTTAAATGTTCAAAAGAGTTGTAGGTATTAACTGTTTTGGGAGTAATCAGTAAGTCAGACTGGAAGATTGTTGCTACTCCTCCTCCTCGCCCAGAACTTCTGGGTATGTGAAAATTTAAATAGCTTGAAGGAGTTGCCTCGTTTATGCTCACATAATCCTCTTGCTGCAGCCAGGTTTCTGTAAGGCAAAACAAGTCAATGTGATTATCACAAATCAAGTCATTAACTAGCAGACTTTTAGAGGAAAGAGATCTTATGTTAAACAGACCGCATTTAATTGTTTTAACTTTTTCCCCAATTGGAGTTATTTTGATTTTAATTAGATTATCATGATTTACTCCTTTGGGAATCTTTGCTAATTTATTAGATTTTGGTCGTGGGCAAGACACTGTCTGGATGGAGTAAAGAGTGGGTAACAGTAGAGAAGCTGCAGAGATGTGTGTTAAACTACAACTCTGCTTCCTGGTCTGCACCCTGGGGGGTCAGGGTTTTGGAGGACTAATAAATGTGGCCAGATTCCTAGAAAGAAGAGCTGCACCATCCAAAGTGGGATGGATGCCGTCTCTCCGAATCAGACAAGGTTTTCCCCAAAAGGATTGCCAATTATTAATGTAGCCCACGTTGTTTTCAGGACACCACCTAGACAACCAGCGGTTGAATGACGACATGCGGCTAAACATGTCATCACTGGTCAGATCAGGGAGGGGACCAGAGAAAATTACAACATTTTTTTGGCAAACTTACACACCGAAGCAACACTAATTTTAGTGACCTCCGATCGGCGTAACCGGGTGTCATTACCACCAGCGTGAATAACAATCTTACTGTATTTAACCTTATCCTTAGCCAGCAGTTTCAGGTAGGATTTGATGTCGCCCGTTCTGGCCCCCGGCAAACATTTGACTATGGTCCCTGGTGTCTCTAATGCCACGTTTCTGACTATGGAGCTGCCAATCACCAGAGTGGGCTTCTCAGTGGGTGTGTCACTGAGTGGGGAAAACCGGTTAGAAACGTGAACGGGTTGGTGGTGACCAGTGGGCAGAGATCCACGACTACGCTTTCTGCGTACAGTTACCCAATCGCCTGGCTGCTCAGGCACTTTTGGAGGACAGCTACTTGGGGGGCCTACTTTAACTCCTGGATGTTCAACAGCCTGAAGCCTGGATTCTAACTCTGACACCCTCGCCTCCAAAGCTACAAAAATACTACACTTATTACACATCCCATTATCACTAAAGGAGGCAGAGGAATAACTGAACATCTGACACAGAGAGCAGGAGAGAGGAGAGGAAGAAGGAAGAGTTGGAAAAGAGTCAAGGGAGGGAGAGAGAGAAGCCATAGCAATGCTAAGCTAGCGCTAGCCTAGGATAGCTACTCCTTGCTATCAGAAATAAAACCGTGTGAAACTGACAAGTGCTCAGTAGAAAAGTGCAGCAGAAGGTGCTATGTTTTAAACTAGTCAGTTAGAGTTACTTAGATACAGAGATATCACACAGAAAATAACTTAACTTCAGATGGAGTTCCTCTGGACAGCTGCAGCAGCTGCACACTCAGTTAATCCAAACAGGAAGTGAACAGGTCCAAACAGGAAGCAGGAAGCCAGTTCAGTCTGGCAAAATGACCTCTATGCATCCGTCCATCCATCCATCTATGCATCCGTCCGTCCATCCATCCATCCATCCATCCATCCATCCATCCATCCGTCCATCCATCCATCATCCATCCATGGGTCCGTCCGTCCGTCCGTCCATCCATCCATCCATCCATCCATCCATCCATCCATCCGTCCGTCCATCCATCATCCATGCGCGAGAGCTTCGACAAGCATTCAAATAGCCTCACTACTCACTCAAGATGTGGGGGTTTGTAGGAGAGTTGCTGTCAGTTGGATAGAGTTTGGATAGATTCTAAGAATAGATTGGTTGTTATTCCAACCAATCTAGTTGGTTAAAACTATTTCTGTTAGATTAAACAATGTAATGTACAAAATCTGGGCAAGCAATTGGTTAAGGTTGTAATATTAGTCTTAAGTAGTATTGCTTTCTAGTGTGCAGTTACCATTGCTAGTGGGGTAAGCTGTAAGACATTGATTTCCATTCCTGAGGATGTTTAAAAACCCTCCTTAGACTTCTAAAAGTTGCAATAATACTTAAGTATTTTGGCTAATGTGACTAATTTGTATTGGTTTGCTCTAGTGCAAATAGAGATTGGCTAAAAACACTGCCAAGTTAGATTGGTTTGTTTAACTAAAAGATTGGCTGAACACATAACTTCCTTCCCCATTAAAACCAAAAACTGTGGAAAAATATTTTGTTTCATTTTCCTCATCATTGCCCATTATTGCACAAACATTTTCACTGTCTGTTCGAGCGTTTTTCTCTAAAATGGCAGAAAAACAGTAAACCTTAAAATATTGTTCTCTAAGACATTTGACACAAAAAAAACTTACAAAAGATTTTACTATACACACTTACTCCAGTTAAATAAATGGAAAACAATGGATTTCACTTAGTCGGCACTTTATTTTACCTTTGCAAAGAGAGAACAGTTCATCATACTAATTACACGGTAATCAACCCTGTTCTGATCTGGGCAGCGTTCGTTCCTCCTTGCTTAGAATAATGGAAAGTAGTCAGAGTCAAAACAAATTACAGACACTTTGGTTAAACAGTAACATGTTATTAATAAAACTTCAGAAGGAATCTATCATATGGGAATAAGTATGCCTCGCCTATAAACACCACTCATTCAGGCATTGTGTGGCCATGAAGGTCAAACTGTGACTTCTCATAAAACAATAGGCACATCACAATGCATATTCATTATGAAGTCGATGGAGTCTATAAATCATATAATATAATATTTTACAAATCCATCAAAATAAAATTAATGAGGGGCAGTATAATACTGAAGTGCCAAAAGTGCTAAATTGATGATGTACATGTAATATACATGGATTTATTACATTTTCATGGTAATTACATCTTACATGTCCGTAATGCATGCAATATATATATATGTATATATATATATATATAGAGAGAGGTCAAATGTTTGAGTTGCTTTTTTTCCGTCAATACATGTTTCAGCACAAACTTTTTCGAATGAGACTAACAACAAACACTGAAAGAAAAACGACAGCATCAACCACTTAATAATGAATGACTACATTGACATTTTACAGTGAATTACTTTCTACTTACTCTACTTTCTATTTTCAATGGCTAATTTAGTCAAAAACTTCCAGTCAGTCCAAGATAGCCAGACTAATGTTATGCTACATACTATACTATAAAATACATTGGCGTATATGTGGATTTTATGGTTTAGTTCATCCACCGACTGTGAAATTACCTGTGGAACGTCTTCCCACAGCCAGAAAACTGCTTGTTTTTGCATCAAAATGCTACAGATGGAGGGATTTTTAGTGCCGAGTGGGATTGGAGTGGGGAGTACCAGCATGGCGGCCGGTGGCTTCACTTTATTCGGCCAGTGAGCAATCCAGTGAATAAATAGAGATCAGTGATCTGGACGGGTCCCTTAGGAAGTGTTTTAGGCCCGTCCCACTAGGAGGAGGCCCAGGGGAAGACCTAGGACCTGCTGGAGGAACTAAGTCTTTTTGCGGGTCCCCGGGGACACCTTGAGCCTCCTTCCAGAGTCTTCTCTGGAGAGAGAATCTGGGAGTCTTTGCTACGACTGCTGTCCCTGCAACCCAGTCGCAGATAAGCAAAATACGAGGAAGCACTGTGCTGTAGGGAATAAATATATTTGGATATATGTCTGTATGTGTTTTTTATAAAAGCAAACTACAACATAAATGTTGCTTTTTTCAATGAGTGTTGTTCTGTTGTTTGTTTCTATCTCCAACTGTCTCTGGACCAATAACACTGATCCATCTGTTCTTTACACACAACCTAGATGTGTGACAGTTTAAATGTAAAAATGACATGATGTAATGCTCAAAAAGAAATTGACTGAGCTTTTAGAGCCTGTCTCTGGTCTCAATGCTTAAGCTTCCAGCTTAACTCTGACAGGAACATGGCGGAGCTCTTTGAAGCAATTTCAGCAGAAGTCAGTGGAGTTCAGAGGGCGAGGTGTGCATGAACGTTCGTGTTTCATTTGTCTGGAAGACTTTCTGCCTGCCACATTCCAGCGTACAGTTCAAGAGTTCAGTTAATTCATGAACTCTGTTGAGGCACCACACCCAGCAGGCGGCACGTTAAACCCTTTCTGCACGAGCTGCTGTTGCTCTGGCGTTCTGTCCCTGTGAATGGCCTATTTCAGGGTAGGTGTGGAGGTGTAACGTTGTCTCTACATGAATCTGTGTTAAAGCTTTCACATGGTGCGTGAACACAGGTGGTTTCATTTATTCAGCCCAATTGGAGCTCATTGCGGGTGTGGTGGGACTCAGTTCAGGGACTTTGGTTTATTATGAAGATCTCATGAAGTGGAACAAATGAAAACCAGGAGTTGTGTCACGCGAGGACCTTCCCCACCGTCCCATGTGAAGTAAAGTAATACATCCCGACTAGATTAACTGGTTTCAGTGACCAACAATTTCTTAGATTATCTACTACCAGTTTCCTCTTTAGGTTCCCACAGCAACTTCCAGTAAACCTGACTCACATGGCTCACATCTAAACCATTAAATGGATTGGAATATTTTTCATCACAGCCTTCTACAAAACCTTTTCTATATTGATTTTTAAAGGAAAAATCCGGTCAGCAAGGAATAATCAATGGATCATTATTTATACCTAAAACGTTTGCAGTGATTTGGTAAATGTCATGTACTTATATAGCGCCTTAATTCAAGTCAGGAGACTTGACCAAAGTGCTTTACACTACATTCATTCACCCATTCACACACACACACACACACGGTGGCGAGCTACATTGTAGCCACAGCTGCCATGGGGCTCACTGACAGAAGCGGGGCTGCCGTACACTGGCGCCACCGGGCCCTCTGACCACCATCAGTAGACAATGCAGGTGAAGCGTCTTGCCCAAGGACACAACGACACTGAAAGTCGGAGTCGGGGCTTGAACCGCCAATCCTTCGATTTTAGGGCAAACTCCTACATCCAACACCACTGTCGCCCTAATTTATTTAATGAATTTAACGTTATTCAATAAAAAATAAAAAAAAATATATGTATATTTTTTTTTTGTCGTGGTCACTGATAGTCTGGGAGCAGCCATTTTTGCCCAAATCTATTAGCCCCTCCCTCCTGCCATCCTCCAGCAGTGACGTCACGGTGCGGTAAGCCTAGCGCCATTCTCCCCGCTTTACAAGCTAAATCAATGGGAACTACTAGACACATCTGCAATCAACAACAATTATTGAAGATTTCCAGAGGACTTCACCATTGAAATTCACCAGAGCTATAGTGAAACTGACAATGCCCACGTGCATGGCAGCTGGATGCTGGAATACATCGGGTAAAAGTGAAACAAAGAGTTATTCCACCTTTCTGATTCCTGATCCTCCACGGACGGGTTGGTCGTTGGATCGCCAACTTGAAGAGGGAGGATTTGCCATCGAACTTCTGGCCAGAGAAAAAACCCGTAATATGTAGCCAACATTTGGAAGAAGAATGTTTTCAAGATGACTTGGATAATAGCGCGTTGTGACAAACACCAGATACAGCACTGGGACTTGATCAACAGCCGATACCGCACCGTGACAATGTCACTAACCAGTAGGTGGCAGTAGTGTTCTTTGACCAACATGGATGCCTCCAGTAAAGCACATTCACATGAAAATTACTCTGAATTAAAAACACTGATCATTTATTGAACAGATGGAATCATTTCAGATTTAAAGACTTTCAGAAGTTTGGATTCTAAATATGAGCGACTTTTCCTTTAAAACATTTAGATTTATGGACGAGGAAGCTGAAATGAGACTGAAGTGTCTAAATTGCTTATCTCTTAAGAACAGAATGTCCAGAGCGTAGTTACTGACCTGTTACTAACGACAGAAAACAGTTGCAGAGATTCTTGGCGTTTGCAACATTCTATCAAAGGTTTATATGGAATCACAGTCAGGTAGCTGCACCTCCACATGCGCTCACATCTTCCAAGCTCAAGTTGTGTCTGAATGGATGGGCTGATCTCACTTTTCAAAATCTTAAGACTTGTTTATGTTCATGCCTTAAACACCAACGCCGCTTACTCTGATTCTGTTGTCAGAATAAAGCCTTAGCCTCGCTGCATGCAGTTAACCTAGCCTTGGAGCTAAACCAGGTCCCGGAAAAAGACTGAGTGACTGTCACACACACTGTCTGACTGCTGATTAATATTGATGTTCGGCTGATCAGGTCCAAACGGCTTCACCTCCAGCTTCTCTTGGTAAGTTTGCTTTCTTCCCGCAACTCAACCTGTCAATCACCCACACAACATCTGTGACGACAGTTCCTGTCACCTCAGGGCGTAGCACCCAGAGCTCTTCATACATCTGTATTGCCATAGGCGGATCTACTGGGGTGGCATAGGGGGGCAAATGCCAGCCTAAATGGCAGCCACCCCTGCTGCCACCCCAGTTGGCTGTAGGCTTATAAATTATGGATCATTTGAGAATTACGACCGCTATTTTCCAATGTCGGACTGCAGTGAATGCAGCACGAGATGACGAGAGCGACTGAGACTGATTAGTTTTGAAAACCGAATGGGGCAAAGCGAGGGAGCCAGGGGTCATGGGGAGAGGAGACACGGGATGAAACAGGTAAAAACTGATTAACTATGTAAGGAGAAATGAAATCATAATGAAAGCACAATGTTGCTAGCATAGCTGCTGATTTACAGATGATAAAAATCAGGTTGCAGAACGTTATTTCTCTAACTATGATGTTAGTTAGGCCTGACGTCTCAGGCTCATAAAGACATATTTGCGGTCAACTATGACAGAAAAGAGACTTTGGATCTAAATACATTAGTGAAGCGTTTTGCTGAGCAACATGGAAATCACTGCAATCAGCTTCATGTCAACTTTATGTTCTGCTCTCTGCTGAGCCTTTATAGAGCTGCTACATTTTGCTTTGGCACCTGAGAAACTCTGATATTTCCTTTAATAAAACCAAAAGTGTTAAAAGTAACGTTAAAAATGTGACACTGGTGTGAATCCTGCTTAATATGAAGCAGTGTTGTTGTTTCTTTTTTGTATATATAATATGAAACTATCCAGAAATGACCTGAATGAACCTACTCACTAAATGTTTTGTTCTTTTTCAGACTGGAAGCAAAATGTATTTTTATGTTGCTTCTTTCAGATGTGTGGAGATTTTGATGTAACATTAGGTACCTGCCTTTTTGTTGATTTGTTGATACAGCAGCTCTATCTACAGCAGATCTACATGCATGAAATGTCCCTTTCATGTTGCCTTACCTGCTGTATGTCAAGTTACTGAGGAACAAATGGGGTAAATGTGTGTTCAGAGTTAACATTACATGGATGTCTGGTACCTTGTTTGGTGCCTTGACCCATTTATTTCTACTGTGTAGTTCTGCTCACTGTAGTGCAGCTCAGTCCATAGATCTATGATGGGAAACTTTTTCTTTCTATAGTTTCTTCTTGGTCAAATGCTGCAAAGCTGCCTCTCTGACAGTCAGTCTCACACATCTGCGACTCAGCACCTGCGTCTTACCTTAATACCTTTCCTGTGATAATGCCCCTCTAGAAGTAGTGTTATCATTCTTCTATCTCCTATTAAGTGAGATCACATTGTACGATGTATTATTAATATGAACTGTTTCACATGAAACATTTACTCTACATACTATTCTCACCAAACTGTGATAACCTTGATTAAATTCAGTGTAAACAAATGCCATATGTTGCCACCCCTCAAAAATTCCTGCCCCCCTCTTGCCACCCCATAAATATTTTTCTAGATCCGCCCCTGTGTATTGCAGAGGACCTACTGCGCATCTACAACTTTTATCCAGAGTCATGGGAAAGATTTTTGCACCGTAGGGCAGAAATACGTCACCAATCCAACAAAAAACATATGAAATGATGCTTTACTCATCATTTAATATTAAATATTTATCAAGCACATCTAAAAATATATAAATCAATATATTTAAATATATATATATATTTAAATTTTATTATTTCATTTTTATTTGTTTCTTATGTGGGATGGCACCCTAGCGCCCTCTATTGGCCAGCCACCACTGCCTCCAACTTCAGAATTTATTTAGGAAGACAGATTAAAGCTGTATCCGTTTCAATATAAATGGAAATGTTATGTTTCTGGCTTAAGAGCTTTGCTAGAGAACATTCATAACAAAAAAACATTATTAATACAGATGAACCCAGCAGAGAGGTCAGGGAGGAGGTTATGGAGAAATTAAGAACAGGGTTAAGTTCTAAACCAATAACCAGAGGGCTCACCAAGACAAAGATGACCTCCTAGAGGAGCAACCAAGAGGGCCATGGTGTCTCTGGAGGAGCTACAGCTGCTTTTTATGTTTTGTCTTCCTCTTAAACCCACCTAATTAAAAATCGATGGATTTTAACAAACTTTTTCCAGGTTTAAAATAGTTTTTGAAAGTAGGTTTTCTGCCTGTTTTGTGTAAATCTGCCACATATAAACCCAATTCAGTGCAGTGTGGTTTGACAATGACAGATCAAAACAGAAGAAGGGAGTTGTTTGTAAGATGCTACGATAAAGTAGAAACAACAGGAAACAACTATGTCTCCAAATTAATTTTCAGGAAGCGCAAAATGTGCAAACAGCTTTTCTGAAAAATGCGATGTCAGCTTCCTCGACTGCAGCATCTAAAAGCAGAAGAGGTAGATTAATTATTCAGAAAAGAAAAAAAAAGAAGCTTATTCAAAGAGGTCAAAAAGTTCAGTTTTTGAGCATCACTTCTATTTGCCAAATATCTGTACAACATGAGGATCTCATCCATTGAGCTGACTGCTGCTAATGATTCCAATGTTCACATGTCTGCAGGTAGGATTACGCAATTCCTGCCATTCTTATATTCCAACATTGTCAAACCTGTTTGCGGTTCATTTGTGTCTACCTAATTATAGATGTGATTTCGGTAGATTAAAAAAAAAGAGAAGAAAACTCTTTTTGAATAATAGAAAAAGTCCTTCTAGTGTTAATAAAGCAAATGTTTTTATCAATTCGTTTTTTTGTAATAACTTTGTTTCAGATGAAATTGAGGAGGAATCAGAAGATGATTATGTCAATACAAACACAGTCTCTCATTTTACCTCTGGGCCCGAAATTAAAGAAAAAGGTAATAATTATTATAGTATATTAAAGTATAAGGTTTAAGTATTATATTGTTTTCTTAATACAAATGTTCTCAGTGTGTTGAATTAGATTTTAAAGCTTAATGCTAATTTTTTTTCTATATTATCTAAATTTTGTTTTGAAAAAAGAGGATCTATAAGCATAATCTGTTTTTTCTTTTTATATATATATATATATATATATATATTTAACCTATTGGATCAAATTAAATGTTTTTTTTTTTAAATAAGGGCTGAAGTTTCCATCCATCCCACAACCTGTGTTAGTAGTAACGACCTGTTGGACGGTACTGATAATCATCATGGCTCTACGCATCTATTGTGAGGACGAAACATAACTGTCCAATGCAAGTTAACTAAAGTGAATTATTTAATCCTGCACACTTTTAGTTGGCTGTTTGCAACCTGTGTTATCAGATCAAATTGGTATACTATCCCTCTTTTTTAATCTAGATTAAATTAAAGACAAAAAAAATAAAGCTTGTCGTTTACAATTTAATTGTTCTTTTTTCCCCTCTGTACCTACAAACCAAATGTTACCATCAAAAGTGATGCAACAATGTAATCTTATAAGATGGCATTTCATTATTTAATGTCATAATTTAAAAGTGTTATTTTAATTAATCAATGACACTCTGGTTTAGGGAGGAACACCGATTAGTGCCCACGATCATCTGAGCAGAAGATGCAGAGACACAAAAAGCAGCTGTAAAAGGCGGCCCCGTCCAGGAAACACACAGCCAGGCAGACGAGCTCCAAGGCAGCTCCCATGCCAGAGGATGAAGAGAGCACATCCACCCAGCCACGGCCAGAGAAACAGGACCACACTGGAAAACAGGCCAATCTCCAACATCTACAAACAAGGGTGTTGATGGAAGCAGCACAGCTGATGTTTCTTTCCTGGATGACGTCACAGCCAAACAGGAACAGACCAGATGAAGCTACTATGAGGAAAAGCAGAGAGAGCAGAACGTTAGAGATTGAACTAACAGATTCTGCAGAGTGGGAGAATAGAGATAGAATGAAGCAGAATGATGAAAAAGGGGTCCCTATGTCCTCCAGCAGTCTAAGCCTATAGCAGCAGAACTATAGAGATAGATCAGGATAACCTGAGCCACTCTAACTAGAAGCTTTATCAAAAAGGAAAGTTTTAAGCCTAGCCTTAAAAGTAGACAGGGTGTCTGCCTCACGGACTAAAACTGGTAGTTGGTTCCACAGGAGAGGAGCCTGATAACTAAAAGATCTGCCTCCCATTCTACTTTTAGAAATTCTAGGAACCACTAGTAAACCTGCAGATTGAGAGCGAAGTGCTCTGTTAGGAACATAAGGAACAATCAGATCTCTGATATCAGATGGAGCTTGGCCATTTAAGGCTTTATATGTGAGAAGGAGGATTTTAAATTCTATTCTTGATTTAACAGGAAGCCAATGAAGAGAAGCCAGGATAGGAGAGATATGATCTCTCTTTTTAATTTTCATCAGAACTCTGGCTGCAGCATTTTGGATCAGCTGAAGGCTTTTAACTACAGTTTGTGGACTTCCTGATAGTAAAGAATTACAATAGTCCAGCCTTGAAGTAACAAATGCATGGACTAGTTTCTCAGCATCACCCCTGGACAGGAGATTTCTAATTTATGCAATGTTCCTCAGATGAAAGAAGGAAATTCTAGAAACGTCTTTGATCTGGGATTTAAATGACAGGTCCTGATCAAAAATAACACCAAGATTTTTTACTTTATTATCTGAAATCAGTTTAATCCCATCCAAATGAAGTGACTGGCTAATCAGCTTCTTTTTCAGAGACTCTGGTCCAAAGACTATAACTTCTGTTTTGTCTGCATTCAGAAGCAGAAAGTTAAGAGTCATCCAGGTTTTTATGTCTTCAAGACATGCCTGTAATCTATGTAATGGGTTAGCTTCATCTGGATTTATAGACAGATATAGCTGGGTATCATCAGCATAACAGTGGAAATTAATCCCATGCTGTCTAATAACTCTACCAATTGGGAGCATGTATAAAGTAAAGAGAATTGGTCCTAGCACTGATCCCTGTGGTACTCCACAGGTAACCTTTGAGCGTGTTGAAGATCTATCATTAACGTAAACAAACTGAATTCGATCAGATAGATAAGATTTAAACCAGTCTAGTGCTGTTCCTTTAATTCCAACAAAATATTCAAGTCTTTCTAAAAGAATATTATGGTCAACTGTATCAAATGCAGCACTGAGATCCAACAGGACGAGCACAGATACAAGTCCATTATCTGAGGCCATGAGAATATCATTAGTGACTTTCACCAGAGCTGTTTCAGTGCTATGATGAGCTCTAAAGCCAGACTGAAACTCTTCAAAAAGTTCATTATGGTGTAAGTGGTCGCAAACTTGTTTGGCAACTACTTTCTCAAGAATTTTGGATAAGAAAGGAAGATTGGATATAGGTCTATAATTAACCAAGTCATCTGGGTCAAGAGACGGTTTCTTAAGCAGAGGTTTAATTACAGCAACCTTAAAAGCTTTAGGTACATATCCCTGTAACAGAGATAGATTAATCACATCTAAAATGGAGGAGGAGATCAAAGGGAATACCTCCTTAAATAACCTGGTTGGAACTGGATCTAACATACAAGTTGAAGGCTTAGATGAAGACAATAATTTTGCTAATTCAGAAAGTTCAACAGGATCAAAGCAGTCTAAACCCGGTTCAGATTCCATGACTACCTCAGGTACAATCGCGGATAGAGGAGTGCTAATGATCTTATTTTTAATAAGATCAATCTTATTTATAAAGAATCCCATAAAATCATTGCTGCTAAGAGCAGGTGGAATGGACGGTTCAACAGAGCTATGGCTCTGGGTGAGTTTGGCAACTGTATTAAAAAGAAATCTAGGATTATTCTTATTCTCCTCTATTAATGAGAAGTATGCTGCTCTTGCTTTACAAAGGGTCCTCTTATACAGCAGTAAACCATTTTTCCAGACTAGGAAGGACTCCCGCAGGCCTGTGGAGCGATATTTTCTCTCCAGTTTCCTAGCATTTTGCTTCAAAGTACGCAGCTCTGCATTAAACCAAGGAGCAAGCTTTCTATTTTCAACGGTTTTCATTTTCAAGGGAGCTGCGTTGTCTAAGGCAGTACGCAGAGAACTAGCAACCCCATCAACAAAATCATCAACCTGTGAAGGGGAATAAGCTATGCTTTTGCACTCTGCAGCACTGCTCAGCGACACAGAGGAGAGAGAAAGTGAAGCAGATTCTTTAAAATTTATAACTGCACCATCTGATAAAGATCTACTAAAATGTAACCTTCTTTTGGGGGAGGAGAACTCTGTTAAAGTAATCCTGAAGGTTATTAGAAAGTGGTCAGAGAGGACAGGGTTGTGAGGAAATACTGTTATTTCTTCACATTCTATGCCGTATGTCAGCACAAGATCCAAAGTATGAAGATGAGAATGTGTGGGACTATTCACATTTTGAACAAAGCCAATAGTGTCTAAGATAGCATTAAAGGCTGCTCTTAAGCTATCGCCTTCAATGTCAGCATGGATGTTAAAATCTCCCACTATGATGACCCTGTCAGTATTTAATACCAAATCAGAAAGGAACTCTGAAAACTCATCTAAAAATTCAGAGTAAGGACCTGGTGGACGATACAAAGTTACAAAAAGAAGAGGTTTTCTTGCCTTGAAATTTGGATGAGGGAAATTAAGGGTTAAATGTTCAAAAGAGTTGTAGGTATTAACTGTTTTGGGAGTAATCAGTAAGTCAGACTGGAAGATTGTTGCTACTCCTCCTCCTCGCCCAGAACTTCTGGGTATGTGAAAATTTAAATAGCTTGAAGGAGTTGCCTCGTTTATGCTCACATAATCCTCTTGCTGCAGCCAGGTTTCTGTAAGGCAAAACAAGTCAATGTGATTATCACAAATCAAGTCATTAACTAGCAGACTTTTAGAGGAAAGAGATCTTATGTTAAACAGACCGCATTTAATTGTTTTAACTTTTTCCCCAATTGGAGTTATTTTGATTTTAATTAGATTATCATGATTTACTCCTTTGGGAATCTTTGCTAATTTATTAGATTTTGGTCGTGGGCAAGACACTGTCTGGATGGAGTAAAGAGTGGGTAACAGTAGAGAAGCTGCAGAGATGTGTGTTAAACTACAACTCTGCTTCCTGGTCTGCACCCTGGGGGGTCAGGGTTTTGGAGGACTAATAAATGTGGCCAGATTCCTAGAAAGAAGAGCTGCACCATCCAAAGTGGGATGGATGCCGTCTCTCCGAATCAGACAAGGTTTTCCCCAAAAGGATTGCCAATTATTAATGTAGCCCACGTTGTTTTCAGGACACCACCTAGACAACCAGCGGTTGAATGACGACATGCGGCTAAACATGTCATCACTGGTCAGATCAGGGAGGGGACCAGAGAAAATTACAACATTTTTTTGGCAAACTTACACACCGAAGCAACACTAATTTTAGTGACCTCCGATCGGCGTAACCGGGTGTCATTACCACCAGCGTGAATAACAATCTTACTGTATTTAACCTTATCCTTAGCCAGCAGTTTCAGGTAGGATTTGATGTCGCCCGTTCTGGCCCCCGGCAAACATTTGACTATGGTCCCTGGTGTCTCTAATGCCACGTTTCTGACTATGGAGCTGCCAATCACCAGAGTGGGCTTCTCAGTGGGTGTGTCACTGAGTGGGGAAAACCGGTTAGAAACGTGAACGGGTTGGTGGTGACCAGTGGGCAGAGATCCACGACTACGCTTTCTGCGTACAGTTACCCAATCGCCTGGCTGCTCAGGCACTTTTGGAGGACAGCTACTTGGGGGGCCTACTTTAACTCCTGGATGTTCAACAGCCTGAAGCCTGGATTCTAACTCTGACACCCTCGCCTCCAAAGCTACAAAAATACTACACTTATTACACATCCCATTATCACTAAAGGAGGCAGAGGAATAACTGAACATCTGACACAGAGAGCAGGAGAGAGGAGAGGAAGAAGGAAGAGTTGGAAAAGAGTCAAGGGAGGGAGAGAGAGAAGCCATAGCAATGCTAAGCTAGCGCTAGCCTAGGATAGCTACTCCTTGCTATCAGAAATAAAACCGTGTGAAACTGACAAGTGCTCAGTAGAAAAGTGCAGCAGAAGGTGCTATGTTTTAAACTAGTCAGTTAGAGTTACTTAGATACAGAGATATCACACAGAAAATAACTTAACTTCAGATGGAGTTCCTCTGGACAGCTGCAGCAGCTGCACACTCAGTTAATCCAAACAGGAAGTGAACAGGTCCAAACAGGAAGCAGGAAGCCAGTTCAGTCTGGCAAAATGACCTCTATGCATCCGTCCATCCATCCATCTATGCATCCGTCCGTCCATCCATCCATCCATCCATCCATCCATCCATCCATCCGTCCATCCATCCATCATCCATCCATGGGTCCGTCCGTCCGTCCGTCCATCCATCCATCCATCCATCCATCCATCCATCCATCCGTCCGTCCATCCATCATCCATGCGCGAGAGCTTCGACAAGCATTCAAATAGCCTCACTACTCACTCAAGATGTGGGGGTTTGTAGGAGAGTTGCTGTCAGTTGGATAGAGTTTGGATAGATTCTAAGAATAGATTGGTTGTTATTCCAACCAATCTAGTTGGTTAAAACTATTTCTGTTAGATTAAACAATGTAATGTACAAAATCTGGGCAAGCAATTGGTTAAGGTTGTAATATTAGTCTTAAGTAGTATTGCTTTCTAGTGTGCAGTTACCATTGCTAGTGGGGTAAGCTGTAAGACATTGATTTCCATTCCTGAGGATGTTTAAAAACCCTCCTTAGACTTCTAAAAGTTGCAATAATACTTAAGTATTTTGGCTAATGTGACTAATTTGTATTGGTTTGCTCTAGTGCAAATAGAGATTGGCTAAAAACACTGCCAAGTTAGATTGGTTTGTTTAACTAAAAGATTGGCTGAACACATAACTTCCTTCCCCATTAAAACCAAAAACTGTGGAAAAATATTTTGTTTCATTTTCCTCATCATTGCCCATTATTGCACAAACATTTTCACTGTCTGTTCGAGCGTTTTTCTCTAAAATGGCAGAAAAACAGTAAACCTTAAAATATTGTTCTCTAAGACATTTGACACAAAAAAAACTTACAAAAGATTTTACTATACACACTTACTCCAGTTAAATAAATGGAAAACAATGGATTTCACTTAGTCGGCACTTTATTTTACCTTTGCAAAGAGAGAACAGTTCATCATACTAATTACACGGTAATCAACCCTGTTCTGATCTGGGCAGCGTTCGTTCCTCCTTGCTTAGAATAATGGAAAGTAGTCAGAGTCAAAACAAATTACAGACACTTTGGTTAAACAGTAACATGTTATTAATAAAACTTCAGAAGGAATCTATCATATGGGAATAAGTATGCCTCGCCTATAAACACCACTCATTCAGGCATTGTGTGGCCATGAAGGTCAAACTGTGACTTCTCATAAAACAATAGGCACATCACAATGCATATTCATTATGAAGTCGATGGAGTCTATAAATCATATAATATAATATTTTACAAATCCATCAAAATAAAATTAATGAGGGGCAGTATAATACTGAAGTGCCAAAAGTGCTAAATTGATGATGTACATGTAATATACATGGATTTATTACATTTTCATGGTAATTACATCTTACATGTCCGTAATGCATGCAATATATATATATGTATATATATATATATATAGAGAGAGGTCAAATGTTTGAGTTGCTTTTTTTCCGTCAATACATGTTTCAGCACAAACTTTTTCGAATGAGACTAACAACAAACACTGAAAGAAAAACGACAGCATCAACCACTTAATAATGAATGACTACATTGACATTTTACAGTGAATTACTTTCTACTTACTCTACTTTCTATTTTCAATGGCTAATTTAGTCAAAAACTTCCAGTCAGTCCAAGATAGCCAGACTAATGTTATGCTACATACTATACTATAAAATACATTGGCGTATATGTGGATTTTATGGTTTAGTTCATCCACCGACTGTGAAATTACCTGTGGAACGTCTTCCCACAGCCAGAAAACTGCTTGTTTTTGCATCAAAATGCTACAGATGGAGGGATTTTTAGTGCCGAGTGGGATTGGAGTGGGGAGTACCAGCATGGCGGCCGGTGGCTTCACTTTATTCGGCCAGTGAGCAATCCAGTGAATAAATAGAGATCAGTGATCTGGACGGGTCCCTTAGGAAGTGTTTTAGGCCCGTCCCACTAGGAGGAGGCCCAGGGGAAGACCTAGGACCTGCTGGAGGAACTAAGTCTTTTTGCGGGTCCCCGGGGACACCTTGAGCCTCCTTCCAGAGTCTTCTCTGGAGAGAGAATCTGGGAGTCTTTGCTACGACTGCTGTCCCTGCAACCCAGTCGCAGATAAGCAAAATACGAGGAAGCACTGTGCTGTAGGGAATAAATATATTTGGATATATGTCTGTATGTGTTTTTTATAAAAGCAAACTACAACATAAATGTTGCTTTTTTCAATGAGTGTTGTTCTGTTGTTTGTTTCTATCTCCAACTGTCTCTGGACCAATAACACTGATCCATCTGTTCTTTACACACAACCTAGATGTGTGACAGTTTAAATGTAAAAATGACATGATGTAATGCTCAAAAAGAAATTGACTGAGCTTTTAGAGCCTGTCTCTGGTCTCAATGCTTAAGCTTCCAGCTTAACTCTGACAGGAACATGGCGGAGCTCTTTGAAGCAATTTCAGCAGAAGTCAGTGGAGTTCAGAGGGCGAGGTGTGCATGAACGTTCGTGTTTCATTTGTCTGGAAGACTTTCTGCCTGCCACATTCCAGCGTACAGTTCAAGAGTTCAGTTAATTCATGAACTCTGTTGAGGCACCACACCCAGCAGGCGGCACGTTAAACCCTTTCTGCACGAGCTGCTGTTGCTCTGGCGTTCTGTCCCTGTGAATGGCCTATTTCAGGGTAGGTGTGGAGGTGTAACGTTGTCTCTACATGAATCTGTGTTAAAGCTTTCACATGGTGCGTGAACACAGGTGGTTTCATTTATTCAGCCCAATTGGAGCTCATTGCGGGTGTGGTGGGACTCAGTTCAGGGACTTTGGTTTATTATGAAGATCTCATGAAGTGGAACAAATGAAAACCAGGAGTTGTGTCACGCGAGGACCTTCCCCACCGTCCCATGTGAAGTAAAGTAATACATCCCGACTAGATTAACTGGTTTCAGTGACCAACAATTTCTTAGATTATCTACTACCAGTTTCCTCTTTAGGTTCCCACAGCAACTTCCAGTAAACCTGACTCACATGGCTCACATCTAAACCATTAAATGGATTGGAATATTTTTCATCACAGCCTTCTACAAAACCTTTTCTATATTGATTTTTAAAGGAAAAATCCGGTCAGCAAGGAATAATCAATGGATCATTATTTATACCTAAAACGTTTGCAGTGATTTGGTAAATGTCATGTACTTATATAGCGCCTTAATTCAAGTCAGGAGACTTGACCAAAGTGCTTTACACTACATTCATTCACCCATTCACACACACACACACACACGGTGGCGAGCTACATTGTAGCCACAGCTGCCATGGGGCTCACTGACAGAAGCGGGGCTGCCGTACACTGGCGCCACCGGGCCCTCTGACCACCATCAGTAGACAATGCAGGTGAAGCGTCTTGCCCAAGGACACAACGACACTGAAAGTCGGAGTCGGGGCTTGAACCGCCAATCCTTCGATTTTAGGGCAAACTCCTACATCCAACACCACTGTCGCCCTAATTTATTTAATGAATTTAACGTTATTCAATAAAAAATAAAAAAAAATATATGTATATTTTTTTTTTGTCGTGGTCACTGATAGTCTGGGAGCAGCCATTTTTGCCCAAATCTATTAGCCCCTCCCTCCTGCCATCCTCCAGCAGTGACGTCACGGTGCGGTAAGCCTAGCGCCATTCTCCCCGCTTTACAAGCTAAATCAATGGGAACTACTAGACACATCTGCAATCAACAACAATTATTGAAGATTTCCAGAGGACTTCACCATTGAAATTCACCAGAGCTATAGTGAAACTGACAATGCCCACGTGCATGGCAGCTGGATGCTGGAATACATCGGGTAAAAGTGAAACAAAGAGTTATTCCACCTTTCTGATTCCTGATCCTCCACGGACGGGTTGGTCGTTGGATCGCCAACTTGAAGAGGGAGGATTTGCCATCGAACTTCTGGCCAGAGAAAAAACCCGTAATATGTAGCCAACATTTGGAAGAAGAATGTTTTCAAGATGACTTGGATAATAGCGCGTTGTGACAAACACCAGATACAGCACTGGGACTTGATCAACAGCCGATACCGCACCGTGACAATGTCACTAACCAGTAGGTGGCAGTAGTGTTCTTTGACCAACATGGATGCCTCCAGTAAAGCACATTCACATGAAAATTACTCTGAATTAAAAACACTGATCATTTATTGAACAGATGGAATCATTTCAGATTTAAAGACTTTCAGAAGTTTGGATTCTAAATATGAGCGACTTTTCCTTTAAAACATTTAGATTTATGGACGAGGAAGCTGAAATGAGACTGAAGTGTCTAAATTGCTTATCTCTTAAGAACAGAATGTCCAGAGCGTAGTTACTGACCTGTTACTAACGACAGAAAACAGTTGCAGAGATTCTTGGCGTTTGCAACATTCTATCAAAGGTTTATATGGAATCACAGTCAGGTAGCTGCACCTCCACATGCGCTCACATCTTCCAAGCTCAAGTTGTGTCTGAATGGATGGGCTGATCTCACTTTTCAAAATCTTAAGACTTGTTTATGTTCATGCCTTAAACACCAACGCCGCTTACTCTGATTCTGTTGTCAGAATAAAGCCTTAGCCTCGCTGCATGCAGTTAACCTAGCCTTGGAGCTAAACCAGGTCCCGGAAAAAGACTGAGTGACTGTCACACACACTGTCTGACTGCTGATTAATATTGATGTTCGGCTGATCAGGTCCAAACGGCTTCACCTCCAGCTTCTCTTGGTAAGTTTGCTTTCTTCCCGCAACTCAACCTGTCAATCACCCACACAACATCTGTGACGACAGTTCCTGTCACCTCAGGGCGTAGCACCCAGAGCTCTTCATACATCTGTATTGCCATAGGCGGATCTACTGGGGTGGCATAGGGGGGCAAATGCCAGCCTAAATGGCAGCCACCCCTGCTGCCACCCCAGTTGGCTGTAGGCTTATAAATTATGGATCATTTGAGAATTACGACCGCTATTTTCCAATGTCGGACTGCAGTGAATGCAGCACGAGATGACGAGAGCGACTGAGACTGATTAGTTTTGAAAACCGAATGGGGCAAAGCGAGGGAGCCAGGGGTCATGGGGAGAGGAGACACGGGATGAAACAGGTAAAAACTGATTAACTATGTAAGGAGAAATGAAATCATAATGAAAGCACAATGTTGCTAGCATAGCTGCTGATTTACAGATGATAAAAATCAGGTTGCAGAACGTTATTTCTCTAACTATGATGTTAGTTAGGCCTGACGTCTCAGGCTCATAAAGACATATTTGCGGTCAACTATGACAGAAAAGAGACTTTGGATCTAAATACATTAGTGAAGCGTTTTGCTGAGCAACATGGAAATCACTGCAATCAGCTTCATGTCAACTTTATGTTCTGCTCTCTGCTGAGCCTTTATAGAGCTGCTACATTTTGCTTTGGCACCTGAGAAACTCTGATATTTCCTTTAATAAAACCAAAAGTGTTAAAAGTAACGTTAAAAATGTGACACTGGTGTGAATCCTGCTTAATATGAAGCAGTGTTGTTGTTTCTTTTTTGTATATATAATATGAAACTATCCAGAAATGACCTGAATGAACCTACTCACTAAATGTTTTGTTCTTTTTCAGACTGGAAGCAAAATGTATTTTTATGTTGCTTCTTTCAGATGTGTGGAGATTTTGATGTAACATTAGGTACCTGCCTTTTTGTTGATTTGTTGATACAGCAGCTCTATCTACAGCAGATCTACATGCATGAAATGTCCCTTTCATGTTGCCTTACCTGCTGTATGTCAAGTTACTGAGGAACAAATGGGGTAAATGTGTGTTCAGAGTTAACATTACATGGATGTCTGGTACCTTGTTTGGTGCCTTGACCCATTTATTTCTACTGTGTAGTTCTGCTCACTGTAGTGCAGCTCAGTCCATAGATCTATGATGGGAAACTTTTTCTTTCTATAGTTTCTTCTTGGTCAAATGCTGCAAAGCTGCCTCTCTGACAGTCAGTCTCACACATCTGCGACTCAGCACCTGCGTCTTACCTTAATACCTTTCCTGTGATAATGCCCCTCTAGAAGTAGTGTTATCATTCTTCTATCTCCTATTAAGTGAGATCACATTGTACGATGTATTATTAATATGAACTGTTTCACATGAAACATTTACTCTACATACTATTCTCACCAAACTGTGATAACCTTGATTAAATTCAGTGTAAACAAATGCCATATGTTGCCACCCCTCAAAAATTCCTGCCCCCCTCTTGCCACCCCATAAATATTTTTCTAGATCCGCCCCTGTGTATTGCAGAGGACCTACTGCGCATCTACAACTTTTATCCAGAGTCATGGGAAAGATTTTTGCACCGTAGGGCAGAAATACGTCACCAATCCAACAAAAAACATATGAAATGATGCTTTACTCATCATTTAATATTAAATATTTATCAAGCACATCTAAAAATATATAAATCAATATATTTAAATATATATATATATTTAAATTTTATTATTTCATTTTTATTTGTTTCTTATGTGGGATGGCACCCTAGCGCCCTCTATTGGCCAGCCACCACTGCCTCCAACTTCAGAATTTATTTAGGAAGACAGATTAAAGCTGTATCCGTTTCAATATAAATGGAAATGTTATGTTTCTGGCTTAAGAGCTTTGCTAGAGAACATTCATAACAAAAAAACATTATTAATACAGATGAACCCAGCAGAGAGGTCAGGGAGGAGGTTATGGAGAAATTAAGAACAGGGTTAAGTTCTAAACCAATAACCAGAGGGCTCACCAAGACAAAGATGACCTCCTAGAGGAGCAACCAAGAGGGCCATGGTGTCTCTGGAGGAGCTACAGCTGCTTTTTATGTTTTGTCTTCCTCTTAAACCCACCTAATTAAAAATCGATGGATTTTAACAAACTTTTTCCAGGTTTAAAATAGTTTTTGAAAGTAGGTTTTCTGCCTGTTTTGTGTAAATCTGCCACATATAAACCCAATTCAGTGCAGTGTGGTTTGACAATGACAGATCAAAACAGAAGAAGGGAGTTGTTTGTAAGATGCTACGATAAAGTAGAAACAACAGGAAACAACTATGTCTCCAAATTAATTTTCAGGAAGCGCAAAATGTGCAAACAGCTTTTCTGAAAAATGCGATGTCAGCTTCCTCGACTGCAGCATCTAAAAGCAGAAGAGGTAGATTAATTATTCAGAAAAGAAAAAAAAAGAAGCTTATTCAAAGAGGTCAAAAAGTTCAGTTTTTGAGCATCACTTCTATTTGCCAAATATCTGTACAACATGAGGATCTCATCCATTGAGCTGACTGCTGCTAATGATTCCAATGTTCACATGTCTGCAGGTAGGATTACGCAATTCCTGCCATTCTTATATTCCAACATTGTCAAACCTGTTTGCGGTTCATTTGTGTCTACCTAATTATAGATGTGATTTCGGTAGATTAAAAAAAAAGAGAAGAAAACTCTTTTTGAATAATAGAAAAAGTCCTTCTAGTGTTAATAAAGCAAATGTTTTTATCAATTCGTTTTTTTGTAATAACTTTGTTTCAGATGAAATTGAGGAGGAATCAGAAGATGATTATGTCAATACAAACACAGTCTCTCATTTTACCTCTGGGCCCGAAATTAAAGAAAAAGGTAATAATTATTATAGTATATTAAAGTATAAGGTTTAAGTATTATATTGTTTTCTTAATACAAATGTTCTCAGTGTGTTGAATTAGATTTTAAAGCTTAATGCTAATTTTTTTTCTATATTATCTAAATTTTGTTTTGAAAAAAGAGGATCTATAAGCATAATCTGTTTTTTCTTTTTATATATATATATATATATATATATTTAACCTATTGGATCAAATTAAATGTTTTTTTTTTTAAATAAGGGCTGAAGTTTCCATCCATCCCACAACCTGTGTTAGTAGTAACGACCTGTTGGACGGTACTGATAATCATCATGGCTCTACGCATCTATTGTGAGGACGAAACATAACTGTCCAATGCAAGTTAACTAAAGTGAATTATTTAATCCTGCACACTTTTAGTTGGCTGTTTGCAACCTGTGTTATCAGATCAAATTGGTATACTATCCCTCTTTTTTAATCTAGATTAAATTAAAGACAAAAAAAATAAAGCTTGTCGTTTACAATTTAATTGTTCTTTTTTCCCCTCTGTACCTACAAACCAAATGTTACCATCAAAAGTGATGCAACAATGTAATCTTATAAGATGGCATTTCATTATTTAATGTCATAATTTAAAAGTGTTATTTTAATTAATCAATGACACTCTGGTTTAGGGAGGAACACCGATTAGTGCCCACGATCATCTGAGCAGAAGATGCAGAGACACAAAAAGCAGCTGTAAAAGGCGGCCCCGTCCAGGAAACACACAGCCAGGCAGACGAGCTCCAAGGCAGCTCCCATGCCAGAGGATGAAGAGAGCACATCCACCCAGCCACGGCCAGAGAAACAGGACCACACTGGAAAACAGGCCAATCTCCAACATCTACAAACAAGGGTGTTGATGGAAGCAGCACAGCTGATGTTTCTTTCCTGGATGACGTCACAGCCAAACAGGAACAGACCAGATGAAGCTACTATGAGGAAAAGCAGAGAGAGCAGAACGTTAGAGATTGAACTAACAGATTCTGCAGAGTGGGAGAATAGAGATAGAATGAAGCAGAATGATGAAAAAGGGGTCCCTATGTCCTCCAGCAGTCTAAGCCTATAGCAGCAGAACTATAGAGATAGATCAGGATAACCTGAGCCACTCTAACTAGAAGCTTTATCAAAAAGGAAAGTTTTAAGCCTAGCCTTAAAAGTAGACAGGGTGTCTGCCTCACGGACTAAAACTGGTAGTTGGTTCCACAGGAGAGGAGCCTGATAACTAAAAGATCTGCCTCCCATTCTACTTTTAGAAATTCTAGGAACCACTAGTAAACCTGCAGATTGAGAGCGAAGTGCTCTGTTAGGAACATAAGGAACAATCAGATCTCTGATATCAGATGGAGCTTGGCCATTTAAGGCTTTATATGTGAGAAGGAGGATTTGAAATTCTATTCTGGATTTAACAGGAAGCCAATGAAGAGAAGCCAGGATAGGAGAGATATGATCTCTCTTTTTCATTTTCATCAGAACTCTGGCTGCAGCATTTTGGATCAGCTGAAGGCTTTTAACTACAGTTCGTGGACTTCCTGATAGTAAAGAATTACAATAGTCCAGCCTTGAAGTAACAAATGCATGGACTAGTTTCTCAGCATCACCCCTGGACAGGAGATTTCTCATTTTTGCAATATTCCTCAGATGAAAGAAGGAAATTCTAGAAACCTCTTTGATCTGGGATTTAAATGACAGGTCCTGATCAAAAATAACACCAAGATTTTTTACTTTATTATCTGAAATAAGTTTAATCCCATCCAAATGAAGTGACTGGCTAATCAGCTTCTTTTTCAGAGACTCTGGTCCAAATACTATAACTTCTGTTTTGTCTGCATTCAGAAGCAGAAAGTTAAGAGTCATCCAGGTTTTTATGTCTTCAAGACATGCCTGTAATCTATGTAATGGGTTAGCTTCATCTGGATTATAGACAGATATAGCTGGGTATCATCAGCATAACAGTGGAAATTAATCCCATGCTGTCTAATAACTCTACCAATTGGGAGCATGTATAAAGTAAAGAGAATTGGTCCTAGCACTGATCCCTGTGGTACTCCACAGGTAACCTTTGAGCGTGTTGAAGATCTATCATTAACATAAACAAACTGAATTCGATCAGATAGATAAGATTTAAACCAGTCTAGTGCTGTTCCTTTAATTCCAACAAAATATTCAAATCTTTCTAAAAGAATATTATGGTCAACTGTATCAAATGCAGCACTAAGATCCAACAGGACGAGCACAGATACGAGTCCATTATCTGAGGCCATGAGAATATCATTAGTGACTTTCACCAGAGCTGTTTCAGTGCTATGATGAGCTCTAAAGCCAGACTGAAACTCTTCAAAAAGTTCATTATGGTGTAAGTGGTCGCAAACTTGTTTGGCAACTACTTTCTCAAGAATTTTGGATAAGAAAGGAAGATTGGATATAGGTCTATAATTAACCAAGTCATCTGGGTCAAGAGACGGTTTCTTAAGCAGAGGTTTAATTACAGCAACCTTAAAAGCTTTAGGTACATATCCCTGTAACAGAGATAGATTAATCACATCTAAAATGGAGGAGGAGATCAAAGGGAATACCTCCTTAAATAACCTGGTTGGAACTGGATCTAACATACACGTTGAAGGCTTAGATGAAGACAATAATTTTGCTAATTCAGAAAATTCAACTGGATCAAAGCAGTCTAAACCCGGTTCAGATTCCATGACTACCTCAGGTACAATCGCGGATAGAGGAGTGCTTATGATCTTATTTTTAATAAGATCAATCTTATTTATAAAGAATCCCATAAAATCATTACTGCTAAGAGCAGGTGGAATGGACGGTTCAACAGAGCTATGGCTCTGGGTGAGTTTGGCAACTGTATTCAAAAGAAATCTAGGATTATTCTTATTCTCCTCTATTAATGAGGAGAAGTATGCTGCTCTTGCTTTACAAAGGGTCCTCTTATACAGCAGTAAACCATTTTTCCAGACTAGGAAGGACTCCCGCAGGCCTGTGGAGCGATATTTTCTCTCCAGTTTCCTAGCATTTTGCTTCAAAGTACGCAGCTCTGCATTAAACCAAGGAGCAAGCTTTCTATTTTCAACGGTTTTCATTTTCAAGGGAGCTGCGTTGTCTAAGGCAGTACGCAGAGAACTAGCAACCCCATCAACAAAATCATCAACCTGTGAAGGGGAATAAGCTATGCTTTTGCACTCTGCAGCACTGCTCAGCGACACAGAGGAGAGAGAAAGTGAAGCCGATTCTTTAAAATTTATAACTGCACCATCTGATAAAGATCTACTAAAATGTAACCTTCTTTTGGGGGAGGAGAACTCTGTTAAAGTAATCCTGAAGGTTATTAGAAAGTGGTCAGAGAGGACAGGGTTGTGAGGAAATACTGTTATTTCTTCACATTCTATGCCGTATGTCAGCACAAGATCCAAAGTATGAAGATGAGAATGTGTGGGACTATTCACATTTTGAACAAAGCCAATAGTGTCTAAGATAGCATTAAAGGCTGCTCTTAAGCTATCGCCTTCAATGTCAGCATGGATGTTAAAATCTCCCACTATGATGACCCTGTCAGTATTTAATACCAAATCAGAAAGGAACTCTGAAAACTCATCTAAAAATTCAGAGTAAGGACCTGGCGGACGATACAAAGTTACAAAAAGAAGAGGTTTTCTTGCCTTGAAATTTGGATGAGGGAAATTAAGGGTTAAATGTTCAAAAGAGTTGTAGGTATTAACTGTTTTGGGAGTAATCAGTAAGTCAGACTGGAAGATTGTTGCTACTCCTCCTCCTCGCCCAGAACTTCTGGGTATGTGAAAATTTAAATAGTTTGAAGGAGTTGCCTCGTTTATGCTCACATAATCCTCTTGCTGCAGCCAGGTTTCTGTAAGGCAAAACAAGTCAATGTGATTATCACAAATCAAGTCATTAACTAGCAGACTTTTAGAGGAAAGAGATCTTATGTTAAACAGACCGCATTTAATTGTTTTAACTTTTTCCCCAATTGGAGTTATTTTGATTTTAATTAGATTATCATGATTTACTCCTTTGTATCTCTGCTTCTGTCTCCTTGAACCCCAGTGGGCCTCAGCAGATGGCCGCTCACACTGAGCCTGGTTCTGCTGGAGGTTTCTTCCTGTTAAAAGGGAGTTTTTCCTCTCCACTGTCGCTACAAGCATGCTTAGTGTGAGGGATTGTATTTGAGTCAATGAGTCAATGCAATCAACTGGTTTTCCTTAGATAGAAAACTTTGTATCAATTTGACTGTATGATCTGGTTGAACTGTAAAGTGCCTTGAGATGACATGTGTTGTGAATTTGGCGCTATATAAATAAACTGAATTGAATTGAATTGAATTGAATTATCAGTGTGAGTCACTTATCTAATTCAGCAGATCAGTCCATCCTCTAAATCAGGTCCTGGAGGCCCGCTGTCCTGCAGGTTTTAGACGTTTCCCTGCTTTAGCACAGCTGATTATAATGATTGCAGTAGACCAAAAGTCTGTTAATCAGCCTTAAAATAAAATCAGCTGTGCTGGAGCAGGGAAAGCTCTAAAACCTGCAGGACAGCGGGCCATGAGGACCGAGGTTGGGGATGCCTGCTCTAAATGATAGGCAGGATCAGCTGATGCACTGCCAACGAGAAGCAGCTCTGAGCCGTCCAGAGCGTCCCCGATGCAGCAACTGGACTCCGACCCAGGACAGGGATTCTGATCAGACTGGAGTAGTGCTGGAATCCAGGAGTCCACAATCTGGTCAGGGGTTCCGATCCGCTCAGGAACGGACAGATCCAGGTTCCAGGAATCCAACTCAGCATGAAGCCAAGTTCTGAGTCCCCTGCATCAAGCATCCAGTTCAGACTGAAGCGCACAGACAGGCAGAATCCAGCAGGAGTCCAACCGTGGTTCAGGCGAACAGATCAGGCAGGGACAGACGGGGCCAGTGGGCAGAGAGGGAACAGAATCAGGGAATCAGAACCTCTAGGGAAATGCTGAAACGCTCTCACCACTGGTTACGGAATAACTCGCCTGGGCTGTCCCCAGGGTTGTCCACTGGGTCTCCTCCTCATGAGACAGGAACACCTTTTAAGGTACGTTCACACCAAACGTGAATTTCACAGCTAGAGCGAAGGATTCCCATGTTATCTCTATGTAGAAGGGCAGCTAAACAAAGCGTTGCTTTCAATAGTATATTTTCAATAGTAATTTAGTGGGTCAGCCCTGCTCTGGTGTTCCCACAGCATGCCGATTAGAGCACAGGAGATTTAAATGCGGGTTGCTGGCAGAGTCGTCTGACCAGGGAGCTGTTTCCACTGCCACTAAAAACGCATCGTTCCTGAATTTAAAAAGGTTTTTAGTCCAGTGGGAAAGGGGTATAACTTAAGGTGACCAGATGTCTGCAATCTAATCTAGGGACTTTTCCAGCTCGTACATGAAAATAAATACATATCATGAAAATTAAAATAGGACACAGGGACAGTGATGCTCTCATGCAGCCAATGGTATGTGTCACTGCCCGATCCAAGAAGCACGATCCGTCCTGCGGATACGTGAACAGAATAACTTGTGTGTTCGCATTCGGTGCATTAAGGGAAGCACCCAGGGAGCATCCTACTCAGCTACCTCCTCTCACTGATAGCCCTCCACCAGTTTAAGATGATGGTTCTTGTATCGTATGTTTTAAAATTAACTTAATGTCTGTTTGTATTTTATGTGCTAGATACGTCTGTCGACTCGGATAAGAGGAACAACCTAAGTGAAGAAATCCAGCATCTGATGGAACAAAATAACAACCTGATTGCTGAGATCGAGCAGCTAAGGGCAGAAAATTACAACCTGAGTGATAAGATCAAGCAGCCAAGGCCAGAAAAGCGCAAAATCACTGGAATTATAGAAGAAAAAGGAAAACTGGCTGGTGAAATTCAGCAGCTAAGGGAAGAAAATCAAAAGCTGAATGCTACCAACCTGGAGCTGAAGGCAGACAATCATGCTTTAAGTGTTAAAATTCAGCATCTAATGGAAGAAAATCCCAATCTGACTACTACCAACCTGGAGCTGAAGGCAAAGAATTACAACTTAAGTGATACAATTCAGCAGCTGAGGGCTGGAAATTACAACTGTAACTCACTAGGTAAGAGTTTGCCCTGTATCTGGTGGGTTGCCGGTCCAAACCCCCACTCTTTTTAGATAACAAAACTTGGGATGAAGCTCGAGATGACTGCAGAGCAATGGATGCAGATTTGGTTGTCGTTGAAAGTCCTGAGCAGCAGGTTAGGCTGGAGAGATGGTCCACATTTTTATTGAACTGTCCTCAGCTACCGCAGCTTTAATATGATTGTTTTTCAACCTTCTGTTTTTATCAGGACTTCATTTATAAAAGTGGTTTAGATGGGCCAGAAACCAGCGGCTACTGGATTGGCCTCAGGGTTCATGATGGCGTCTTCAAGTGGGTCAATGGCAGCGATCTAACACAAAGGTAATAAATTAACCTAAATGCCATCACTAATTGATTTCATCCATAAACTAACAGATCGTTTTCTTCTTCAGCTTCTGGTTAAAACCACCTGTGGGGAATTTTAGCTGTGTGACGTCTGTAAAAGAGGCTAATGGTTGGAAATCTGTGAGCTGTGATGAAGAAAATGGATGGATTTGTCAACAAAAAGCTTCCTGATTTGACAAAGAGCTTCTGTTTAATTATACTTGAAAGCAACAGCTATATAATATAACATGTACAAGCAAAGTCCAGTTATATATTCAATCGTTGCAGTTTCGAGTAAATTATGGACGCTACCCACTCAGGACACTTGGAATACATTGGACGAGCAGTATGGAGGAATATTGACACGTTTTTTGTGGACTTTTATGGACCTTTCTGCCTCGGGCGCCATAGACCTCCATTATTTGAATGTCAGCAGACAGCAAGAAGCCTCCCAGATCTCCAGATGCATTTGAGATATCAAAAAAGTACTCCAGAGTGTTGTTCAGCATGGGGGTGAGTAGAAAATGAAGGCTAATAATTTTTTGGGTGTACTATTCCTTTAAGGCAGGTTTTTCTTTCTTAACATAGATGGCTTCCTTTACGCTCCTCTAAAACATTCAATGTACTTCAACGCTGCAGATTTAACTCTGTGGAATTTACTGTGTATAAAACTTTTCTATGACCAGGTTTTAATTTTTCTGAACTAAATCTGCTTTGTTCTTCTTTATATTTATATGACTAAATAGTTTAATTATGTTTTTTTTAGAATGATGTTTCTGTTTATGCATAGTATGCTGCACAATGCTTTTACAGCTCATGCATATTAATAAAGGCTTATACCAAAAATGCGTTTCATGATGTAATCTTTTTTTTTTTGTAACTGTTTATTTTTCAGCTCTTTTTGATGTTGTGGGGCATGGGAGGTTTGGGGCTCTAGGTTCTCTTTTGGGGTTGCAAAGGTTTCAACTTTCTGTCCTGGTGGATTATGAGAGAGTCCTGTTGTAATAAAGTACAAGACTTTCTGACCAGTTTAACTTTTATGAGTGGAAAAATACATTTTTGCACTTTTTGGCATTGTGCCAAAATCACATTTTGGTCTTGCACACTGCTTACTAAAACCTTTGTGGGACAAACAGGCTTCTACTTATTCAATCCAAATTTGCTTGCGTTTTAATCCAGGTTTGGATTCTAAAAGTCTGAGGGTTCATCCTGAGTTTCAAATGCACTTTCATGGTGTTTTGCACTGTTTCAAATAATTCCACCACAAAAAAAAACATTCCTCAATGCCTTTTTGTCATACAAATACAAACAATTGTATTTCCAATTTATAATTTGGCCTTTTTCATTGCCACTCAAAGGTTTTGGGCTTTTGAGCCTGTGTAGTATTTCCGTTCTTTTTAAGGGATCTGACCCACATGCAGGAAACCACTCAGAGAACCAGAGTAAAAGTTTAACAGGTTTATTGAAATAATCAATAAGGTTGATCCAGGGTAACTCAGAGAGCTGGTGAACCGGAACTGGAAGTGAGAAGGGAAGTTCACAGTTTAGTTCAGGTTCTGTGGGAAACTTGAACAACGACTTGCAAAACCTAAGAATGAAACGGGACTCACATTTCCAGAAAAAGGTGTTCTTCCCAGAATCCAGTCGGTGTGGGTTAATCCAGAATTTCGTTGACTCATTGGAGGGTGGACAGGGTTTTAATTTGGTTAGGTTGGTTTCTTGAGGAGCTATGGAACGGACTGCCACTTTGTTTTCCAGGAGAACTTGAACGGTACGTGTGGAGATTAATCCCCTGCTCAGTGTGAAACTCAAACAATCCTTCCAGGGGGAGAAGGCCAAAAATCCAGTTTGCAGGATGTCTTCCTTCCGAAAGGCAAAGACAAAAAACAACAAGATTAGACCTCAGAGAGACAAAGACTCAGTTGACTCAGCTAAACTCAGCTTGGCTAGAGTACCCAAAACTGGCAAAGACTCTGGCCTCGAGGTAGTGGCAGTCCTCAGATAATGAGCCAACCAGCCGCAGGTGTGTGGAAGGGCCAACAAGAACAGGGCGCCACCTGGTGGTGGAGGGAGAAAACACAAACAAAACACAACCCACACAAAAGGAGTAAATTCACTTTCCCAGGGCTTTGGTCCAACTGCAAACCCAGTTATTCTTGACTTGCTGAGGGGTGGGTTGTGTAAAGTGCAGTGCTTTGTTCAACCACTAGAGACAGTTACCAATTGAGGTGAGCCTTTAGATGTTGTTTTTATACCTTATGGTTGTTGCAAAATGAGTTCAGTAATTTATAATACTTGGATTTATCCTGATTTGGAGGATACCTGATGTAATTACAGAGGATTTCAGTGGCAATTTGGGCATTGATCAGGCTGCCGGCAGTGGTTGATGCACTCAGAAAGGCTGTGAACGAGCAGGACCGGGAGCTGAGCCGTATGCTGGGTGCAACTGAATGCAGGCTGGCTGTAGTGGTCGAACACAAAGGTGAGAAGGCATAATATCTTGAATGTGCATGCTCGCTTCAAGGCGGACACACACGTCCTCAATTTTAGGACATCCATGCATAAGAAAAATGAAAACATTAAGAATATGTTTTCAAGTTCCATTTTGAGCGGGGGAGGTAATTCTCGGCAAGCAGGTATTTATAGGCACAACACCGGTGGTGAGTCTGACATACTGGAAAAAAATCACAAATCTTCTTTTGGAAAGTAAGTTATATGAGTGATGCAAATAGCAACTTTTAAACAGAGCGTGCTCATGGAGAAATGGGCTCAGGCGTCCCTCTCAGGAGCGACTACAGGGTTGTGCGTGTGCAGGGCGGGTCTTTTCAATAATTCTTTAAAATCCACCACTTTACCTTTAAGCATGGGCTCAACTATCTAAATAAATTGTGCTCATAAATTTCTCAACAGTCCAAGTCAGAGTTCGCAGAATTGCCATTATACCCAGAGTTAAACAATTTCACCTCTTAAGATACATTTTTGTCAGGATTTGGTTATGGATTGTTGACCCAAGAGCAGAGGCAGGAAGGCAGAGATGAATTTCTTTAGATTTAATGAAAGGGAAACTGAAAACAGAGGCAGGTTATCCAAAAATCCAATAATGAAAACAAAGTCCAAACTAACATGAAACCAGGAGTCAAAAATCCAAAAAAATCAAACATGAAAACAAATCAAAACGAACCAGAAACCATGGAGACATCAGGGAAATCACTATCACAACGAGGAAGACTCAGGAAGACGGAGTTGGAGGAAGTTGACGAAGTTAGACGGTTTGTGACGAGGACCCAGCAAAGGGGAACTGAAGAGAGAGGGCTTTTAAAGGAGAATGAGACAAAGAGGGCGCTAATGAGGAAACTGGGAGCAGGTGTGCACAGAACAAGAGAGGAAAGAGCTAGGGAAGAAGGAGAACACAAGAGGGCAGCAGAGAGCAACAAATAGAAACCTGGAAGACTGGAAATAAAAACAAAATAATAATTAAATTAATAGGACTATAAAACATGGAGAAAAGAAAACTAAACACTCAAAAGAAAACATAACAGAACCCAGACTAGGACAGTAACTGAGAAAATAATCAAAGAACTCAATAAACTAAGATTTAACCCACTAAAACTTGAAAACAAGGAGCAAAGCAAAACTGGATACTCAAAAAAAAAACATAACAGAAACAGAAACCTGACAATGTCCTTTAAATGTTTCTTCCAAATGGATAAACTGCAAGAGTTATGATAGATATGATGGCTTTGGGAGATTATCTGGATGTTTTACCTGGTTTAGTTAAATCAGGAATTAGCTATTGCAATCAAACATCAGATTTCAGTCTTTAAAATTATAACTGGGCCTCTCATATCAGCTTTCTTAAGACGTCACCATGTGCAACAGTTCCTGATTTTTACAATAATTCTTAGAAATTTCTTGATGATGCCTCATTAATTCACTGAAGTTATCCTGCAATACTTCCGGAGTACCTCAGGTATCAGTGCTAGGGCAAATTCTCTTAATTTTGTAAGCATTCCTTTATTTAGTAAAGTTATTAGACAGCAGTTCTGGTAATTTTACTGTTACATTTATATATGTTTGTTAATGTTATTTAGGTTGGCAATACTCAGCTATATTTTTCCATAAACCCTGATAAAATGGCACAGGTGTGTTTTGTTTTTCTTAGGTTTCATTTCTTTTAGACATTTACCTCAGAGGTTAAAAGTGATTTTAACAGGTAAAAGGTAGGTCAGAAAAGGGAGAACTTCTCTTTAACCTTAAACTAAATCAGGTGATAAATAGGCAAGATATGCCAGAGCCCATGTAGAGGATTTACCACAAAACAGAAATATAACTTTAAAACCCCAATATTCTTACAACAGAAGAAAAATATCTTGCCAGTGAGGAGTTGCACAATAATGATCAAACATCATGAGGAACAGATATCACAGAAACTCGTTGTCTCAGGGCCAAAGAGGAACTAAAATGGGGAAAAGAATCCAAAATAAAGACACTGAAAGTAACAAAAACAGACAGACTGAGATTGAAAGTTAACAATATAGAAAGGCAAAAAATACCAAGACATGAAACATATGACTTTTAGAATAAAAGGTAACTTTTTGCTGATATTTACAGATTATTTTCCATAAGTTTCTTTTAACCTACTTCTATTTTACATGAGCTTTTAAAGGAACTGTTTGGGTTCCTTCTAGAACTAATTGGATATGTTACAGAACTTTCCTGGGAACCCTCAAGTACACTGCACAGAGGGTAGAGCTGGTAAATTGTTCCACAGCTGGGACAAAAACCACACTGCTCCTCCTGAAGCTTAGGTTCGACAATCAGCAAAGCTCTCCCCTTCAGCACCGGGGGAGGCAGAGAATAGCAGTTGTATCGTAAATGTTTTGGGAGCTGTAACTTCTAGTTAGAGTGGCTCAGGTTATCCTGATCTATCTCTATAGTTCTGCTGCTATAGGCTTAGACTGCTGGAGGACATAGGGACCCCTTTTTCATCATTCTGCTTCATTCTATCTCTATTCTCCCACTCTGCAGAATCTGTTAGTTCAATCTCTAACGTTCTGCTCTCTCTGCTTTTTCTCATAGTAGCTTCATCTGGTCTGTTCCTGTTTGGCTGTGACTCCATCCTGGAGAGAAACATCAGCTGTGCTGCTGCCATCAACACCTTTGTTTCTAGATGTTGGAGCTTGGCCTGTTTTCCAGTGTAGTCCTGTTTCTCTGACTGTGACTAACTGGATGTGCTCTCTTCATCCTCTGACATGGGAGCTGGCTCGGAGCTCGTCTGCCTGGCTGTGTGTTTCCTGGACTGGGCCGCGTTTTACAGTTGCCTTCAGTATCTATGCTTCTTTTTCTATGTCTGCTTCTGTCTCCTTGAACCCCAGTGGGCCTCAGCAGATGGCCGCTCACACTGAGCCTGGTTCTGCTGGAGGTTTCTTCCTGTTCAAAGGGAGTTTTTCCTCTCCACTGTCGCTACAAGCATGCTTAGTGTGGGGGATTGCTGAAGAGTCAATGAGTCGATGCAATCAGCTGGTTTTCCTTAGATAGAAAACTTTGAATCAATCTGACTGGATGATCTGGTGAACTGGAAAGTGACCTGAGATGACATGATGTGAATTGGAGCTATAGAAATAAACTGAACAGAAGTGAATTGAACTTCCTTGATTAAAAACATATGTCATAAATTAAGTTGGTCAGTCATAAATGGGGAAATGAAAGATTTTCCACGATGACTGTTAACCATTAACAATTATAAAACAACAGATTTAATGGCTTTGTTTGTTCTGCAACAGGTTACTAAAATTTAACCAAGAAAGGAGATGTTTTTCTAAAAAGTCCAGGAGAAATGTCAGCAGTCAAAAAAACCTAAGGTTAAAAGGTTAACGACAGCATTTTAAAGCTGAGCAGGAATATATGAGAAACCACAAAGCAGATGGTTCTCAGTAAGAAACTCTTTCTTTTTTCAGTCACAATCACTTCTGCCTGCAAGCTGACGGAGGAGTTTGTTCAATAGGAGAACAGAGTGTATGGACTAGGACTAGGTGACTAGGACCCTTAAGTCGAGTGTTTAACGGTCTGCAGGTATGATTAGTTTTCTTTTATAAATGAGAATTTCTTTTATTAGATCAAACACTTTTGGAGTTCCTAAGTATAAATTATGAAGGTTTTCACGTTATATTTAAAGGTCATCTTCAAGAAAAAGTTTAATACAGGATTGCTGCAACTGGCACCATGGGCAACCACCCTGCAATTCCACATGGACCACAGAAAAAAAGTAGATAAGAAAATATTTCTTTTTCTGCGATTTGGTAAATACTTTACTATGATGTTCCTAAAATATTTCTCTAATTAGAGCGCAGGATCCCAGCCATCCTACGGCGTCTGTCACCGTTTGTGATCTGTTGCCTTATATTCGCATTGATCACTGGTCTGCGCATTTATTGTGAGTATAAATTATTCAGTCCTTTTCTACTTCAAGAAAGATTCAAGTTTCCGAATAATGTTGAACAGTATGAATGCACACTCACAGAAATAATTAGCCCAAATTAAATAAGATTTATTCACCCAAAATAAATATGATTTATGTAAATCTATTAGATAACAAATGCCTATTTACTTGTTTTAGATCATTTTAATACAAACCTATTAAATATAAATAAATAATAAAGCTTATTTATTTGTAATACATAGTCATTAGACTTATTTCTTCAGTATTATTAAAATATACTTACTCAAAATGAATACTAACGAGTGTTTTTATTTCAAACACAAAGTTTATTGTTTTGAATTGCATAAAAGTAAGCTGATTATTATGAAATGCAAACAGATAAACTTGATATATTGGAAATACATTTTAAGTTAGTTTTGTTTGAAGAAAGGAATTTGGGAAAATGAGAGGTCAGACTATGAAAACATTTTTATATAAGATAAGCATGTTTTGTTTGTTTTTTATATATTTTCTCCGGACAGTAACTTCTTTTTCTTATTTTTTACCAATGCTGAAAATCTATTATGGTCAAAAACATGGTTTCTGTAACACTGAATGGTAATAAAGTGGTTAGGCAATAATCTAAGAGAAGCTCTACATCCTCGGTGCCTAATCGGACATCTGAAGTGTCCTGCAGAACTTAAGAGAAAAACTCTGAGCCTTAAAAACCTGCCTTTATAACTTTGCTGTAAGTCTAGATTAAGAATCATATACTTATATCACTTTAGGTTTCTATAACTGTAGCAAAAACAAGGGAGTTTGTTGGTTTATCAGGAATCACTTTTTGGTGAATCCATACATAAAGACTACAGTATCATCTGAAATGAATATTTATTTATCAAATCTCCAACTATTTTTGGGTGGAAGAAGCTTATCTTGGAACATATCCCTCTTGACTTCCTAAGACGCCTGGTCCACTCTAAGACTGACACGCATATGGAAGCGCTTCCTGGGGTATGGTGAAGGACACGTGTCTACTATTTTGTCTCGAGCATCCATAAATGTTTAGTTTGTGGACTATATAATGGCGGAAGTATGTACAGGTGCTGGTCATAAAATTAGAATATCATGAAAAAGTAGATTGATTTCAGTAATTCCATTTAAAAAGTGAAACTTGTATATTATATTCATACATTACATACAAACTCATATATTTCAGATGTTTATTTTGTTTAATTTTGATGATTACAAATGACAACAAATGAAAATCTCAAATTCATCATATCAGAAAATTAGAATATTACTGAAGACCAATAAAAACAAAGGATTTATAGAAATGTTGGCCAACTGAAAAGTATGAACATGAAAAGTATGAGCATGTACAGCACTCAGTATTTAGTTGGGCCTCCTTTGGCCTGTATTACTGCAGCAATGCGGCGTGGCATGGAGTCGATCAGTCTGTGGCACTGCTCAGGTGTTATGATAGCCCAGGTTGCTCTAATAGTGGCTTTTAGCTCTTCTGAATTGTTGGGTCTGGTGTATTGCATCTTCTTCTTCACAATACCCCATAGATTTTCTATGGGGTTAAGGTCAGGAGAGTTTGCTGGCCAATTAAGAACAGGGATACCATGGTCCTTCAACCAGGTACTGGTAGCTTTGGCACTGTGTGCAGGTGCCAAGTCCTGTTGGAAAATGAAATCTGCATCTCCAAAAAGTTGGTCAGCTGCAGGAAGCATGAAGTGCTCTAAAACTTCCTGGTATGTGGCTGCGTTGACCCTGGACCTCAGAAAACACAATGGACCAACACCAGCAGATGACATGGCACCCCAAACCATCACTGACTGTGGAAACTTTACACTGGACTTCAAGCAACGTGGATGAAGTGCCTCTCTTCTTTTCCTCCAGACTCTGGGACCTTGATTTCCAAAGGAAATGCAAAATTTACTTTCATCAGAGAACATGACTTTGGACCACTCACCAGCAGTCCAGTCCTGTTTCTCTTTAGCCCAGGCAAGACGCTTCTGACGCTGTCTGTGGTTCAAGAGTGGCTTGACACAAGGAATGCGACAGCAGAAACCCATGTCTTTCATACGTCTGTGTGTGGTGGTTCTTGAAGCACTCACTCCAGCTGCAGTCCACTCTTTGTGAATCTCCCCCACATTTTTGAATGGGTTTTGTTTCACAATCCTCTCCAGGGTGCGGTTATCTCTCTTGCTTGTACACTTTTTTCGACCACATCTTTTCCTTCCCTTCGCCTCTCTATTAATGTGCTTGGACACTGAGCTCTGTGAACAGCCAGCCTCTTTAGCGATGACCTTTTGTGTCTTGCCCTCCTTGTGCAAGGTGTCGATGGTCGTCTTTTGGACAACTGTCAAGTCAGCAGTCTTCCCCATGATTGTGTAGCCTATAGAACTAGACTGAAAGACCATTTAAAGGCTTTTGCAGGTGGTTTGAGTTAATTAGCTGATTAGAGTGTGGCACCAGGGGCCATCAATTTTGAACCTTTTCACAATATTCTAATTTTCTGATATGATGAATTTGAGATTTTCATTTGTTGTCATTTGTAATCATCAAAATTAAACAAAATAAACATCTGAAATATATGAGTTTGTATGTAATGTATGAATATAATATACAAGTTTCACTTTTTAAATGGAATTACTGAAATCAATCTACTTTTTCATGATATTCTAATTTTATGACCAGCACCTGTATATTCCCTAATTTATTTTAGTATTCTTGTCCCATTTGGACTGCACTGCTGAGCTTTTGTTCTGTTCTGTATATCTATATATTTTTTTTTTAAAACAGTGTCTGTAAGCATTTCTAGTAAAGGCCATAAAAGTTGATTTGTAACAGGGGAACTAGGGATCTGACAGGGGACTAATCCTCAGTTCATAATTTTGTAATGTTAAAAAATAAACATACACTTTTACCTTAGGGCCTAACTACTAATAATTGCGCTCATATTCAACCCAGATCAAGCAGGAGTTGGTCTCTGACCTGGTCAGTGGTTTCCAAATCCTCTCTGGCTGTTGGTTACCTTGAATGCCTTTTGAAAGATAAAGTAATGATAACTAGTTTATCATTATGAGAAGAAACCTTCTGATTATTTCTGCAATCATTTGGGATAAAACTAACACTAGACTCTATCTTGAATCTCTGTTGAGATGAATTTGAATATTAACATAAATCAACTTTTTACAATGTAGATACTTCAGTTATTGGGGCTAAGCTGAAGGACCTGGAGAACATCAAGTTTCATGAAACTTCTGCGAAGGACTGGAGGGAACACCCTTTGGATTTGACAACCCTACAACCTTCCTACCACAGACCCCGTTACTACTACACCACACCACGACCTTATTACGGCGGAATACGTCATTTCAACAACAGGCGTTACTACACCACACCACGACCTTATTATGGCGGAATACGTCATTTCAACAACAGGCGTTACTACACCACACCACGACCTTATTACGGCGGAATACGTCATTTCAACAACAGGCGTTACTACACCACACCACGACCTTATTACGGCGGAATACGTCATTTCAACAACAGGCGTTACTACACCACACCACGACCTTATTACGGCGGAATACGTCATTTCAACAACAGGCGTTACTACACCACACCACGACCTTATTATGGCGGAATACGTCATTTCAACAACAGGCGTTACTACACCACACCACAACCTTATTACGGCGGAATACGTAATTTCAACAACAGACGTTACTACTACACCACAGCACGACCTTATTACGGCGGAATACGTCATTTCAACAACAGACGTTACTACTACACCACACAACGGCCTTATTACGGCGGAATACGTCATTTCAACAACTGGCGTTACTACACCACACCACGACCTAATTACAGCGGAATACGTAATTTCAACAACAGACGTTACTACTACACCACACCACAACCTTATTACGGCGGAATACGTCATTTCAACAACAGGCGTTACTACACCACACCACAACCTTATTACGGCGGAATACGTCATTTCAACAACAGGCATTACTACATCACACCACGACCTTATTACGGCGGAATACGTCATTTCAACAACAGGCGTTACTACACCACACCACGACCTTATTACGGCGGAATAAGTCATTTCAACAACAGGCGTTACTACACCACACCACGACCTTATTACGGCGGAATACGTCATTTCAACAACAGACGTTACTACTACACCACACCACGACCTTATTACGGCGGAATACGTCATTTCAACAACAGGCGTTACTACACCACAGCACGACCTTATTATGGCGGAATACGTAATTTCAACAACAGACGTTACTACTACACCACACCACGACCTTATTACGGCGGAATACGTCATTTCAACAACAGGCGTTACTACACCACACCACGACCTTATTATGGCGGAATACGTAATTTCAACAACAGACGTTACTACACCACACCACGACCTTATTACGGCGGAATACGTCATTTCAACAACAGACGTTACTACTACACCACACCACAACCTTATTACGGCGGAATACGTCATTTCAACAACAGACGTTACTACTACACCACACCACAACCTTATTATGGCGGAATACGTCATTTCAACAACAGGCATTACTACACCACACCACGACCTTATTACGGCGGAATACGTCATTTCAACAACAGGCGTTACTACTACACCACACCACAACCTTATTACGGCAGAATACGTCATTTCAACAACAGACGTTACTACTACACCACACCACAACCTTATTACGGCGGAATACGTCATTTCAACAACAGACGTTACTACTACACCACACCACAACCTTATTATGGCGGAATACGTCATTTCAACAACAGGCGTTACTACACCACACCACGACCTTATTACGGCGGAATACGTCATTTCAACAACAGGCGTTACTACTACACCACACCACAACCTTATTACGGCGGAATACGTCATTTCAACAACAGACGTTACTACTACACCACACCACGACCTTATTACGGCGGAATACGTCATTTCAACAACAGACGTTACTACTACACCACACCACGACCTTATTACGGCGGAATACGTCATTTCAACAACTGGCGTTACTACAACACACCACGACCTTATTACGGCGGAATACGTAATTTCAACAACAGACGTTACTACTACACCACACCACGACCTTATTACGGCGGAATACGTCATTTCAACAACAGACGTTACTACTACACCACACCACAACCTTATTACGGCGGAATACGTCATTTCAACAACTGGCGTTACTACACCACACCACGACCTTATAGTGGCGGAATACGTCATTTCAACAACAGACGTTACTACTACACCACACCACGGCCTTATTACGGCGGAATACGTCATTTCAACAACTGGCGTTACTACACCACAGCACGACCTTATTATGGCGGAATACGTAATTTCAACAACAGACGTTACTACTACACCACAGCACGACCTTATTACGGCGGAATACGTCATTTCAACAACAGACGTTACTACACCACACCACGACCTTATTACGGCGGAATACGTCATTTCAACAACAGGCGTTACTACACCACACCACGACCTTATTACGGCGGAGTAAGTCATTTCAACAACAGGCGTTACTACACCACACCACGACCTTATTACGGCGGAATACATCATTTCAACAACAGGCGTTACTACACCACACCACGACCTTATTACGGCGGAATACGTCATTTCAACAACAGGCGTTACTACTACACCACACCACGACCTTATTACGGCGGAATACGTCATTTCAACAACAGACGTTACTACTACACCACACCACAACCTTATTACGGCGGAATACGTCATTTCAACAACAGACGTTACTACTACACCACAGCACGACCTTATTACGGCGGAATACGTCATTTCAACAACAGACGTTACTACTACACCACACAACGGCCTTATTACGGCGGAATACGTCATTTCAACAACTGGCGTTACTACACCACACCACGACCTAATTACAGCGGAATACGTAATTTCAACAACAGACGTTACTACTACACCACACCACAACCTTATTACGGCGGAATACGTCATTTCAACAACAGGCGTTACTACACCACACCACAACCTTATTACGGCGGAATACGTCATTTCAACAACAGGCATTACTACATCACACCACGACCTTATTACGGCGGAATACGTCATTTCAACAACAGGCGTTACTACACCACACCACGACCTTATTACGGCGGAATAAGTCATTTCAACAACAGGCGTTACTACACCACACCACGACCTTATTACGGCGGAATACGTCATTTCAACAACAGACGTTACTACTACACCACACCACGACCTTATTACGGCGGAATACGTCATTTCAACAACAGGCGTTACTACACCACAGCACGACCTTATTATGGCGGAATACGTAATTTCAACAACAGACGTTACTACTACACCACACCACGACCTTATTACGGCGGAATACGTCATTTCAACAACAGGCGTTACTACACCACACCACGACCTTATTATGGCGGAATACGTAATTTCAACAACAGACGTTACTACACCACACCACGACCTTATTACGGCGGAATACGTCATTTCAACAACAGACGTTACTACTACACCACACCACAACCTTATTACGGCGGAATACGTCATTTCAACAACAGACGTTACTACTACACCACACCACAACCTTATTATGGCGGAATACGTCATTTCAACAACAGGCATTACTACACCACACCACGACCTTATTACGGCGGAATACGTCATTTCAACAACAGGCGTTACTACTACACCACACCACAACCTTATTACGGCAGAATACGTCATTTCAACAACAGACGTTACTACTACACCACACCACAACCTTATTACGGCGGAATACGTCATTTCAACAACAGACGTTACTACTACACCACACCACAACCTTATTATGGCGGAATACGTCATTTCAACAACAGGCGTTACTACACCACACCACGACCTTATTACGGCGGAATACGTCATTTCAACAACAGACGTTACTACTACACCACACCACGACCTTATTACGGCGGAATACGTCATTTCAACAACAGACGTTACTACTACACCACACCACGACCTTATTACGGCGGAATACGTCATTTCAACAACTGGCGTTACTACAACACACCACGACCTTATTACGGCGGAATACGTAATTTCAACAACAGACGTTACTACTACACCACACCACGACCTTATTACGGCGGAATACGTCATTTCAACAACAGACGTTACTACTACACCACACCACAACCTTATTACGGCGGAATACGTCATTTCAACAACTGGCGTTACTACACCACACCACGACCTTATAGTGGCGGAATACGTCATTTCAACAACAGACGTTACTACTACACCACACCACGGCCTTATTACGGCGGAATACGTCATTTCAACAACTGGCGTTACTACACCACAGCACGACCTTATTATGGCGGAATACGTAATTTCAACAACAGACGTTACTACTACACCACAGCACGACCTTATTACGGCGGAATACGTCATTTCAACAACAGACGTTACTACTACACCACACCACGGCCTTATTACGGCGGAATACGTCATTTCAACAACTGGCGTTACTACACCACACCACGACCTAATTACAGCGGAATACGTAATTTCAACAACAGACGTTACTACTACACCACACCACGACCTTATTACGGCGGAATACGTTATTTCAACAACTGGCGTTACTACACCACACCACGACCTTACTATGGCAGCCCAGATTATAAGTTTACCACAACAAGTCCTAACTACAATAACCTACGTAATTTCCAAACATCACCAAGTTACTTCTACAAATGGAAAAGTATAGTAAAACTATAATTTTACATTTTTTTATTCTTATTTATAATTCTAATCTAGAATTTCTCTCTAACTGAAATCACTTGAATTGGTCTTTTCAGAAAGGCAAGCTGAACCTTGCCCACAAGGTTGGTTCCTCTTCCAGTCCAGCTGCTACATGATCAGCAGCGGGAAGCTTGTAGATCAAAAAACTTGGGATGAAGCTCGAGATGACTGCAGATCAAGGGATGCAGAGTTGGTCATTGTTGGAACTGATGAGCAGCAGGTTTGTCTTGAGAAATGGTCCACATTTTTATTTAACTTCATCAGCTACCAAACCAATCACTGCTTAAGTATGATTGTTTTCTAACAATGTCACTATGGTTTTTCATCAGGACTTTATCTATAAAAGTGGTTTAGCTGGGGCAGAAATTAGTGGCTACTGGATTGGCCTTAGGGTTGATGGTGTTGGCTGGAAGTGGGTCAATGGCAGTAATATTACAAACAGGTAAGAAATTATTCTTAAGGCCATGAATAATGCTGTCATTCTATGATATAACAATCCTTTTCTTCTATTAGCTACTGGTTACAACAATCTGAGGCGAAACTTCACTGTGCGACTTCTGTTAAAGAGGCTAATGGATGGAAATCTGTGAGCTGTGATGAAAAAAAAGGTTGGATCTGTCAACAGAAGGCTTTGAATTCATAAATTTAGCAAGAAGAAAAACACCAAATATGATTACAATCGTCAATGTCAGTGTTTCTGTCATGCTTGTGCCCTTTCTTTTTTACATCTTCAGTTACACTTTGAATTATGATGTCATTCTGTGTCATTGATTTCTTTTCCATTTTGTGTTATATTTCAGCAGTGTTGTATTTTTTGAGTTCTCTCCGCGCCTTTTTTTTTGCCAGTCTCTTTTTCCTTAGCTCCTTCTAGTTACTTCTGTCTACACCTGCTCCCTATCAGCTAATTATTCCTCACATTGTTCCTGTCTCACATATAAACACCTCCTGTTCAGTTACTCTTTGCTGGAACCTTTATTTCTATGCATTTTCAGCCTTTATGTCCAAGTACACCCCCCCCCCCCCCCCCCCAAAAAAAAAGGAACTGGATTCAGGTGCAGGTTGTACATATTCAGCTTTTTCAGCTTTTTTGGTTATGCTTTTTTAAACTCTCTGGCTCGCTTAATAACATTTTGTGGAAATGCTGTGGTCAAAAAAATGTCCCTTATCCTTTAAGCCTTTAATCTTAACTGTAGGGTGTCACTCAAAACATTATGACCACCAACTGTGATTGTCTCTTCATAGTGTTAACTATTGGTTGGTAGATACTGTGGGTCAATCAATTATGTGGATCAATTATGGTTTCATGTGTTAATAAAAAAAAGGTTTTGCAATTTTGTGAAGTTATGATTATTTGTTGAAAGCTTTCTTTTGATCCATATTATACTGCTATTTGCTTTAAAGCGTACACATATGAATAAAATTAATTGTGAAAATACTTAACTTGGTTTTATTCCTTCTGTTCAGAACATACATTACTTATTAAATACATTGAGCAACATTTCAAAGTAAGACCCAGCATCGTTTTGTTTATATAATAATTTAGATTTTTTTCTCAATGTAACTTTGTAAATTAAAAACAAAACTTGTCTGGATAGGTTAAATGAAGCAGATACCTGTATGTGAAGCCTTTACATACCATCATGTATTAAAATACTCAGAGACACAACTTCCCTTTTGGTCGGAGGGAAAGAGCAGCTGGCTGTTCCACATTTGACCTCAGAAAGTTGAACTTTTCTCAAAGTCAGCTGAATAGTCTCACTGAGTCTGAAATGCTGTGTGGAGTCGGAATCAGGTGAAAATTCTCATTTCCATGTTGGGGAGGTCTCTGCTCAGCCTGCCTCTGATACAATAATGGAAATGTAAATTTTTAGTTTACTCGGCTAACAGTCTTTAAGAGAGAGGAGAAATTGAATCCACCAAATCACCAGATAGAGACATTTTAAACAATGAATCTGTATTATGCTGACACTGCTTTTTCTCTGAGAACCCAACTGTTTTTGTCCAACAGCTGCGTGATGAAACCACTAAAGCATTTAGTTCTTATCTGCAATTTGCCTGGACTCTTTTTTGTTTTAATTTTCAGTAATCAAATGCACAGCGTCTTTTCTTAAGTTAGTAAATATGACCTCAACTATGGAAATTCTGATAGATATATGCAAATAATCCAAAAAGCAGCAAGCATAGAACTAGCAGTCTTTTATAAATAACAGAATGAGTGTCATGATCTGGCCTGTTTGCTCCTCCTTAATTAGTCATTCCTTTCACCTGTCGTTTTCCCTCCCTGCCTCAATTATAATTTATTCCTCTCACCTGTTTCCTCTGGTTTATATTCAGTTCAGGCTGAGCATTCAGGGCCAGATCATTACTTGTCTTTTTGTTAGTCAGTCCATTCAGTTTTTGCCTGGGTTCATGTCCTGGATCCTGGTAGCCAGTGGAAAGAGGGTTTTGTGTTTGTCTCGTCTCCTGATCGTCCACTGTTCCTCCCCCGCGGAGTCCTCTGGGTTTTCGGCTCAATATGTGGGGAGGTTATCCAAGTAAGCCTGGCTCCAGGGAGGAGACCAGTTTAAAGGTCCTGCATCAAGTTCTGGTTCCCCGTCCTGTCTCGGCTACCCTCTTCCACTGAGCCTGCTCATCTGCACCTGATCCTGTCCACTCCTGTGCGTGACCACCTGGTCACGCTTTCGGACCCTGTCAGACTCTGAACCTGTTCCGGAGCTCTGTTATTGCCTGGAAGCCTGGATCCTGCCACATGTTCTGTGCCTGATCTGCAACCTGTTCTGTCCATTCCTGCCTGATCTGTATCCCTGATCAGGATCGGCTTCCTGCAACTCCTCCAGAGCTGCAGCACCGGGGACACTCTGGGTGACGCAAGCCGCGTCAGCTGTCAGCCCATCGGCTGGATTGCACCCCTCTCAAGGGGTATGGACTGAACTGCTAAACCAGAGTGTCTGAGATTGGGCGGTGCCCCACCCGCCTCTGTTACAGTGTCCGTGAGCCTCAGCTCCACTTTAGTTTTTGTTTTATTTTAATAAACTTTTTGAACTTTCCTACTGACTGTTTCTCCTTCTGTCCCTCGTTTCATGACAATGAGATGTCAAATTGAAGAAAAGTAGTTTGAGTAAATGATGGTGCATCCACATATCTATCTATCCACATCTAGCCAACGCTCTGATGGATTCATAGCCACCTGGTGACATTGCGATATAAAGCTGTTTGTCGTCTGCATAGTTATGGTAACAAGTTGTTGGCTATAATCTCTACTAAAGGGAGCATGTAGATATTGAACAGGAGGGGCCCCAGATAGGAGCCTTGATTAACCCCACATGTGATTTTTCTAGTCTTGGATTTAAAGTTCCCTTTTAACACATTAAAGTCCATGTCCTTCAGGTAGGATTTAAACCAGTCAAGAGCTGTAGCAGAATGGCTGACTCAGTTTTCCAGACGCTCTAATGAAATAAAATGATCAACAGTATCAAGCGCTGCAATGAGGTCCATTAATACCAGCACTGTGGTTCTTCCAGGGTCTGCATTTATCCAGAGGTCACTGAGCACCTTAATCAGGGCAGTCTCAGTACTGTGGTTGGTACGGAAACCTGACTGGAAGACATCAAAGCAGCTCATCATTGTTGGCATTTACTTGTGAAACCAACACATTCTCATGCCCAACTCATCACATATCGATGCTTGGTCAAAGTCCGATGCGTGTCACATGCTGAGGAGACGGGGATACCCCTCACATCAGTATTTATATTCAATTTAGTTTATTTCTACAGCGCCAATTCACAACACGTCATCTCAAGGCACTTTACAGTTCAACCACTAATTACTACTGTTATGCTGATGATACGTTGCTGCATGAATGCTCAGAGTGAGAGATTGCTGTAGAGTCAATAACAAAATGCAAGTTAATAGCTTCTGCTGCCACATGCTTATTCTGGAGCAGCAAATCTTACAAAATTAATGACTAAATGCAATTAGCTGGTTTCCTTTTAACAACCTGACAGTATGATCTGATTGAATTTTCTTTGAAAACTGCCCTTAAGATGAGATGTTTGTGAACTGGCGCTATACCTGTGGCGGCTGGTGAAAAATATTTTTGGTGGGGCTGATATAGCCTAGTGTATGTCTCCAACTAATCCAGAATAATAATTCAAATAAACAACTGGACAATATATACAATTGAACAGTAATGATTAAATTTACTATATAATAACAGTAACAGTGATGATTTTGGTCACAATAACCATGACAGGAAATTTTCCTACCCTACAACAGGGATGTTCTTCTGGCAAACGGGTAGATAAATAAGGATCTCAGCGAATTTGGTGGAAGCTGCATCTCGCTCGTTACGTTCGCCATCGTCCCTCTAATTGTCTGCACCTGCGCATTGGGTGCAGAAGCCTGTTAAAGGGCAGTATTTTCAGAGCCCCAAGACCATAAAATTCTGAGACGCGGGTTGGCCATTAAATTATTAAATTCATCTAGCAATAGTACATGATTGGCAGATTCTCTGCACATGTGGGGCAGTCTGATCACAGCCCCCAGAACAGAGACGGTAGGAGTCTGTCTGTGGAAATCCACAAATGAATGACAGTAGGTAGGGAAATGTAGTTTATATAATTTGTTTTGCTTATAGGTACACACGCTAGAAAGTAAAACTGACATTTATGAGTTAATTTCTAAAAATATATTTTACGTTTCTCTCTTCTTATCAGGGAGGGCGGTGCCCCAGCGCCCCCTATGGGCCGGCCACCACTGCGCTATACTGAAGTTATTTCAACTGAATCAACTGAAATGAAGGGAATGCATTTAACTGCTTTGACACACATACACGCAAACTTAATATGCAAGCATTCGGCAGGAAAAAGGAAGCTGATGTGCCCAGAGAGAACACGCACATACACAGGGAGAACATGCAAAAAAAATTTACTAATATAATTTGTATACAGGAGTTCTAAAAAGCAAGCCTTTTTTATTTCTGGTCTTTTACAGATGCAACCAATCAGATCAGTTAGAGAAAAAAAAGTAGCTGCTGCCAAACAGATGCAAGGTAAGGGAAAAAAATAGCTTTGGCTTCTGGTTCTGTTCTTCGAAGAAGTAAAAATGTTCTAGATTTTATTTACAGTGAAATTAAATCAAATTTTTTAAAAAGTATATCCACTACTCATGCTGACCATTTTATTTGCCCAGAAAACATCAAAGATGTTGCTGCACATCTCCCTTAAAACCAGTGAACTTCCGTGTTTGGGCAGTTCTCCTTTGTTTTCATGTTGGATCTTTGTTTGAGGGATTTGCTGCTGAATTATCAATCATAACAGTTTAGGCTGTTAAAACAGAACCGGGGGAAGGCGGGTCAAGGTCTGGGTTCAGGGGAACAACAACAGCCTGTTAAATGAAATGTAAAAACATATTATAAAACACAACACTGATGGAGTTAAACGGCCTGTGTTGTGAGTTAAGCTCTGACTTTGGAAAAAAACACTAACAAATTAGGAGGAATAACCCCGAGCTGAACTTGTTGTCATTCCAGAGCCAGTTATGTCTGCCACTTCCCGGACGTGGCCCTGCCAACATGACACCTTTCGTGGTGCTGAACAAATATGCCGCGGTCCTGACCCCGCCATGTTTGGATTCACAGGCTAGGACTCCGGACTGCAGCGCAATCAAGTCAAAGCCGCAAACAGGAATGCAGGAACCTTTTCTCTCTAAGAACCTTTAATGCAAAACCAAGAGACTCCATAATGCAATAGTGACGTAAGGTTTGAAGCTCTTCTACTGAAATAGCTGAAAGTTTTAGGTGATTTATGTCACATAGGAGCCTAAAATTTGAAAACTAAGAGATATTCTGGTGTAATAGTTTTAAACTGGTAATTTCTTTTTTATTTCGCACCATTCATTTATATGTGTCATGATTGGCTTAAGAGACTTAACCCACATGCAGAACACCACTGGAAGCAGAGTAAAAGTTTAACAGAGTTTATTGAACGGTTTCACAGCAAGAACATGAACTGGTTCTGGCACAGGTCCGGGACTGGAATCACTGATGTCTGCAGAGACGGATAGTTTGATTAGCCAGGCAGTCAGATGATTTGTCGAGTGAATTAATTCTGAATATACCTTGAAGAGGTTCTGACAGATCCTTTGTGAGGGAGGGAACCGGTTGGGTCCAGAGACTGTAGGTTCAGCAGAGAGCTCAGCAGCAGCAGCGTCTAGCTTCTGGCTTGTGAGTTGCAGACCTTGATGTGAGATTCCAGCTCTCCCTTGAGAGCAGTTGGAGAAGTCCAGACTGAAATCTTCAGGTTTGGCTTCCTTGGGCAGGCAGGCAGGTTTACAGGCTAAGCTCATCCAGAGCTTCAGACTTCAGTCGGGTTTTCTGTGAGCAAGAAGACAGAGGCAGGTTAGAATCAAGTTTCTCTCAAGAGGCAACTAAGATTCTTCAGATTAACAGAGGCTCAGGTTCGCTAACCAAACTTGGTCAACACTGCGGCGTCGAAGGAAGGTCTGACTGCTGCTTATGAAGGAGGTCTCCTGATGGGCTGATGATCCTCAGGTGTGCTGAGGGCTCCAGCCCAGGAGACCCACAGCGCACTCTGCTGGAGAAAGGTGGTAGATCTCCAGATCCCAACAATATGATGTTTCCATAGCCTCGTCATCAGCTGGATTGTACTTTAATTATTGATTTGAATACTTTCTCTCCAATGAGCGAATATAAAGCTAAATAAAACTGGATATTAGCTTTTAGGAATAAAAATCAGAACTACAGACTTCGTCTTTTTTTTGTTTTGTTTATTTGTATATATGTATGAAGGTATATGTGTATACATATTTATGTATGTATATGTGTAGGTAGGTATGTATTTATATGGATATATATAGCAACATAATTATAAATATTGTAAATTGAAGAAATACAAAAATAAAGGGGTAGGAGCACATAAGTTTTACTTCTTCCTACTCATTTTCACACATGTAATGGAGGTATATTAACTCAGGAAAGGAGGGGACCTTGTTTGTTGTTTATCTCTCCAATGTTTTTAAACATTGTTTTATTGTTTTTTTTTTTTTGTTTGTTTTTTGTTTTTCTCTTGCATGTTCAGAATTAAGAATAAATAAAAAACAGTCTGATTGTGGATTTTCTGTCCATACAAGGTCAGACTTATCCTCAATTTACAGACCAGAGCTGGTGCAAGACAAGCTAAGTCATAGCCTAGGGCCCCCCAATCCATCATAACCTCCTGCCAAATAAACTGCAAAAGTTTAGAAGAAACTGTTCAGCAGCTAAACTCCTCTTCCTGCTGTCTTGATGTTTTATCTACAGCTTTTGTCAAAAAGGTTTTACCTGTTTTAGAGTCTGATTTGATTCAAATCATAAACAGAAGAGAAGCTTGGACAAATTAATCCTGCAGAACTAGAGTCCTATATCAAATCTCCTCTTTATCAGTAAGATTATTGAAAAAGTTGTGTTTCCACCAATACAGTCTGACTTTCAGCTCATCACATATTGATGCATGGTCACGTCCCCTGCGCATTAGATACTGACGCGAAAGGGATACCCCTCTCATCAGTGACTGACACATGGGTTTCATGAAAAGCTGTAGCATGAACTTCCAAAGATGTTTAATGAGCTGTTAAGTAAAAACTTAACACTAACCCGTCCAGGTAACCCTGGAGCATGAGGAAGATTTATCATTAACAAGTTAAGTTTAATCGGTCAGATAGATACAATTTAAACCAGTCCAGTTTTGTTCCCTTAATTCCTACAGCTGGATCAAATGCAGCACTGAGGTCCAACAGGACGAGCACAGATACAAGTCCATTATCTGAGTCCATGAGAATATCATTAGTGACTTTAACCAGTGCTGTTTCAGTGCTATGGTGAGCTCTAAACCCAGATTCTTGAAAAATTATGGTGTTAGTTATCACAAATCTGTTCATTTAAAGAGTTTTCTCAAGAAAAGAACGGAAGTTTATAAAAAGGTTTAAAATTAACATTCATATGGATCAAGAGATGGTTTCTTATAGAGACATTTTGTACATTTTTACTCAAAATTACTTCAACATATCCTTCTTATTTGACCCTTTACGACTAAAACATTGTTTGATGAGCAGACTGACACCTCGGTAGTTCAGCCCTGATTCATCTATAAGCCTGTCTCACATTTTTCTGAATTTACTTCAGGTAGGAACGTATATATTTATGATGGATTTTGTTTAAGCTCAAGCACAACTCAGACACCAAGGACAGCTAGTAAGGTTCAAGCACAAACTACAAGAAAAAGCAGAAGAGTGCTGCAGTTCTGTGTTTAGGCCACAGATGGCAGTATCATTAGAAACTCTGTGATGCTTGAATTAATTCTATGATTATTCCTATTCTTATTCTCCTCTATTAATGATGACAAATATGCTACAGTTTTTTTTTTTGTTTTACAAAGGGTAATTTTGTACATCAGTAGACTGTATTGTAGGATTCCTATAGGCATGTAGAATACCTTTCTTCCCCTGTTTATGAGCATTATGCTTTAAAGAGCAGCTCTTTATTTACCATAGCAACCAGCCTCCTATTAATAAAGTTGCCCTTTTCCTAAGGGGCTGCGTTGTCTAAAGCAGCATGTGGAGAAGAAGTAACTACAATTAATTAAATGTTTTTTCTCTGCAGTAATATAGAGGAGATAAAACGTACAGCAGATTCTTTAAAATGTATAACTAAATTATCTAATAATGATCTACTTAAGTTAAACCTCTCTAACTTTAAAACTGTTGAAGTTATTTTTAAGGTCAGTGAAATACAGTCAGAGAGAACAGGGTTGTTATAAAAATACTGTTATTTCTTAACATTCAATAGCTTATGTCAGCACAAGATCCAAAGTATGAAGATGAGAATGTGTGGGACTATTCACATTTTGAACAAAGCCAATCGAGTCTAACATAGCATTAAAGGCAGCATTTCAGCTGTTATTTTCAATGTCAGCATGGATGTTAAAATCCTCGTCTATAATGACCTTGTCAGAGTTTAACACTAAATCAAAGAGTAAGGACCTGCTGGATGATGCAAAGTTACAAAAGAAGAGATTTTGTTGCTTTACAGTTTAGATGAGGGAAACTAAGGGCTAAATGTTCAAGAGATATAACTATTAACTGGCTTTGGAAATCAGACTGGAAGATTATTTTTACTACTCTGCGCCCATAATTTCTATGTTGGTGAAAATTTTAATTGTTGGAGGTAGGTGCCTAATTTATGCTAACATAATCCTCTTATGGTTTCAGTAAGTCGTCTCAGAACAAATCATTGCCTGGCAAACTATTTGAAGAAAGAAAGCTGGTGTTAAGTAAACTATTTTTAATTGTATTAACTTGTTTCACAATTGCAGTCATTTTAATTTTAATTGAAATATCCTGATTTAATCTTTTAGGATATTTTCAGTTTTATTTGATTTTGTAGTGGCAAAGACACTGTCTGGATGGGGTAATAGAAGGTAACAGTTGAGAAGCTGCACACTGGGCTTTGAAGGTTTTGCAGGACTAATAAATGTGTCCAGATTTCTAGAACGAAAAGCTGCACCATCCAAAGTGGGAAGGATGCAATCTCTCCGAATCAGAGCTTTTTCCTAGAAAGTTGACAAATTATCAACGTAGGGCATCATTTTCACGACACCATGTTGACAACCAGCAATTATGATATGCGGCTAAATATGTCATCACTGGGCATCTCAAGCAGTACTGCCTACCCTAGCTGTTGAGGGATCACTGTCCTGCATCATGTCCTGCTTACTGCTCTGCATACCATCAAGTGCAGCAGCTACCTGTTACTCATCCATTCATTAAAGCAGGCGTGTAGCAGCTGAAAAATAAAATGCAGAACATGCAGCCATGAGAACAACAATTGAACACCACTGGTCCAAAGTGGTAGGGCCAATCTTTGTGCTCTGTTCCTTTTTGTTCTCAGGAGGTGTTTAAGCCTGGGCTCTCCCTTAGAGATAGGGGGAGGAGCTCGGTCATTCGGGAGAGGCTCAGTGTAGAGCCGCTTCTCCTCCACATCGAGAGGAGTCAGTTGAGGTGGCTCGGACACCTCCCTCGGGAGGTGTTCCAGGCACGTCCCACCGGGAGGAGGCCCAGGGGACGACCCAAGACACGCTGGAGAGACAATGTCTCTCGGCTGGCCTGGGATCGCGTAGGGCTTCCCTCAGCAGAGCTGGAGGAGGTGTCTGCGGAGAGGGAAGTCTGGGAGTCTCTGCTTAGTCTGCTGCCCCCGCGACCCGGTTCTGGATAAAGCGGGAGACGACGAGTACGAGTACGAGGTGTTTAAGCCATGCTCAACCAGAAGGAGACCCGGAGAATGACAAATTACACCCTGGCCTTGAAAAGCATTGGCATTTTCTCTAGTTTTCATCATCTTAGGGCATGTTAGGATAATTATCAATGATGATGTGTGAGTTTATTACACCTTAATATTAGCTGCCTGTTGTGTGTCAGAACTGATGTTTTCCCCAGTAGTTTATCTAATTAGACCAGTTCCTCTGTCCTGATATACAATCTATATTCTGCACGTGGCAAAGATTTGGGACTGGAATGAGAGCGGCGTCCTTCAGCTAAAAAACAAAGTGTAATATTTTGATAAGGCTGGAGCCATGGATGTCTACTCCTCTGGTCACGTGTAATATGTAAAATGTGATGGTGTGGCAGACTGGAGATGTATAAAATGCTTCTTTAACTGTTAATCGGGGCCATTTCCTGAGAACTGAGCCCGATTGGTGAGCAGCTGCCTTCTGTAACTCTAAGCAACTTCCCTGATCTAAGTAAGGTTACAATTCCTATCAAAATCTGTTGTCATGCCTCCTGGTTATTTAATACATATATGTCCTTGAAGTGTTATGAAAGAGTTTGTCCAGAGTTATTTCTTTTCAGGAAAAAGAACCAGAAAGTGAAAAGCTTCAAGATGTAAACACAGAGCTTATCTTTAACAGCTATAATTTAAATGATGTGCTTAATTTTCCGGTTTCCACATTTCAGAAGTCTCTGCTTCTCACAGCTATTTGTTGAGAAATGCAGCTTTTTTAATCACCTAAATCCAGGTTTGCTGCAGGTCCAACCAGGCTGGAGTATTTTAATAGTAGATGCATGAAACTTTTAATGGGCTAAACCAGATCAGCTCAGCAGACCCTCAGTTGCAGCCCCTGGGTGAAGAAAGTCTCCAAGCGAAGCTGAAAACACGTCTGACCTGCTTATGACCTGCTGCTTTATCCGCGCAGAGCTTGCATGACTGGTTCAGACGGCCATTTTTTACAGTGTATCTGTCTGTCCCTGCTGTAAAAGCAGAGCGGGCCTGTCTGTGTGTCTTTGTGTGAGTGTTGTTGCTGAGTGCAGTGACCTGAGGTTACACTCTCCCTGTTCACGTTAGGGTAAATCTCCCTCTATTAGCAACAAGTGATCTGAAAGCCCCGATCTGTCAGAGCTGCTGGAAGCTTTTAGAGACAACGGAGGAAAAACAGCTCAGTCTCTTTAACCCTTACACTAACGGCTCCAGGCTTTACCTCTGGAAGGAGACCCTGCTACAAAGTGAACAGTCAGACAAAAGGAGGATTACCTCTGTTAGGTTTGATCAGGTTCATATAGACAAAAAGCACAGAGGTAAAGTTAAAGTAAGCTCACAAACAGTTCAATAGATGAAATCCACATATACTGTATCTATCTATCTATCTATCTATATATATATATATATTTTCTTTTATATCTGCAGGCCTGTTAAAAGCATCCAAGTATTAAAGAAACCCCATGTCTGATAACATTTGATGTTTTATTGGTCATGAACTTTTTAAGCGATCTGACAAATGCAGGAAACCACTCGGAGAAGCCAGGGAAGGTTTAATAGTTTTATTGAAAACAAGTCGAGATGGGTCTAGTGTTGGTGAACCGGCACTGGAAAGTGATGAGGGAAGTTCAGTGTTTAGTTCAAGCTCAGTGGGAAATTTGAGCTACGATTTGCAAAAATAGAAACAGCGACTGGACTCACGATTCCAGAAAAGGCGTCCTTCCGAGAATCCAGTCGGTGTGGGTTGTTCCAGAAATTGTTGACTCGTTGGAGGGCGGACAGGATTTACCCAGGTTAAGTTGGTTCTTTGAGGAGCGGTGGAGCTGACTGCCACTTAGATTTCCTGTGGTACTTGAACCGTTCTTGTGGAGATGAATCCCCTGCTCAGTGTGAAGCTCAAACAATCCTTTCGGGGGGCAGAAGATCCAAAGCTCCAGTTTGAATCCCCTGGTCAGTATGAAGCTTAAGATGATCCTTCCAGGGGGAGAAGGCCCAAACATCCAGTTTGCAGGATGACTTCCTGCCGAGAGGCAAAGACAAAAACAACAAGGTTAAGACTCAGGGAGACAAAAACTCAGTTTGACTAGAGTACCCAAAACTGGCAAACACTAGGTAGCGGCAGTCAGCAGCTTAAGAGTCCTCAGGTAATGAGGCAACCATCCGCAGGTGTGTGAAAGGGCCAACGAGAGCCAGGCGCACCTGGTGGTGGAGGGAGAAAACACAACCCACACAAACTGGATTCCTAACAGTATGAGGTGACAGACACAGTAGGATGCACAGCTGTGAAATAGGAAGACAATGCTAAAAGCATTTAGATTATTTTGCTGAATACTTTTTCAACAAAAGTGTTGCTTGCACTCGTATTCACCATTCTGAGTCAGAACTTTTTAGAACCACCTCTGACTGTAGAGCATTTAGATTTGTTCTCTACTTGCTTTTTATCTCTTTTAGGCCTGAAAAAAAATGTATAAGATTAATGGTGATGAATCGATTATTGAAATAATCGTCATCTAATTTAGTAATCGATTACTCATTAACTGGATGTAGCATATCTGTAAAAAACAGTATACTATATTTTAAATTAATGCAAATGGATCATAACAAATAAGGTCAATAGGATAGTTCTCAGAATATAGGTACGACTCATGAAACAGCAGACAGACACTAGAAGTTTGCAGTTACGAGTGCTTTGTATTTATAGTGAGGAAAATTTTATACATATTTACAACATCAGTGAATCATCCAAATGGCCATATAAAATGCGCAGAAAAAAGAAAGAAAACAAAACAATAAAGAGGAAAAGAAAACAAAATTAATCAATTCCACAATTAATGAAACCACATCCCTTCAGTTCATTCACCCCAAGCTGGGGTTGATTAAAGGTCCCAAGCAAATTCCTTCTAAAGTGCTTGGTGCAGTGCAGGTCGTGGACTGACACAAGTCAGAGCAGAGTGGAAACAAAATTGTTCGTTGGCTGCAAGGAGCCTCCTACCAGCCTGGCAGGAGATCCAAAGTCTTTGTGCACCCAAAGTGCAAACTTTCTTGGGCTCTAGGCCTGGACCTTCAGCTCGCCATCAACACCTGGCCAATTCCATAGTTTGTATGTCACACAAACAGGGTTTTTCATGTCATCTCGGCTAAGTAGTTAGCTCCTGCAGCTCTGCTTCTCCCAACATGCCATAGTCTTCCATACTTCCCCACTCCAACTAATATACCTAGCTGACAGGCTGTTGCACATGTGACCCTGATACTCAACAGCAATTGGCTGTGTAGCAATGAGGGGATGGAAGTGAAAAAAAAAACACACAGAACGATCACTGGAATCTTTTTCCATTATCTAAACATGTAAATGGAAAATCACTGGGATTTACACCCGGGTTACATGGAGAATAGAGAGTATAAAACATGCCTTTAGCTGACATAGCTACCCACTTAGAGCAGGAATTATATCAAAAATTAAAAAGATATATATAAACATTTAGCATTTAAGATAAAAAAAAAAAATTCCATCTTTCTATATGCTTTCAGTTTCTCCACGTTTAATTTAGTAAAAAGGCTTCTCTAAGGAACCTTTGGCTATCCGATTATTCATTGATTAATCCAAAAAATATTCGACAAATTATGCGATTTGAGAAATAGTAGCTATTTGCAGCAGTAATCTCTTTACACTGAAAATTTTGCTAATCTCTCTATTCATACAAGCTGAAGTCAGAGTTTGAATCTCTCTATGAATATCAGTCTGCTCACAGATTCTCAGTTGGATTTTCTTCTGGACATTTTAACATTGTTTAAATATGCTTTGCTCTAAACCAGTGGTCTTCAGTCCATAGTTGCAGGGCTTAAATTGCTTTATTTTTGCCTTAACAACTTTTTTCTTTAGTAAAATAGTAGGTAGAAAGCATCAGTGAATCAGTGTCGGGTTGCACAGTGTTAGAGCATACATCACGAGCTGTGAACTTTTAAACCCTGTGGTTTCGTCGTACATTTTGAGTTGTAGCTGCGTGCAATGATTGAAAATATGGCACAATGTATGCCCAGCTTAAAGCAGGGTTCTCCTTCAGGATCTTCATCTGCCCCTCTGTCCGGAGGATGCAGATGTGCAAAGAATTTCTAGATACGTCTTTTTCCTTTTCACCTCTGTTCCTAAAATGTATAGTTCCTGCAATGATTTATTCTTCTAATTCAAACAAACCTTATCTCTGCTGCACACTCCCTGACAGGGTTGCTCTCTCTCTGACCCTCTGCATGTGGCATTAGACCCGAAATGGCTTCTGTCTGCTCCGACTGTAAATATTTATGAATGTTTGAGGTGCTCCAAAGTTCACGGTCACATCTAAAAGGTTTCTGGCTGTACACTGCAATCATTCAGATCACCATGTTCGTGTCACAGGTTCAGGTGTCGGCCCTGCTTTGTGATCTCGCTTCAAACTTATACTTAGAGGACAACAGACACCTCCTGAGCTCCGCTTGTTTCCCTCCAATAGTTTAGAAACCTAAGAAGAGTTTAAACATGGTTTTTTTGTTCTTTAAAAGGAATGTTTGAAATCACTTTCTGTAAAATAACACACAAATATTAAAAGCTTTTATTTATTTTTACACAAAAACTGGTGATAAATTGAGGAAACTTGCATGCAGGTGTGTGTTCACACTTAAAAAGGTTGCAGCAGCCTTGGAAGGGATGCTTGGTCTTTTCCAAAGACGTCCCTGCAGCTTCAGCTAAAGATCAGGGTGAATCTCAGAGACATGACCTTAACCTTTGACCTCCGTCTCAGAATCTGCAGGCCTCACACCTAAAAAAAAAAGATACTTTGGATGAGCTTAACAAAATGACTGTAATTTGTTACACCTAAATTTATTACTTTGTCTCAAATTAAGTTTCTGATGTGGTTCAAACTATACATTTTGATTTACTAGAAATATATTTTTTAACCTTAAGCCAAAGAAAGAAACTACATTCATACAAAGTAAAACTATAACTTATAACAGATCATAAACAAGTTTTAGGATCTGTTTATGATACCATTACATACAAGTATAAATGTAATTTGGAATAAAGTAGTGACAAAAATGTAAAACTGTATTTATTTCAAAGAATAAAAACATAATTAGATCATTAGTTCGATCCTATTTTTATTTATTTTTTTTAAAGCTAAGCTGCAGTTCCTCTGAGTTCGTACAATCGTCTCCATATGATAACGGAGCCATTTCTCTTGATGCCTGCCCATCATAATCCCTGCTGTTCTGAAACTGAGCAGAGTGCATTAGTTGGAACAGCTGCCTTGCTCATGGTGGCGCTGTGCTGCTCGCACCTACATGTATTTTTAATTAGTCAGGTAATGAGGTCACATTCACGTGAGTTACTAACCTGACTCCGCCAGATGGATTTGCTCCTCATATCCATCTGGAAACCTTCCGTTGAAGTAATTTTAGGAAGGGGCGAAAATACTGGTTAGCTGATTGGCCTATGTTGGTGATAGACGGGCCAAATAAACCAATCAGATCAACGAAGCATATGACGTACTAACAGAGCGACGACGAAGAGGAGCCAATTGATAGATCAAACTCTTGCTGAAACCAGTGGGGAGAAGAGCAAAAACATCTTTTCCTCTGAGAAAAGCCTCCAGAGCAGTGTTTTGCTCTTCTTTCAGTGAAGAAATACTCTGTAATTCCGATAAAACTTGCTCGATAGCCACGCTAACGCTAGTTTCATCGGCTGAAGCCGCCATGTTCTTTAGACTGAACTGTTGCGCTTCTCGTTGCGTCACACCTCAACCCGCCTCAAAGCCAACGCTGATTGGACGTTCGTTTGGTGAACGGCTCCAAATTTTCTTTAACGGAGAGTCTCCAGACTGATCTGCTAGTGAAACCTTGAAAGCTCGCGAGATCAGGATGGTCTCACGAGGCTAGTGAGTTACAGCATGTGGAAGGATAAACGCCTAGTGACACGATTACCTTTGACTTGAAGTAGATATTTACTTGGAAAATATTTGTTTTACTATAAATTCAAAATAGACTTATACAAAAAACCAAACAAACGTGTACTAAGGTATCACACCAGTTTGTCAATATGAATCCCATAAAACAAAAAAACATTTAAAAAGCGCTTTATAAAGCAAAACATAATTTCACAAACAGGTTTACTTTTTGTACATAAATCTCGCCCTGCTTTGTGAAGGCAAATCTGCGTTTCCATGGTCCAACATTGTTTCATGAGCCTAAAAATAATTCTGTACCAGTTTAATAATGCAGAAGCTGTTAGTCAGCTTTATATTTTTTTAATATATAAAAAATATTTATTTTCTGACAATGTGTTTGTTTAAGGCAAGGCAAGGCAAGGCAAATTTATTTGTATAACACAATTCAGTACAAAGACAATGCAAAGTGCTTTAAATTATTAAAATACAGGAAGATAAAACAGAATCAAGTAGGAAAAGAAAAATAAAAAATGCAGAAACAAATAAGAATATTAAAAACAGTTGGATTAAAGAAAATAAAAAAGTTGAACTAATGATGTTTTAGTTGAACTGTTTAACTAGAACAGTGGAAGGCAATCCTAAACTAATGTGTTTTTAGTCTTGATTTAAAGGAACTCAGGCTTTCCGCACTTTTACAGTTTTGTGGAAGTTTGTTCCAGATAAGTGGAGCATAGGAACTAAATGCTGCTTCTCCATGTTTAGTTCTTAGTTCTTTAGTTTAACAGCAACTATGCAAATAAGTAGACTATATTCTATTATTTTCCAGATTGTTCGTTCTTCTTTGCCTTTTCTTTAAATCAGACCTAATATAGCGTTAACTTCACTGCATGCAGTTAGCCAAGCCTTGTAGCTAAAACAGGTCCTGGAAAAGAAGGTTTCTTGTACCATTTCTCTCTCTATCTAATGCATCTCTTAAGGCTGGTTTATACTGGGAAGTAAAAAATTGTGTGTTCAACTTATATCTTTCTTTTTAAGTAAGAAGTCTATTTGTAGAGGGTAGCAAGGTTGTAAGATGACCCTGCAGAAATTTAGCAGAGTTTCATAACAGGATAAACATCTGTGCAGAAGCTAGGAACCGTCAGCTTAAAATAGGCAATGCTTATCAGTAGCAAGCAAGTGGTCAGTTCTGTGGAAACCAATGTTTTTTTGCAACCAACCTGTTTTATCTTTTGTAACCACTTGTGCAAGTGAGTGGGCTCTACTCTATGTATGTAGGGGGGTGAGAAACCCCAGTTAGTGTGTAACTGTGATGCTCTCCACTCGCAAGTGTTTGAATTAAAAGGTTGCTTTGTTTCCTGCAGTCTGCTGTGTCTCAGTCTCCAATTTCTAAAAGACACTTGGAGCCTGATCGCCCCTTATTACCCCCTGTACACTACATGACACATGGTGCATGATCCGGCTGAAAGTCGGGAGATCGAAAAATTCTCGCACGACTGGAAAGTCGGACGGAAAATGACAAAAAATGCAGTGTATACCCAGTATACTTAGTGGGGTTTTACGTTGTGACCGTGGTGAGGTGTTCTGGGCACGTCTCACCAGGAGGAGGCCCAGGACACGCTGGAGGGACTATGTTGTGTGGTTGGCCTGGAAATGCCCTGGGGTTCCCCCTGTCATGATGTTACAAAGTTCAGACCCAAATGCAGAAAACCGAACAGAGATACCAGGGAAAAGGTTTAACAAGTTTTATTGAAGAAGGTAAACAGGGAGAGAAGTGTTGTTCTGAACACTGCTCAACTGGAACTGTAAAGTGAGTGGAAGACACAGCGGTTAGTTCAGGCTCTGTGGGGAATTTGACTCGTGAACTTGGAGAAGAGGATTTGGTTGCCGACTTACGTTTCCAGAGAAGTTGTAGAATCCTTGACTCCTTTCTGTGTGCCGTGGTTCCAGTGTTTGTCTGATTCAGTGGAGGGCGGAACAGGGTTTACCCAGAATGCGGTTGATAGTTGGTGAATGGAGAAACTGACTGCCACTCAGATTTCTTGCGGTACTTGAACAGGTCATGGTGGAGATGAATCCCTTTCTCAGTGAGAAGCTCAAACGATCTCTTGGGGAAAGTGGATCCAAACCTCCTGTTTGAACCCCAGCTCAGTTAGAAGCTCAGTTGATCCTTCCATGGAGAGAAAGTCAGAAAAATCCAGTTTGCAGGATGACTTCCTGCCGAGAGGCAAAGACAGAAACAAAGTTAAACTCAGGTTGACAAAAAGCTCAGCTTGACTAGAGTACCCAAAACTGGCAAACACTCTGGCCTCAAGGTAGTGGCAGTCAGCAGCTTAAGAACGCTCCGTTAACGAGGTAACCATCAGCAGGTGTGTGAGGAGGCGGACCAGAACCAGGCGCCTCCTAGTGGAGGAAGGGAGACAAACACAGAAACACAAACATGAAACAGGAGTCCTAACACCCTGGGAGGAGCCGGCCCAAGTGGCTGAGGAGAGGGATGGATGATGGATGGATGGATGATTGATGGATGGATGGATGGATGGATGGATGGATGGATGGATGATGGATGGATGGATGATGGATGATGGATGGATGATGGAGGGATGGATGATGGATGGATGGATGGATGGATGATGGATGGATGATGGATGGATGGATGGATGATGGATGGATGGATGATGGATGGATGATGGAATATGGATGGATGGATGGATGATGGATGGATGGATGGATGGATGGATGGATGGATGATGGATGATGGATGGATGGATGGATGGATGATGGATGGATGGATGGATGGATGATGGATGGATGGATGGATGGATGATGGATGGATGGATGGATGGATGGATGGATGGATGAATGGATGGATGATGGATGGATGGATGGATGGATGGATGGATGGATGATGGATGAATGGATGATGGATGATGGATGGATAATGGAGGGATGGATGATGGATGGATGGATGGATGATGGATGGATGGATGGATGGATGGATGGATGATGGATGGATGGATGGATGGATGAATGGATGGATGATGGATGGATGGATGGATGGATGGATGGATGGATGGATGGATGGATGGATGATGGATGAATGGATGATGGATGATAGATGGATAATGGAGGGATGGATGATGGATGGATGGATGGATGATGGATGATGGATGGATGGATGGATGGATGGATGATGGATGGATGGATGGATGGATGGATGATGGATGGATGGATGGATGGATGATGGATGATGGATGGATGGATGATGGATGGATGGATGGATGATGGATGATGGATGGATGGATGGATGATGGATGATGGAGGGATGGATGGATGGATGGATGGATGATGGATGGATGGATGGATGATGGATGATGGATGGATGGATGATGGATGATGGATGATGGATGGATGATGGATGATGGATGGATGGATGGATGATGGATGATGGATGGATGGATGGATGATGGATGATGGAGGGATGGATGGATGGATGGATGGATGGATGATGGATGATGGATGGATGGATGGATGATGGATGGATGGATGATGGATGGATGATGGATGGATGATGGATGATGGATGGATGGATGGATGATGGATGGATGATGGATGATGGATGGATGGATGGATGATGGATGGATGATGGATGATGGATGGATGATGGATGATGGATGGATGGATGGATGATGGATGGATGATGGATGGATGGATGGATGGATGATGGATGGATGGATGGATGGATGATGGATGGATGGATACTTGACACCTCTGGTTACAGGTTATTAAAGGATAAAGACTGTTTGGAAATGCTGAAGGTAAACTTAAAAATGTAAATATTCTAATAGCCATGGCATCTCCCACCCTTGGAGCAAAGTGATGGATGGTTTTCCAAAAAGGAGGAAAACTACTGTGAGACCAGAACCTTTTCATAAAAGGGTGGACCTTACTTTTTACTGACTATGAAATCAAAAATAAAATTGATTTTACATGAGGTTTTACAAAGACGATGGTGTTCATGGTGTGCTAAATCTGTAGATGTGATCCAGAAATTCCACATATTGTTCCTCTTTTAATAGGATTTATTGATTTCCTTTTATTTACATTTAACTATGTTTAATATAACTGTTAAGAGAAGCACCACAGAGCCACGCTGCTAGTTCTTCAGGTCAAAGACAATAGTTTTTGTTTCACCATCTTTCTTTCTGATAAGAACAATCACACAGGAGAATCAGCCCAAACAATGAGGGATAACCTCATTTAATCTCTGAAATCCCCTAAAATACCTCCCCAGTCCAGGATTATTTTACAGCCCATATCCAACATGAGTGATAAGATCACTATTAACTCTAAAAGAAATGAACCTTTACGACTTGGATAAGATCTAAAGTAAGCGTTAAACGCTCTCACACACTTAACCTGCAGGGTTCAGCATTTGGTCGGTAGCTTTAAATACCGTCCCGCCTCATTTTTGTCTTTTGTTGTCTACAGCAAAACAATAAAAGCTTTTCAAAATAAAACCCTGTAATTAACTAAACTTTGCTGTCACTCTTAGATTTACAAAACAAGGGATTTAACGCATATTTTTCTGAGATTGATGACAAACTGATCCCTTTCTCTCCATCAAAGGTTGCTTTTTCACACAGTGTGAGACTATGCTACAGGAGCTCGCTTAAAAGTCAAAATTATTCTTATATATGGGGGTGGGGGGGTGGGGGTGGGGGTTAAACCCCACTACCTTACTGGCCATAAAGGACCACCTTGTTTACGCTGTGTAGCTTAGAAGGACACAGCACTTCCTTGGCTGCTTCTTGGTCCATTTATTGACAAAATAAGTGATGTTACTCACCAATAATAAAATTACATTCTATTCCATTTCTGTGTTTTTATATTTTAAGCATCGTTTACTACTTTCTCAGACTAGCCAAATTGTGATTGAGGTAAAGCCACTTTTAAGGGTTACCTTTTGATCTCATATGATGTCAAGGCAGTTCCTGTTGCTTCCCACCAGTTTGTGGACAATTATAAAAGCATCATCATTGTGCAGAGAAAACTGGTTATTCACAAGTGACTTATCACTACAAGAGATCATATAACGACTAAAAACTCAGAAGCTCAATTTTAACTCTCTGTAGGCCTTGAGTTGACTAATTACACATAAATGTTTGCTGACAATAAAAAAAAACCTGAACAACAATTTACAAAATCAATAATTTGATCCCAACCAGCAGTCAAGCATGGTGGAGGTGGCATTATGATCCGAGCTTGTTTTACAGCCACAGGAACTGGAACTGGTTTATTTCTATAGCTCCAATTCACATCATGTCATCTCAGGTCACTTTCCAGTTCACCAGATCATCCAGTCAGATTGATTCAAAGTTTTCTATCTAAGGAAAACCGGCTGATTGCATCGACTCATTGACTCTTCAGCAATCCCTCACACTAAGCATGCTTGTAGCGACAGTGGAGAGGAAAAACTCCCTTTGAACAGGAAGAAACCTCCAGCAGAACCAGGCTCAGTGTGAGCGGCCATCTGCTGAGGCCCACTGGGGTTCAAGGAGACAGAAGCAGACATAGAAAAAGAAGCATAGATACAAAAGGCAACCAGCTCCACAGGCGGCCCCGTCCAGGAAACACACAGCCAGGCAGACGAGCTCCGAGCCAGCTCCCATGTCAGAGGATGAAGAGAGCACATCCAGTTAGTCACAGTCAGAGAAACAGGACTACACTGGAAAACAGGCCAAGCTCCAACATCTAGAAACAAAGGTGTTGATGGCAGCAGCACAGCTGATATTTCTCTCCAGGATGGAGTCACAGCCAAACAGGAACAGACCAGGCAAGGAGGCGAAGTCCACATAATAACTCATAGCTTCATCTAAGCTAAGCTTCTAAATATTTAGGGCTGTTTTTTTTCCTTTTTGGAAAAGTATTTCCAAGATAAAATATGCTTTAAATAATCATGTTGTGAAGCCTTTTTTTAATAACACTTATCTATTGATTAGGCAAAACATCTGTAACATAATAAAGTCCCAATCCTAGAGACACAACCAAATAATATTTCTGAAGAACAGAGTTAGAAGAGAGTAGAACTAGTAAAGCAAACAGACCCAACAATAGTCAAGTAACACAATAAACAAAGTGCATACTTGCCTTTTTTAACCTCTAATCGACTCAGCAGTCGGTACTGTATGCTGTCTCTACATGTACGTTTTGAAGACCTGCGTGTGTTGGAGCACACTTTGCTGCGAGGTTAAGGCAGTGTCATCTTTGACGCAAGCAGCTTGATTGAGCTGGACCGCCGCCCGTCTCCTCCTCAACTGTAATTACACCTGGTGGAGGATCTGCCGGCGGTTTTGACGTTGAGGTGAATAGTTGAAACCTTAATCACTGTTTTGGTTGAATAGTTCAGGGGCGCTTAGAGCGATTCAGTGCGTCTGTGGAGGACGGATTCTTCCTCCAAATGATTTTGCACGAACAGTTGAACGTGCAGCTTTTGCCCCTGCATGCAGTAATGAACATGTGCATAAGCTGCTGGTCACAGTAAAGAAATGGCTGTCAGTGACAGAGAGTGTCGGGGAACTTGCTTGAACTCGCCGCTGCAGCTCTATCTGCAGATGAGCTCCTTCTTCCGTAGATAAACAAACTCTGCGGTTTGGAGGGAGTGGCTCACATGTGAGCTTCTGCCGATCATTGAAAAGAGGCCGCAGTAAATCTGGATTTAGTCTAAGTAAACTCCAACGGTTCATGGAAATGGATCACACAGAAGAGATTAAAGATGATGCCATTACTCATGGGTCAACTGGTTTCAATGGTTCTACTACTGACTGCACCAGTACCGCAAAATAACACTTCATCTCTTTCAGTTTTATTTGATGGACTCTTTAACGGGTTCTGGAGGTATTCCCTTTGATGCAACCAGGTTTCCAGAGCAGACAGCTACAGTCCTGCAGCTTTAGATGCATCCCTGAACCAAATTAACGATAACTTACCAGACCTGGGCAGAGATAGCGGCTCCTGATCACTGGGACTAGGGACCCTGCACCACAGCATTTCAACCAGACTCGGGTCTAGACTTTGACTAGACCATAACTATGACTTGATTCATTCTTTTACTTTAGCCATCCTGCTGCGTCTTGGATTATTTTCCTATTAAAGATCTGGTTTGGACCCATCATCAGCTGTTGGACTGAGAATTTCAGTCCGGATAGATGTTTCTCCTTGGCTTTATCCAGGCCCCACTGTAGCTCTACCTTTTATAGACCTAGGCTTAGACTGCTGGAGGACATAGGGACCCCTTTTCATCATTTTATCTCTATTCTCCAACTCTGCAGAATCTGTTAGTTCAATCTCTAACGTTCTGCTCTCTCTGCTTTTTCTCATAGTAGCTTCATCTGGTCTGTTCCTGTTTGGTGTCCTGGACGGGGCCGCCTGTGGAGCTGGTTGACAGTTGCCTTTTGTATCTATGCTTCTTTTTCTATGTCTGCTTCTGTCTCCTTGAACCCCAGTGGGCCTCAGCAGATGGCCGCTCACACTGAGCCTGGTTCTGCTGGAGGTTTCTTCCTGTTCAAAGGGAGTTTTTCCTCTCCACTGTCGCTACAAGCATGCTTAGTGTGAGGGATTGCTGAAGAGTCAATGAGTCGATGCAATCAGCTGGTTTTCCTTAGATAGAAAACTTTGAATCAATCTGACTGGATGATCTGGTGAACTGCAAAGTGACCTGAGATGACGTGATGTGAATTGGAGATATAGAAATAAACTGAATAGAATTGAACTGAACTGAACTTAGGTTTGATAGATTATTTCAAGAATGTAAACCAAGCAGTGGTGTTAATGTGGGAAAAGTGAGAAACCATAATCACAATAAAAGATAATCTACCTTTTTCTGAGATATAGAATGTCCTTTTTCTTGTTTTATTTTGCGAGCTAACAGGTAACCTCACATATCTGATGCATTTGTGTAAAGTGGGAAATCAGAAACTCGTCTTATCTTCCTGCAGCTGTTACAGTTTGCTGGAAATATTGGTTTAAAGTAAGTTTACCATGGACCACAAGTTGGTCAAGTCCAGGCCTTTCATCTGCTTCGCTCATAAGAGGTCAGACTAAACAGTTCTTACACTGAATGCCTGGAAAAACAGGTTTGAACCCAGGTTCTCCTTTAATGACTAAGACCAGCCTCAGACGCTCTAAAGTAGAAACAATCAAAAAATTGAAAAAACAAACAAAAACCAGCTTTGGTACACAGCAAATATAGATGGATAAAATGTACTCAAATTAAAGATAATTTTACTCAAACACAGATAACATTCAGTCCCATTGCCACTGTAATAATATATCTATTAATCTACTAAATGGGAAAAAGGGTGATAGAGATAGATAGATAGATAGATAGATAGATAGATAGATAGATAGATAGATAGATAGATAGATAGATAGATAGATAGATAGATAGATAGATAGATAGATAGATAGATAGATAGATAGATAGATAGATAGATAGATAGATAGATAGATAGATAGATAGATGAAAGTTATTAGAGTACAAAGCCACAAAAGAAGAAAAGTGGCGCCACCTTGAGGGTGAATTTGCCATCACGGTTTAGAAGAACATAATATCTGCCGTAAAAAAGTTTCAATTCTAATTCAGCTATAAACAGAGGAGTGGAATCTGACCTGATGACTTAACTTCAATAGAGAAAGATGGTTTGATGCTTTTCTTAAGTTCAACAATTAATTGTGCCTGAAGCTAATATTAGAAATAAAGGTTTATACTTACATTTAGTCATTTAGATTAACTTTGACTCAAGACTTTACAATAAAGAATTCAGTCTTACTAACAACTGGTATACTTAAATTCAGCAATGAGGTTATTTTGTTATAGTTTAATCCATCCGATTTGATTTGAAGAAGTGCAAAGTTAGTTCTGACTAATTTAATGTACTTTAGTTAAAACTGTTTATTTACCATTCAACAAGGAAATATAGGATTTTTTTTCGAACTTCTCAAAACAAAAATTGAAAAAGGAAAATAAGTCGGATTGATTAAATTCTGACTGATCAGATTTATAAAACAAGCCTTTTTTTCAACGTCTACAGATTTTCCTTCTTTGTTGGAACATTGCAAAAATGAGAAATCTCCTGTCCAGGGGTGATGCTGAGAAACTAGTCCATGCATTTGTTACTTCAAGGCTGGACTATTGTAATTCTTTACTATCAGGAAGTCCACAAACTGTAGTTAAAAGCCTTCAGCTGATCCAAAATGCTGCAGCCAGAGTTCTGATGAAAATGAAAAAGAGAGATCATATCTCTCCTATCCTGGCTTCTCTTCATTGGCTTCCTGTTAAATCAAGAATAGAATTTAAAATCCTCCTTCTCACATACAAAGCCTTAAATGGCCAAGCTCCATCTGATATCAGAGATCTGATTGTTCCTTATGTTCCTAACAGAGCACTTCGCTCTCAATCTGCAGGTTTACTAGTGGTTCCTAGAATTTCTTAAAATAGAATGGGAGGCAGATCTTTTAGTTATCAGGCTCCTCTCCTGTGGAACCAACTACCAGTTTTAGTCCGTGAGGCAGACACCCTGTCTACTTTTAAGGCTAGGCTTAAAACTTTCCTTTTTGATAAAGCTTATAGTTAGGGTGGCTCAGGTTATCCTGAGCTCTCTCTCTATAGTTCTGCTGCTATAGGCTTAGACTGCTGGAGGACATAGGGACCCCCATTTCATCATTCTGCTTCATTCTCTCTCTGTTCTCCTATTCTGCAGAATCTGTTAGTTCAATCTCTAACCTTCTGCTCTCTCTGCTTTTCCTCAGAGTAGCTTTGCCTCGTCTGTTCCTGTTTGGCTGTGACGTCATCCAGGAAAGAAACATCAGCTGTGCTGCTTCCATCAACACCCTTGTTTGTAGATGTTGGAGATCGGCCTGTCTTCCAGTGTGGTCCTGTTTCTCTGGCCGTGGCTGGGTGGATGTGCTCTCTTCATCCTCTGGCATGGGAGCTGCCTTGGAGCTCGTCTGCCAGGCTGTGTGTTTCCTGGACGGGGCCGCCTTTTACAGCTGCTTTTTGTATCTCTGCTTCTGTCTCCTTGAACCCCAGTCGGCCTTGGCAGATGGCCGCTCGCACTGAGCCTGGTTCTGCTGGAGGTTTCTTCCTGTTAAAAGGGAGTTTTTCCTCTCCACTGTCGCTACAAGCATGCTTAGTGTGAGGGATTGTATTTGAGTTAATGAGTCAATGCAATCAACTGGTTTTCCTTAGATAGAAAACTTTGGATCAATTTGACTGTATGATCTGGTTGAACTGTAAAGTGCCTTGAGATGACATGTGTTGTGAATTTGGCGCTATATAAATAAACTGAATTGAATTGAATTGAATTGTTGACCAACATAATGGTGCAACAAAAAGCAAATATTTAACACCCGCATTAGATATGAGATATGTTTTCACACACCTCTGCATTGAGATTAAATATACTAGCATTTTTCCTTTGGATAAACTTTACATGCACAAGTGCTCTATCACAAAAAACTACAAGTGTTTGGTTCCAGGTACTTAGAAATTCACTTCCATTCAGAAAGCCCATATTCTGATCTTTAGCTACCACAGAATACATTTCAAATTAAATAATACTACTTATACTTCAGTGATCTTCTGTTTCAGTCTGGCTTTAGAGCTCATCATAGCACTGAAACAGCTCTGGTGAAAGTCACTAATGATATTCTCATGGCCTCAGATAATGGACTTGTATCTGTGCTCGTCCTGTTGGATCTTAGTGCTGCATTTGATACAGTTGACCATAATATTCTTTTAGAAAGACTTGAATATTTTGTTGGAATTAAAGGAACAGCACTAGACTGGTTTAAATCTTATCTATCTGATCGAATTCAGTTTGTTTACGTTAATGATAGATCTTCCTCATGCTCAAAGGTTACCTGTGGAGTACCACAGGGATCAGTGCTAGGACCAATTCTCTTTACTTTATACATGCTCCCAATTGGTAGAGTTATTAGACAGCATGGGATTAATTTCCACTGTTATGCTGATGATACCCAGCTATATCTGTCTATAATCCAGATGAAGCTAACCCATTACATAGATTACAAGCATGTCTTGAAGACATAAAAACCTGGATGACTCTTAACTTTCTGCTTCTGAATGCAGACAAAACAGAAGTTATAGTCTTTGGACCAGAGTCTCTGAAAAAGAAGCTGATTAGCCAGTCACTTCATTTGGATGGGATTAAACTGATTTCAGATAATAAAGTAAAAAATCTTGGTGTTGTTTTTGATCAGGACCTGTCATTTAAATCCCAGATCAAAGAGGTTTCTAGAATTTCCTTCTTTCATCTGAGAATTGATCGTATCAAGGTGTTTTTGAATTATGACTTTATTATCGAAATATTACAACTTTATTCTCGTAATGTTATGACTTTATTCTCAAAATAAAAAACTTTTTAAAATATCTAGCGTGGCCCTAATACTCCGTTGTAGAGAGTGTGTATACTTTTTATATTATTTTTTTTTTTATCCAAGTACTAAGTGTATAGACTGTTCTATACGTAGGAATTTTTTTGTTTTACTTTTTTAGTTTAAAAAACACTTACAATATAAAAAGAAAAAAAAACAACCCATATTTTATTGGTGCTATGATTCAGTTTAAGGGTGCTTGGGCACCCCTTAAAATACTGTAAAAACGCCTGTGCTGAACTCCATTATAATTTCTACACACTTTACCCACCAAAAAAAGAACTTAACCAGCAGAGGGCGCAACAGGATAAAAAGACTGGCCTGTCAACTGTTCTGTGTTATGGTGATAATCCAGCATAAGAACAGATTCGTCTCATAACATTCATGTCAGATTTAAAATGAGTCTTTTTTAAAAAGATGAGGCTGCAGGAGAAGAGATGAGAATGAGGATGGATCCAAGCAGCCATGTTAACCAAGTTACTGTTACTGGAGGCTGTCAGCAACAACAGGAAGCTCAGCTGTCCTCTTATTAACATATAAAAATTTTCTCTGTATTAAAAAAAGACATTTTCCTTATCAACATCTTGCTTTGATACAGGATCCACAAAGAGAAACCAAACAAAGAAATAAAGGCTGAGAATAAACTGCAAGGAAAAACCAAATAGCTCCAAAACTTTTTTTCAGGAGTTAAACTCCTTCGGATCAACATCAATTCTAAATCATTTAAAAATAAAACTCATTTAGATAAATTAGAATAAAAGAAAATGAGAAAACAATAAATATGATAAAAGTAAGGTATACAAAAACATATGATGAAATAAATTCAGATGCTTTTGTTCTTTAAAAGTGATGAATAATGAAAATGAAAACAAAAATAAAGTTCAATTTAAGACAAAATGAAATATTAAACAGTTTTTTGTTTGATAGTGGCCTGATTTATGAGAAAATCCACAAGCAACTGCTATAATCATTATTTTAACTGAATTGTGGTTAAAACTTCGGACTGAACCACTTTTATTCTGCATAAAGAAGCCAGGCTGCTCTAACAAAGCCAGAATGCTGTGGTGGTTTGGTTCAGTACCAAAAAGCTGGAAAATAAAACCTGTTTTTGGGGATTTGTAGGCTGCTAAATCAGCCAAGGACATGCAGTAATCTATTACCTGCGCTGGAATAATGAGCGCGGCTGCAGAGAGTGTGAGCACAGAGCCCAGCAGAGTCCACAGTGAGTCACTCAGCAATCAGACACGAACGCTTTTCCCTCACTGTGGAGCATCACCAGGATTGACCAGTTTGGCAGCTGATCGATCGACTGCCACTCTCTGTGGATTTACCCTGAAAGCTTTTTTCTCTACGGACTAATTTGTTCCACAGTCAGACAGAGAAACAAGAAGAAATCTGCAGGATCTCGTTGTGTTTTGTTCTTCCCTCAGACTTCAGGGGATGTTTTCTCTTTCACGCCAACCTGGAATGAAGACAGAGTAAAATTCTATTAGTCGAATTGTTTGATCTACTTGCATCACCTGTTAATGATTATTTAATGGAAAACTACACGCTGTGGAGTAATTTCACCCAAGTTCTCTCAGATCTAGATGGGATGGGTGATGAGGGGGAGGAGGAAGAGGAGGGGCGGGGGCGTGGTCTGCGCATCCTCCTTGGCTGCATCCTCTTCCTGCTCATCGTGTCCACGCTGCTGGGGAACACCCTGGTGTGTGCTGCCGTCATCAAGTTCCGCCACCTTCGATCCAAAGTCACCAACTTCTTCGTGATCTCTCTGGCTGTTTCCGACCTGTTCGTGGCGGTGCTGGTGATGCCGTGGGAGGCCATCACAGAGGTGACGGACACCTGGCTGTTTGGAGGCTTCTGTGATGTGTGGATCACCTTTGACATCATGTGCTCCACAGCCTCCATACTCAACCTGTGCATCATAAGTGTGGACCGCTACTGGGCCATCGCCAGCCCTTTTAAGTACGAGCGGAAAATGACCCACCGGGTGGCGTTCGTCATGATCGGGGTGGCGTGGATGCTGTCCATCCTCATCTCCTTTATTCCTGTGCAAATGAACTGGCACAGGGCTCAGGAGGACATGGATGGTGGAATGATGGAAGAAGTAGGGACCATATTGGGCGGGAACTTCACAAACACCAGCCACCTCAACGACACTACCATGGCAACCATGAGCTGTGTGGCCAACCTCAACAAAACCTATGCCATCTCCTCCTCCCTCATCAGCTTCTACATCCCCGTGCTTATCATGATTGCCACGTACACCAGGATCTATCGGATTGCTCAGACCCAAATTCGCAGAATCGCATCCTTGGAACGGGCGGCGGAGCAGGCTCAGATCCAGGGCTACGGTTTAAACAGGAACCAGCAACAGCTCAGAGCCACCGACGAGGCTTCTCTGAAGTCCTCCTTTAAGAAGGAAACCAAAGTTCTGAAGACGCTGTCCATCATCATGGGGGTCTTTGTGTTTTGCTGGTTGCCCTTCTTCGTCCTGAACTGCACCGTCCCCTTCTGTGACCCGCCGTGTGTCAGCGACACCACCTTCACTGTTTTCGTGTGGTTCGGCTGGGCCAACTCCTCCCTGAACCCAGTCATCTATGCCTTCAACGCAGACTTCCGCCGGGCTTTTGCCAGTATTCTGGGTTGCAACCGCATCTGCTCCACCAACACAGTGGAAGCTGTGAACTTCAGCAATGAGCTCGTATCTTATCACCATGACACCACGTTCCACAAGGAGGCAGTGGTACCTGCACAGCCACAGCAGGGCCCTCGCAACCTCAGCATCGGCCTAGACGACTGCTTGGAGGACATGAGCGCGCAGTTCGAAGAAGAGTCCAACGTCTCCAATGATTCTCCAAGTCATGACAGGCTTTTGCTGCTTCCTGCCACGGTCCAACTGGAGGACAATGGAGAGATTTCCTTGGAAACAATCACACCGATTACGTCAGGAGCTGGACATGAGACTGAGGTTCTTATACCAGGACAAGTCCAACCAAATGAGTAATAACAAACCCCCAACAGCCATAATTAGACCAGGTAACTCTTTAGCCTCATCAGTTCAGTATTGCTGTAGCATTGATGTTCTAAAGTGCAAAGTGGCAATCAAGGCGTGCTCTAAATCCTGAGATATCCACAAGCGGGCTTTTAGCTAGCAAGGAGTACGGGCGCACATTGTTAACCTGACTCCGCCAGATGGATTTGCTCCGCATATCCATCTGGAAACCTTCTGTTGAAGTAATTTTGGGAAGGGGCGAAAATACTGGTTAGCTGATTGGCCTATGTTGGTGATAGACGGGCCAAATAAACCAATCAGATCAACGAAGCATATGATGTACTAACAGCTAGGCTACTCTTGCCGAAACCAGTCGGGAGAAGAGCAAAACCATCTTTTCCTCTGAGAAAAGCCTCCAGAGCAGTGTTTTGCTCTTCTTTCAGTGAAGAAATACTCTGTAATTCCAATAAAACTTGCTCGAAAGCCACGCTAATGCTAGTTTCATCGGCTGAAGCCGCCATGTTCTTTAGACTGAACTGTCGCGCTTCTCGTTGCGTCACACCTCAACCCGCCTCAAAGGCAACGCTGATTGGACGTTCGTTTGGTGAACGGCTCCAAATTTTCTTCAACGGAGAGTCTCCAGACTGATTAGCGAGTGAAACCTTGAAAGCTCGCAGGATCAGGATGGTCTCACGAGGCTAGCACATTGTACGCCCTTTACTAAAAAAACTAACAAACTGTACGCCCTGTTTTTGGGATGTACAGCTTTGGTACCCCCTAATTTCCCCTTGGAATCTTCACTCAAATATTCAAAATTTCACAAGCAGCAGATGCTGGAGTTGGGAAAAATGTATCTTTAGCTGCTGGACGCGCCACATCAACCAATCAGAGAAGCTTATCTGGGAGCTGGCAGGGAGTCAGACGCAGCACTGCTGATGCAGAGCGCTATGATCACTCCTCTGAAACAGTTTATTAACGCCTAAATTAACTTCAAATGTAGAAACCTGCCGGCAGAATATGTTGGCTTTTATTATCCTGCTGCCTGCAGTTTGTAGCACAGACCTGAAAAACGCTAACATCTACTTCCAGCCGCCACCAACAGGAGGGGAAAACCCCCAAGAGGCGAGCGGGCCTGAGGCAGCTGCTGCTGGGGATTCCCAGTGACAGCGCAGCGCCGGTATGTGGGGGTCTGAGCGGCTCCCACAGAGAAATAATCTTTGAAGGCAGGATGGTAATCTGGATGAACTGACTGCACAGACCATGTTTTCAGGAGGACTTTCTCACTTCAACATAGATTCTAACTACTTTCAACCCGCTGAAAGCACATATACTACCCACAATCAGGACAAAAGTAGAACTAGAGTAAAGACAAAAAGTTAGCTGCATTCCAGTCTAAATTTCTGAATTTTCCAGGGGAGGAGACGCCCAGACCCCCCTGCACTGCACAAAGCCTGAAGATGTTATACACCAAGGTGTACGCCCTATGATATATTCCTAACTAAAAGCCTTGCCAATAGTGTTGTCAAAGGAAGCTTTTTTTTTTATTTGGTTTTGGAAATCAAAACATGTATTTGTCCTAAACCACACCATAAAAATATTTAATCTTTTTTCCAAACAATATACATACAGCACTACGATAGAGTATTAGGAACAGGCTCGAGATATAACTTTTCTTCTATTTTGAGAATAAAGTCGTAATATTACGAGAATGAAGTCGTAACATTAACAGAATAAAGTTATAATATAATCAGAATAAAATCATCATACCACAACCCATTTCAGAAAGAAAGCTTGGAGCTCCGCCCAGCAGATGACGGCCGACCAGCTCCACCAATCAGCAACCAGAGTCCACTTTGACATCCTGCCCAGTTTGATGCTGCTGCTAAAAGATTTCCTGATTAGTCAAACCGACGCTAAAGTATAACTTCACATGATGCTCCACATTCCTCATTTTAGGGAAGAAAGGGCTTCTGGGAAGACATGTCATCAAATATAAAATACAACATGCTTCTTGTAATTTTCTCATAACTTTATTCTCCTAATATTACAACTTTATTCTAGTAATTTTACAACTTTTTTCTTGTAATGTTACGACTTTATTCTTGTAATGTTACGACTTTATTCTTGTAATGTTACGACTTTATTCTTGTAATTTTCCAACTTTATTTTTGTAATTTTACGACTTTATTCTAATAATTTTACAACTTTTTTCTTGTAATGTTACGACTTTATTCTTGTAATGTTACAACTTTATTCTTGTAATTTTCCAACTTTATTTTTGTAATTTTACGACTTTATTCTAATAATTTTACAACTTTTTTCTTGTAATGTTACGACTTTATTCTTGTAATGTTACGACTTTATTCTTGTAATTTTCCAACTTTATTTTTGTAATTTTACGACTTTATTGTAATTTTCCAACTTTATTTTTGTAATTTTACGACTTTATTCTTGTAATTTTCCAACTTTATTCTTGTAATATTACGACTTTGTTCTCATAATTTTACGACTTTGTTCTCATAATTTTACGACTTTGTTCTCAGAATTTTACGACTTTGTTCTGGTCATTTTTGCACTTTATTCTGGTAATTTTCCAACTTTATTCTAGTAATTTTACGACTTAATTCTCATAATTTTACAACTTTTTTCTCGTAATTTTACGACTTTATTCTCGTAATTTTACGACTTTATTTTTGTAATTTTACGACTTTATTCTTGTAATGTTACGACTTTATTCTTGTAATGTTACGACTTTATTCTTGTAATGTTACGACTTTATTCTTGTAATTTTCCAACTTTATTTTTGTAATTTTACGACTTTATTCTTGTAATTTTCCAACTTTATTCTTGTAATATTACGACTTTGTTCTCATAATTTTCCAACTTTGTTCTCATAATTTTACGACTTTGTTCTCATAATTTTACGACTTTGTTCTCATAATTTTACGACTTTGTTCTGGTCATTTTTGCACTTTATTCTGGTAATTTTCCAACTTTATTCTGGTAATGTTTCCAGTTTATTCTGGTAATAGAAGAAAAACAAACCTCGAGCCTCGCCCTAATACGAACACAGAGCTGATCCACGTTTTTCAGTTTGGTGCCAATAAGGAAAATAAAAGAAGTTGTAAAACATTCACCATCAAAGCAAGGCTCAAAGGACCGGTGAGGAAGAGAGACGGAAGCTTGGAGGCCTAACCTCCTGGTGTTAAATCTGCCATTTTTATTATCGTAATTATGCTAAGTGACATCTGTTCTACCAAATGATGGCGTGTTACAGAAATCCTGTGTTGTATGTAAACATGTATTTTTATCTCCTATGTGTTTGTTTATTAGGGAATGAAGAGCGGCAGGTTCTTTGGTGAAGAACATCCAGCTCTGTTGTTTCTGGGTGTGGATGATGTATTTTGGGGACTTCAGACTAACAGATAAGACAATTTTGGAAACTACAGATGATTTTTTTTTTTGTTCTAAAAAATATTCATAGTTCATATATTGTTAGATTTAAAAAAAAAAAAGGATTTAACTGAAGATCAACATCCTTGGCGGTTGAAAAAAGTGGACACTGTGCACAGCTGAATACTGACTGGACTAATCAAAGGTGCATTTTTAACCTTTGGAGTTTTAATCTGCAGCAACATCTTGGATTTCAATATTATAATAAAGGAAGGCTGAACTGAAGAAGTGCAGGTTATGCTGGTGAAGTTTCTCAGTCATCCAGGTCATATTCATTCCAAAAAAAGAAGAAAAAAATCTACAGGCCTTTGTTTCCAAGTTTGAAGACGTTTCGCTTCCCATCCAGGAAGCTTTTTTAATTCAAAATGTCAGAAATTCAGAAATAGGTCTTTATACAGTAGCCAAATAAGCAGCCTTGTTTTTAAATTATTGCATGTTGTCGACAACATGTAATAATTTGCTTGCTGCCCTTGAATATAAATATACATATTTTTTTATTATCCCGATTTTTTTAGGCTTTTCAAAGTTGTCTATGCGTATATATCATTAGCTAAAAATGATAAATTCATGTTTAATGAGGTAATTTTATATTTCCTCCTGATATTTCTCTGTTCTGTTATTTTCTTTTTCACAGTTTCTTCTCTTTCACTTCTTTATTTCTTTCATGACCAACTTCTATCCCTAAAAACTGAGAAGACAAACACGCCTAAACCTGGAAGTCTATGTTCAGAATTCACAATGATAAATGAGTAAATAATTTATAAAAAATAAGATTTCATACTTTTGTCTACTTGAACAAATCGACCAGGTAATAGTTTAGTTTGGTCAACCTTGAATTTTCTTATCTTATGGCTTTAGCTCAGATAATTTTAGCTTTTATTAGAATATTATCACGCTTTTTAAATCTCTTTGATAATCATTAGAAATCGTACATTTTAAAACTTAACAGTTAAATAAGTAGCAAAGATAAAAATAAATAAAGGACAGAATTAAAATATGGCGACCAGAAGATGATCTCTCAGGTTCTTCCCAGATTCCAGTCTTTTTGTTTTTGTCATGATGGGATTTGATGTCTAACCCATATGCAGAAACACACGGAGGTAGGAGAAAGTTCAAAAGTTTATTGACAAACAGTGTAAATAAAATGTGAACAGGAACTGGGGTGGTCAGACTGGTCACGGCTGGATCTCCACTGCTTTTAATATGAACTTTGGATGCTGATTGGCTGCTGTCGGAGGCGGATGAAGGCAAGTAATCATTATTCAGTTGAACTTCTGCCTAGACTCCATTTTCTTTATTAGGTGTGGCGACGCTAGTCGTCAACAGGTTTTGTGAAGCCCGTCTCCAGTAGGTGAGGCGATGCAAGTCACCACTAGGTATGGTGACGTCAGTCGCCATCAACCATGAAAAAGCAATTTGCCACCTGGTACGGTGATGTACGTTTCTAGTTTAACCCCTTGCTCACACTGGCTCCGGTGCGGTTACCGAGCCGACGGAGACCGCAACTCCCGCACACCCCCTCTCACACCGCCCTTTTGACTACGGTGCGGTGCAGCTCTGCGGCTCCGGCAACAGGTCCGGAGATTTAACAGAAGTTCACTTGAGTTCACGTAACTCCACGCGATAACACGGCCCAAATAAGGATATTTGCGAGAGCTTGTTGCGGAGGGCTCCGGCACGCCGCAAGGATAGCTTTCTTGCTGAATTTTCTGCAGCGCCGGAGTGTCTCGGTAACCACAGCCGGACAGCTCAGCAGCCGGTGAGAGAAGTTTACGTCTTTTTAATGACTTGGAATCACTGCGGCGCCGCACCCACCGCACCGCAACGGTAAGACCGGAGTCGGTGTGAGCCAGGGGTTAGTGCTTCTCTGTATTTTAAGTGAAGCTGCTGGAGGTTGGGCCTCCTGTTAGTGGTCGCCCAGTTTTCACTAGCCATGTTTCTCTTAGCGGACCAGGGTCCGAATCCGGACCCACCTGCTGGCTAATCCCGACCCAACCTGATTCACTGCAAAAAAATTGAAATCTAAAATTGAAATTTTTTTCTTAAAATGAGGGATTTTTTTTTTTTCTTGAATTGAGGAGGTAAATGAGACCCTTTGCAAATAGAATAAGATAGTTTGCATTTAAAATAAGAAAATAACTATTGAATTGTCTTATTTCAAGTGCATATCATCTAGTTATCTTATTTTAAGAGTAAATATACTCATTCCATTGGCAAACCAGCTTATTTACCTTATTTACCACTGTTTAAAACATTTATAAATTACAGCATGTTGTCCGACGACAGTGTCTAATTTCACTTGCTCCTCTTCTCCTGTTAATACGGTAAAGCCCTGGGGAGCGTCCGGCTCCAGGCTGCACGTGATCCAAATGAGCCAATGAGCTGTCAGTCTGGGTTGCTGCTGCTGCTACTTTTAGACACAGCAGGCAAACCTGTGGCAAGCCGGGCGATGGGAAAGAAGGAGAAGACGATGAGAAAAAGAGAGCAGAGAAAGTGTGGACTGCTGGAAGAACTGCGGTGAACTGGTGATAGAAAAGTGAAATGGTGCTCAAAGATGACCCTGCACATTTAGAGGATGTTTGGCTCAACCTGCTGCTGTGAAGCAGGATTCTCCACCATGAACAGAATCAACAATAAATCTGGATCCAGGCTCAGAATGAGCTCCTTGATATGTGCTTGAGAATGGCTTAGTCTCCGGTTAAACCCAGGTTTAAAGCCTTGCAGGGCAGCCTAAAGCCCACTGCCAACATTAAGACAGAAAGAAGAAAGAAAATAACAAACCATCAGTTCAGGGGTTTCAGAAAATATGGGAATCAGGAAATTGTATATATACCAAACTGAAAGATTGTTGTTCTTTACTTCAAAAAACACTTTAGATTTAAAAATGGAAAAAATTTCTATTTTTTTATATATTTAAAAAAAAAAAAAATATTCAATGTATAAAATGGATGCATAAAATTTCAGTCTTAAATTCTGTTTAAAGAAACAAACTACAATTAAAAATGTCTCTGGACATTTACTGGTTGAGGATTTTCTGTATTCGGACCCTGCTGGTTTTTAATTGGTTACCGCTGATCTAAATCATCTGAAAATCAGCATTAAAACATCCAGCCTCTTCCACCCAAATGTACTACATAGCAGCTTGGCTTTTCTGTCATGGAAACAACGTCGACCATCTTTAAATCCACCAGCTGAGGTTTGCTAATATCACCAAATAATGATATCTTAATAATTATCACAATCTAAGAGAATTAAAGGAGGAGAAACTTTAGATAAAGAATAAATTACAGGGACGTTTGCTCATTTTAGGGAAGAAAGGGCTTCTTGGAAGAGATGTCATAAAATATAAAATACAACATCTTTCTTGTAATTTTCTCGTAACTTTATTCTCCTTATATTACAACTTTATTCTCGTAATTTTACGACTTTGTTCTCGTAATTTTAAAGCTACAGTGTGTAACTTTTAGCAACATCTAGCGGTCAGACTGCAGACTGCAGCAACATGAACATCTCCCCCCCAGCGCTTCTCCCCCCAACAGTACGGCGAGCGTTACGGGACAAAATGTCTTCCACGACGTCCGCATCACCTACCTTCTCAAGTGATGAGGTTTGTTTACATAGATAATTTTACAGATAGTATCTCATTAGTCTGTGTAGGGTATAGATTTCATGTAGACTTAAGATAATAAATATACCCGTTATTTTTTCTACATTGTTGTGACGTTTTGGCGATCTCGCAATCGCTAGTTTGTTGGCTCTGCGCTGCCGTAGCGCAAAGATGTCTGCCTCCATGGCTGCGAGACCCGCTCCTATGTAATTATAAATAACGAATTCTAAGGCAACGCAAATATTGAGGTTAAGAGGCTGAGCTCGTAGATGATGATAAATAACATAGTTATGTATAATATATTACATTTCTGACTGTATATCCCTGTAATTATTACACACTGTAGCTTTAAGATTTTATTCTTGTAATATTATGACTTCATTCTCATAATTTTACAACTTTGTTCTTGTAATTTTACGACTTTGTTCTCGTAATTATACAACTTTACTCTCATAATTTTCAACTTTATTCACGTAATTGTATGACTTTATTCTCATAATTTTAAGACTTTATTCTCATCATTTTACGACTTTGTTCTCGTAATTTAATGACTTCATTCTCGTAATTTTACGACTTTGTTCTTGTAATTTTACGACTTTGTTCTCGTAATTATACAACTTTACTCTCATAATTTTCAACTTTATTCACGTAATTGTATGACTTTATTCTCATCATTTTACGACTTTGTTCTCGTAATTTAATGACTTCATTCTCGTAATTTTACGACTTAACTCACATAATTTTACCACTTCATTCTCATCATTTTACGACTTTGTTCTGGTAATTTTTGCACTTTATTCTTATAATATTACGACTTTGTTCTCGTAATTTTACGACTTTATTCTTGTAATATTACGACTTTGTTCTCATAATTTTTGCACTTTATTCTCATAATTTTAGGACTTTATTGTAGTGATTTAATTACTTCATTCTCATAATTTTACAAATTAACTCACATGATTTTATGACTTCTCTACTGACGTTTGCTAATATCACCAAATAATGATATCTTAATAATTATCACATCTAAGAGAATGAAAGGAGGAGAAACTTTAGATAAAGAATAAACTACAGGGACGTTTCTGGATGACTGGAGGATCCTGAATATTTTCCTGTGGTTTCTGGGTTTGCTGAGTCCATGTGCTTTTTGACAATGTCCCTTTAGTCCCTTTCATTTTCAGACAGTGTTGGAGATGAAACAGAGCTGAGGCTCTCAGGGGCCACGCAGGGGACCGCACTGTGACCCTCACAGGTGTGCTTTATAACAGCCAGAGATGGAGGCATCGCTGCAGCTTTAAACTGCATATTTAAAAGGAAAAGTCCACTCATGTTCAGAATTCAAACTTCTGAAAATACTTTATGAAAATAAATATGAATATATAAATAAATATGAAATTATTACATGATGTTCAATAAATGATCAGTGTTTTTACACTGGAAAAACAATCTAGAAATAGGTAAAAATTTCTTAAATTAAGTGTATTTAACTTTAATTTGAATTGGTGAATGAGAGAGTTTGCCAATGGAATGAGTATTTTTACACTTAAAATAAGACAATTAGGTAATATACACTTCAAATACAACAATGCAAATGTGTTTTCTAATTTTAAGTGTAAATCGTCTTGTTCCATTGGCAAAATGTTTCTTTTACCTCCTCAATCCAGGAACTACTGCTCTTATTTTAAGAAAAAATGACTTATCTAGATTTCGATTTTTTTTGCATTGTAATTCAGAGTCATTTTCATGTGAATGTGCTTTACTGGAGGCATCCATGTTTGTCAAAGAACACTACTGCCACCTACTGGTTAGTGACATTGTCACGGTGCGGTATCGGCTGTTGATCAAGTCCCAGTGCTGTATCTGGTGTTTGTCACAACGCGCTATTATCCAAGTCATCTTGAAAACATTCTTCTTCCAAATGTTGGCTACATATTACGGGTTTTTTCTCTGGCCAGAAGTTCGATGGCAAATCCTCCCTCTTCAAGTTGGCGATCCAACGACCAACCAAACAACAAAAATAGTGAACTTCAAAGATGTGGTGCAGGAAGCTGAAGTTTGTTTTGCTGCTGGAGAACCACTGTTTTGATTCACAGATCAGTCACAGCTCGCTCTTGGGGAAGATGGCCTTCTGTTTGTTAGTGTGCCCCAGAGCAGCCGTGGCTGGAAAAAAAAACATAGGATATGACAAAAGGTTTAGAATCTGGTTTGATAAATTATAAAAATGTAAATAAATGTGATATTTTGCTTTCACAAGTGGAGCAGTAGTGCTATCGCCACAGTGTTCCGCTTGATTTATGCATTAAATAGCTTTATTATAATTCATGCAGGGAGTTTTACAGATTATATGGACACTGCAATGTAATTAGAACAGGAAAGGAAAAACAGGAAAAAGGAGAAAAGATGAAAGAAAGAGGAGATAAAAGTAAATTGTGTTTTAACACCATAAAGTTGGGTAGCACTGCTGCCTTAGAGCAAGAAGGTTCTGGGTTTAATTCTTGGCCCGTGGTCTTTCTGCATGGAGTTTGCATGTTTTCCACGAGAATGCGTGGGTTCTCTCCGGGTACTCCGGCTTCCTCCCACAACCCAAAAACATGACTGTTTATTTGTTTATAATTTATGCTTCTGTAGCATAGCCCCTGCAACCGTCGTCGCGCACCTAAAAAAAATCCTGACTAGGCGTCGGACCGTTGCAAACCTCAAGTGGAAGCGCGCAGACGAAAAGCAGCTGTGATTGGTCCTTGGTATTGCTTGGTATCTGTGTTGTCGTCCTTCTTGATTCGGTGCCGGGGCGCGCCATTTTTAAAAACCGAAGAATAACTACAATGGACAACCTACCCGTCCTATTTTGTCTTTTTGCCAACTCCATTAACAGAACCCTTCCTCTTCAATCTCAGCAACTCCAGATCCATCTCTGTGACCGTGATATCTTGAGGACGCGCCATCGTCGTTTTGGAACATAAACACTCCCGCCGGCGCTGCCGAGGTTCTCGTGACCATCCACCGAAGTTCTCACGAAGTCTCGAATAGGCTCCCCCCAGCGCTTTGGTGGTAAACTGCTGTGCTTCCCTGGAAATTCCAGACCGACGGTGCAGAAGCATAGCAGCAAAACTGGAAGCAACTAGACCCCAGTGACATTTCATGCGTGCGGCTGCAGAAGTCTAATCTGCACTTTAGGTTAATTGGCTTCTCTAAATTCCCCTAAGGTGTGTGTGTGAATAGTTGTTTGTCCTGTTTGTCTCTGTGTTGCCCTGCGATGGTCTGGAGGTCCCGTCCAGGTTGGACCCCTCTCCGTAGACAGCTGGAGATAGGCACCAGCACCCCTCGTTACCCCCCGTGGGATAAGTATGATGGAAAATGGATGGATGGATGGATTGATGGATAGCATAACGTTTATGTAGGATCTTCACATCATAGCAGCTCAAAGCGTGCCAACAGAGAGGAGCTCCAGCTCAGTGAGTGTTAAATGACAGGGAGCTCTTCTGCCATCACATCCTTTTCCATCTCCAGCAGCAGTGATTTGGTCTGTAATGTTTCTGCATCAGTAAAACAGTCACACAGACACAGCAGAGGTCACGGCTCGGCGTTTTAATCATTGCAGTAATCAGCGCTGAGGAGAAGACGGTGGAGGCACTGCACTGATTGCAGCTGCCTCTCCACCACTGCTCAGAGACAGAAAGTGGGCTCTTCGGTTTGCCGTCAAGGACTCAGAATCATCATCAGTTCATCTAATGCACACAAACACACTTCATCCTGATAGGGAGACAGAAAAGTCACCTCACAGAGGCTTCCTCTGCTCTACAGTCTGCTCAGGGCTCAGTGATAGAGAGAGCTGGCTGCTGTTGTGCACTTAATGTCTCTTTTTTAACCTGAAATACTTTACTTCTAAAGAAAGATAAAACAAAAATATGAGCTGCTGAAAATGTTTTTTTTAATCAGAACCACCAGTTAGGTTTCTTTTAAGTAAAATCCCAAAAGAAAATGGGCAGAAAAAATAGAAACAAAGCAAATAGATTCTTAGTTGTAAACATTGCTTTAATAATGATTCTATCAGAAGAAGTCATAATGAGAGTCATTGCTCTCTGCACATGTTGATGGTACCTGTGGACTTTCTGGTTCTACTGCAGGGAATAGTTTCTTCCTGTTTAAAGGGAGTTGTTGCTTTCCACTGTCACCACATTATTTCTCGGGGGGGGGGGGCATGGCTGCAAAATTAGTGAATAAATTGTCCGGTGGATTTGTGCTTTTTCTGAGCATTAGCTGCTCAGTGTAAAAAAATAACTGCCTGTTTTTGTTATAGTTTGGAGAAAAAAAGCTAATTTCAATGTGTGGAGTAAAAATAAGCTCTGGGAGTAAAGAAGAAAAGGATTTATTTCTCTCTGCAGAGGGGAGAATGACACAGAACAGCCCAGTGTGATTCTGACTAGGTCCTGCCCCACCTTTGCATTATAAAGACTCCTTACACACGAACGAACAAAAGACATAAATATAGGTTCAGATAAACATTTCAGACAACTGTTTTCCGTTAACACCAGAGACAGGACGTGAGGACCTTAATCACACTGCAAAAACGATCTTGAAAGAAGTGAGAAATTCTTAAAATAAGTGTATTTAGCCTTCATTTTAGTAGGTAAATCCGATGATTTGCCAATGGAATGAGTGTTTTTACTCTTCAAATAAGAAAATTAGATATTATATTAAATGTAAATTGTCTTGTTCCATTGGCAAAGTGTCTCACTTTCCTCCTCAATTCAAGAAAAATGCACTTATTTTAAGAAAAAAATACTTTTTTCAGATTTCATTTTTTTGCAGTGCATTAAGGACCTGTTTATCTGTGTTTCCCCCTTATCTAACCTACGGAGGAAACTCCTTTTCAAATCTCCTTCCTTTCCCTACATCTCAGCATAAAGAATGGAACAAAGCCTCTAATTAATCACCCCTATTCAGAAAGAAAGAAAAGCACACTTTAATATTTAACCTTACTAACATTCAATGGAAAACCACAAATCAAAAATGTTTAGTTCAAGTTAATTTTCACAGATTCACTACTTCTTTAATGATAAATTACAATAAATGCAGTGATGTAGTTTCCTACCAGAGGCTATTCTAAAAAGCAACCAGCAGGAGGCGACAGAGACCAGGTGCAGGGTCAGTACAAAGCTGATAAGGTCCTCTGATCCTGTATTTTATTTCGATGACAACAAGAATCATGTCTCACATCTTTTGTCAGAAAAAGGATGACTTCTCAGTAGATTAAAACAAATCAGTCTGATTCAGCTCCTAAAATCCCAAAGAAAATTATTGTTTTTATTTTTTTAACTGAATAATGCTCGATTCATTAAATCACTGCGAACTAATTTGTTTTAGGTAGACTTTTCCTTTAAGAATTTCAAATGACTGCTTTATGGCATACTTCTCCTCCCCCTTTCCCCATTCGAGACTATATATTGGTGCAGGTTTGATATTCATGATTTTCTATACCGCTCATTCAAATATATGAATGAGAGGTGGAGGTGGAGCAGCTGGTGGAGCAGAGATAACAGCCTGATCCTGAAGGTGGAGAAGACCAAGGAGATCATGGTGGACTTCAGGAAGAACCGTCCTAACCATGCTCCACTGCTCATCAACAGCTCAGCTGTAGAGGTGGTCAGCAGCACCAAATTCATCACAGACACCCTCACCTGGACTGGAAACACCACCTCACTGGTCCAAAGGGCCCAGAAGTGCTTGGACTTCCTGCGGAGGATGAGGAGAGCCCACCTGCCCCCCCATCCTCCCCACCTTCTCCAGACGCACCATAGAGAGCGTTCTGAGCAGCTGTCTCACTGTGTGGTGTGGAGGCTGCAGCGCCTCAGACTGGAAGAAGGTGAGAACAGCAGAGAGGATCATGGGGGCTCCTCTTCCCTCCATTAAAGACATTTCATCCCAGCGCTGCGTGTCCCGTGACATCATCGATGACCCCTCACCCCCCCACCATGGACTGTTCTCCCTGCTGCCCTCTGGGAAGAGGCTTCACAGCATTCAATGCAGGACCAGCAGGTTCTGCAGCAGCTTCTTCCCCACCGCCATCACACTGATGAACTGTTGGAGAAAATGTGGAGAAAAATAAGAACTGAAGGTTGAAAAAAAAACTATAAATCATATCTTACATTTGATCACTGCTGCACTTTAAGACATGGAAAGTCTTGAGAGCTGTACTGAAGGAAATTTAGTTTTGTATAAACCCTGTGGGTACATAATAACAATAAAGTTTGAGTCATATATAACTTATTTTGTTAATTATTAGAGAAGAAGCAGAAATGCTTCTTTGCTTTAGAAACAGGGGAAGATCGATGTATCACACTGGAAAGGGCTGAAATAATCCACCCTTTCTTTTTTACTCCCTCCATGAATCGTTAAAAGCCGGCCTCCTCCTCCGTCCTTTTCACCAAACTTTAATAAATGATGCTGCTCAGCTTGAGGACTCTCACAGCTAAAAACAAGGTGACATTTTTGTTCCTGATCGATCCAGACTGGGCGGAACGGCGCGTTTTCTGTGCTCCAGTTTATCCTCCCCTCACAGAGCAGATAGTTGGCAGCCCCACAGGAAGAAGGAGCTGGGAGCAGCATGGAGACCTGAGCTGAATGAGAAGGAGCTGGCCGCCCCGCTACAGGGTGTCAGCGGGGGGTTAAGCTGTGACCCAGATTCCTGCAGGAGCCTTTGTCCTGCAGGGGAGAGAAGATCCTCCTGAGGAACGACTAAATTCAGCCACGCAGGGAGAAGGGAGCAGACTCACGGCGAGGGGATCAGAAAGCTGTCGTCTTTCTGAAAGCCTTTAAGTCTCGTTCATCATAATGTTGGTCAATCCAAAGCAACAACAATCGGTTACCATGGAAACCGCTGTGAGATGAAACGACAATGACTTCATCTGTTTTAGCTCATGTAGTTTTCATGTTTTTCAGCCAAGCGCTGATCTCAGGTTTTCAGTGGGTTTTAGTCCACACTGCAATATAAGTAAAAATGTCTTAAATAAAGTTTATTTACCCTTAGCCAAGATAATTTACACTTAAAATAAGAAAACACAATTGTATTGTCTTGTTTCAAGTGCATATTATCTAACTATCTTATTTTAAGAGTAAAAATACTAATTCCATTGGCAAACTATCTCATTTACCTACACAAATAAAGGATAAATGCACTTAACTTAAAAATGTTTTACTTATTTCTAGATTGTTTTTCCAGTGATGGACGATCTTTTATTTCCGAGTGGATCATCTAAATAAGTGGTCCTCCCAATTATCAGTCATTCTGGTGATTTGATTACATAAGGCCGTCCTTCAGTAGTAGCCATTCCAAATTTCCCCACTTTCCCCACTGGTCCTTGGCTTGTCCCCTATAATTCCTTTTTAAACATCAATCTTTGTTCTAAAATATTCTTTCTGCCATGATTTATGGACATTAAGATCTAAAGAGAAGCATCATCTCCTGGTCAGACCCTGTAATTCTGTGAAAGGGTGGAGTCACAGTAAGAAACATATGCAAGAGGGGGTCCCTCCAGTGTCTGGAAGTTGGAGGGGATTTCATTGGGAGTTGCAGGGAAGTGGGCTGCCATTCAGCAGGGAAGGGCCATTTTGAATGGCTGCTACTGTAAATACTCATCTGTAAGTGAAAATGGACAGGGTAATAAGAGAAAAAGTCTTTGTGGAGTGTATGAGAACAACAGAAAAGTCTCCAAAGAGGCAGATATATCCCAGAATGCTTTGCACGGAGAGTTCTCCTTGCAAAGCATTGTTGGGTTTGCTGTCACAGCGGCCCACTGTTGCTACCGACAGCTGAGACGAATAACAAAGATGCTGCAGGCACTGCGCAGTGCACGAACACTGGAAAAAATCGAAATCTAGTCATTTTTTCTTAAAATAAGTGCATTTGTTCTTAGATTGAGGAGGTAAAAGAGACATTTTGCCAATAAAACAAGGCAATTTACACTTAAAATAAGAAAACACAATTGCATTGTCTTATTTCAAGAGCATAATATCTAATTATCTTATTTTAAGGGTAAAAATACTCATTCCATTGGTAAATTATCTAATTTACCTACTCAAATTAAGAGTAAATATACCTCATTTAAGAAATTAAGAATTTAATAAAGCAGACTTTCTGAAAAACCATTCAGTTGTGAAACTGTTCAATCTTTTTTCTCTCCATGTTAATTAAGCTACTGTACCGCTGCTGTGCATAAATAAGCAAGTTGCTATTTTTTTCATAACACAGTAGAAAAACTCACATTTCAGTGGGAACAGTGTTGTTCTCCTTTTTTTTGCCAGTGCATCAAAGTCTGGAGTTAGTTTCGTTCTGGCAATTCTGCGCCTCCGACAGAAATAGTAGGCAGGATGATAATCTGGATGAACTGACTGCAATTATGAAGTTTTCAGGTGGACTTTCTTCACTTAAAAACATATAAAAACTACTTTATTCCCACTGATCACAGCAAATATAGCTGCAAGATTTAGATTATTTAGATGAAAAACACCTGCCAGCCGCCGCGGTGAACCCGGAGGCGACCCGGCCCAGAGGCTGCTGTGGATTTAAGCTTTCAGGTAGAAAATAGAGCGGCAGCCAAACTGAGTATGATTGTGCTTTATTCAAGTATTTACTACAAAGTATTAATCAAAGCCATCAAAGTCATTATCCTCTGTTTCTGAATTAAACCGCTGCACTAAATCAGACATGCCAGTTTCCCCTTCTTCGCTGTCAGAGTCACTTTCCGTGCCGGGCGGCTCCTCGGAAATGATGCAGGCTTTTCCGAAAGCTGAACAGCAGAGCCAGCAGACACGTTAGTCCAAGCATCTACAATCCATCCGCTAACGGTGGCGTAACTCGCCCGGCGCTGCCTTCCACTTATCGTGAAACTGTGGTCTCCGTCTGTCATCCATCGCTCCCACGCCGCTCGCAGCCTTACTTTGAACGGCCGGTTCACACCGATGTGGAGCGGTTGAAGTTCCTTTGTCAGACCTCCCGGGATAACGGCGAGCACAGCGTTCATTTGATTCACCATGTTTTTCACATCGGCTGTGAGATGGGCACGCATGGAGTCACAGATTAACAGCGATGGTGATGAGTGGAAAAAACCACCTGGTCTCCTCACATTCACCTGCCTCAGCCACGCTTTCATCATCTCCTCCATGAGGTGGTTCAAAAGTCGCAGTTACAACACACATAGGGCGCACCGCACCAAAGGGCGCACCGCACATTTTGAGGGGAAAAAAGACGTTTATGTGCGCCTGAAAATACGGTAATTTGGTAAATTCGGCGGGCCGGATTAAAAAGCCCGGGGGCCGTAGTTTGCCCATGTCTGGTCTAAGAGGTCAATAAGGCAGACATGGGATTGTCCCTCACAAGGTAATCTAGATCAGACCCAGGCTGAGTTTAACTCCAGCAGTGCAAACACCTGCTGCTCCATTCAGTCTAATGTTTATTAATAAAATAATAAAGAAAACATCCTTCAGCTGTTCTTATACCAAACTTGATGGATTCAGTTGAGGAAAACAGCTTAAAGTTCAACATATTGTCTGTGTGGCAGAAAAAGAGAAAAGCTGCAGACTCTGCTCCTTTCTAACAGATGCATGCTGAGGGGGTGAAAGTGGGAGGGCTCTTCCAGCAGCTCTTCCAATAGTTCCCCCCCTCTGACCCCCTCCTTTTTCCTGCTCCTCCTTTATCCTCGTCTCATGCACTCTTTTATCCGCCGGTCTGCGGCCCCATATTCCCACACCGACCTCTGAGCAGCGTCCCGGGTAAGAACAGCAACCCTTTGCTCAACCTCCAGCAACTAACTTCTTTTCCTGGTGAAGACAGAGATGGGATAAAGTTAGGACTTTTAAAAGAGGACGGGTTATGAAGAAAGATCATTATAAGGACTATTACACAGAGGTGTCAAATACTTTGTTTCCTTACTTAAATAGAGGTTTTGGATATCTTTTTCATTACTTTATACTTCTCCTTATGTTTTGTTTGCAATTATCTCTAATTATTTCATTTTCTTTATGGCCTGTTGGTATTTAAAGGAAAAGTCTGCTGATATTCAGAATTCCAACTTCTGAAAGTCCTTTAAATATGAAATAATTACATGCTATTACACACCATACGATTGGGCGTCTAAGAAGGACCTCTCCTTCCATTTTGTTTGCTCTCATTCTCCACTCAGGTTTGAGGTCAGGACTCTGTGCCGGCCAGTCATGTTCACCCTCGCCAGGCTCTGCCCGCCATTTCTTCCGTTCTTTGTGCTCTGGTCCTCATGTCGACAGAGGAAGGGTTATTTTTGGCAATATAGTGTATATTGGATTTGCAGCACCAGTATGAAATTCCAAACAAGTTAAAAAAACAAACCACTGGACTTTGTTTTCTAAATTTTATTCCCATCTAAACTGAACCTTGCTGCACAGAGGAAATCCTCATCATGAGGATGCTTCTTCCTGGGATGAGGAGCTTCTCTGACTTCTCAGTCAGGATTTAGGTGAAGCTGTTTTCAATGTGGATTTCTGTAGTTAAATATCCTGGAATATTTTTTTCTTTTGTTGGAGAATTGACAGCAAAACATAGTTAGTATATTTGTCCAAGTTTGCTGGTTGCACACTGCAAAAATGATCTAGAAATAAGTAAAAATGTCTTAAATCAAGTGTATTTACCCTTTATTATATTAGGTTATTGGGATGATCTGCCAAAGGAATGAGTGTTTTTACTCTTAAAATAAGATAATTAGATAATATGCACTTGAAATAAGACAATGCAATAGTTTTTTTCTTATTTTAAATGTAAATTGTCTTGTCCTATTGGCAAAGAGTCTCACTTACCTCCTCAATTCAAGAAAAAATGCACTTATTTTAAGAAAATATTACTTATTTAGATTTTTTTTTGCAGTGCAACAGTCATTTCCATCTACACTGGAAAAACGATCGAGAAATAAGCAAAAATATCTTAAATTAGGTGTATTTTCCCTTAATCTGAGTAGGAAAATAAGATGATCTGCCAATGGAATGAGTATTTTTACTCTTAAAATAAGATAATTAGATAATACACTGCAAAAAATCTAAATCTAGATAAGTTATTCTTTCTTAAAATAAGTGCATTTGTTCTTGAATCGGGGAGGTAAAAGAGACATTTTGCCAATGGAGCAAGACAATTTACACTTCAAATAAGAAAACACAATTGCATTGTCTTATTTCAAGTGCATATTATCTAATTATCTTATTTTAAGAGTAAAAATACTGATTCCATTGGCAAACTATGTCATTTACCTACTCAAATTAAGGGTGAATACACTTAATTTAAGACATTTTTACTTATTTCTAGATCATTTTTCCAGTGTATGCACTTGAAATAAGACAATGCAATTGTGTTTTCTTAATTTAAGTCTACATTGTCTTGTTCCATTGGCATAAAGTCTCTTTTAACTCCTCAATCCAAAAACAAATGCACTTATTTTAAGAATTTTTTTTTCCAGTGTAGATCAGCGGTCGGCAACCCAAACTGTTCAAAGAGCCATAGTCGACCAAAAAACAATGTAAAAGGTTTCTATAAGCCTCGTTTGGCAACACGGGCTCTAAGTGTATTAGCACACTATAAAAAATGACTATGTGGGGTTAAATATATAATAAGCATTCATGATTAGATGTTTATCCTGGAGCAAATGTCACATATGAGGTGAGGGAGGAGCAGTGAACGCTCTCAGTGTGTTGAATTCACCGCGCGCTGCTGCCCTGCCCTTTACCGCGCAGTTTAGGTTTTGTTGCATAGATGAAATGATAGAAACACGATAAAGGAATCTTTCTATGGTGGACGTGTTTCTGTTGGGAGGAGCTGATTGAGTCACGAGGAACCAAGCAGGAACTGACATCCATCAGAGCAGAGCTCTCCAACCCCGAAATCCCACATCGTCCGTCACCAGCGTTCCTAGGTGTGATTTGTTACCTGCTGCCTGTTGGATCTGAGAACACTTTTCTATGCTTACAACCAAACTAGCAGCATTAGAGGAGTTTGGAGATGCAATCCACTCCTTAAATCTATCTTTAACAACTTCTCATTCCAAAGCAAACATGCAGGCAGTCCTTCCTCATTGGTAACGATGAAAGCAAATGATTCTTCTTTGAATCCTCTGTTCTCATCAGCCAGAGACACAACAGCCACCTGCCTGGCGCGGCGCGGCGCCGAAAGGTGTCGCAGGCCAAGACCACTTTTCCCTTAAAGAAATGTTTACATTTATTTATTATACAAATGTTTCCAGCATCGGAAAACATGATGAATGTTTGATGGACCTCCTGCACACCATATTAAGATAAACAAAACAAAAAATCATGCGGCTCTGGAGCGGCGGGTTACTAACCTCTGATCTAGAACATATTTATGGGTGTTGGGATATAAGTTCTAAGACCGCTGGGTCCAGTTCTGCTTTAAATAATCAACAGTCAGAGGATGAATATGCTGACTCTATCTCTCTAGGATCACAGCCTGACAGCAGAAGGGTTGAACTGCAATCAGCAGAGACTCTCGTCCCGTTATTGTGTAATAAAGACCACTTTATAATGTATTGATGCTGTTATTCAGAATCCCGATTAGGCTGAAGCTCCCAGTTCAGCTGCTTTAAAGGAAAAATACTTTTTTTAATCATCTATGGAAATCTATCGATCTATTCTATGAATCTGCTGTTTTCTTTGCACCCAGCTGTTTATTTATCTGCTGAACTAAATGTTTCTCATCAGCCACCATGCGTGCTACTTTATGCGCCTGTGTCTTCCTGCTGTGCCTCATCCTGCTCGCTGAGGCCAAGTGGAAGCTGGGTGAGGAAAAGCGGGATAAACCTCGCCAACCTCAGCCGTCGTCTCCACCGGCTCGGAGGACCAGGAACCGCTCGGTGCTGAGCTCCGGGGAGCTGACCAGCAAGCAGGGCCATCGCTGCATATGGCAAACATCTGGAGAAGGTCTGGTGAGCCTGCTGGTGAACTGCTCCACTGAAGCTGAAGGAGAGCTAGAAAGGTGAGGCAGGACCACACATGCATTCAAAATGTTAGAAAAAGACGATGCATCTTCTCCCTCAGCAGAGCTTTACCTTGGTTATGTATGAATTGTGGTCTGCTTTTATTTCTTTAGCATCATTTTCATTAATGTGGAAGCATTAGCATTAAGCCAGGCATACACTCTACCTTTTTTTTTGCCCTTTTCGGGCTGATTCTCCAGTTGTGCGAGAATTTTTCAAACCTGCGTCCTAACTTGGCCGCTAAGCATGAGCAGAGTTTTTGGGGGGGCACTCCCCCCCCTCTGGTTGCCTAATACATGTAATGACATAAAATGTTAAAAGATATATACGTAATGATATTTGTAATGTTATGATTAAAATACATGTAAGTATGAAATTAATATGAATCCTTGTACATTTTTGTAATAGATTTATTTTTCAGCAATCATGTGACATAGTGGCGTCGACTACTGTTTCCGTCCGCTACTTGGTGGTTTCCCTCATTATCAATCTTGCTAGCCTGTATGTAAACGTTATAGCATACAGTTGCCTCATGTAAGTAAGTGAAAACTGCAAATGGATGTTCCACGTTTTTTAAAACGTCCCATGACCTCTGCCAACACCCTGCAAGAATTCGAACCAGAGCCAGTACCAACTTAGCCTCGTGAGACCATCCTGATCTCGCGAGCTTTCAAGGTTTCACTCGCTAATCAGTCTGGAGACTCTCCGTTAAAGAAAAATTGGAGCCGTTCACCAAACGAACGTCCAATCAGCGTTGGCTTTGAGGCGGGTTGAGGTGTGACGCAACGAGAAGCGCGACAGTTCAGTCTAAAGAACATGGCGGCTTCAGCCGATGAAACTAGCGTTAGTATGGCTATCGAGCAAGTTTTATCGGAATTACAGAGTATTTCTTCACTGAAAGAAGAGCAAAACACTGCTCTGGAGGCTTTTCTCAGAGGAAAAGATGTTTTTGCTCTTCTCCCGACTGGTTTCACCAAGAGTAGCCTGGCTTGTGGTTGTGTTTTCGTCGTCACTCTGTTAGTACGTCATATGCTTCGTTGATCTGATTTGGCCCGTCTAGGCCAATCAGCTAACCAGTATTTTCACCCCTTCCCAAAATTACTTCAACGGAACGTTTCCAGATGGATATGCGGAGCAAATCCATCTGGCGGAGTCAGGTTAGTACCAACAAATGCTGATCGGGAAACACCTGGGATCAGCTCTGCAAACCCAGCTAGCTCACCATCGGATCTTGCAGGGCTGTCGTCAGGGTCAGTTAGGTTGCCTAGCAGCTGTACTAAAGCACAGCAACTACCAAATGATCTTGGTGACAAGCACTGCTGTCCTAAGCAGCCTATTCTTACGGATTTTCCTTCAAGATTGTTTGGAAAGCCTAAACAAGCCTTTTCCATGTGCTACTACAAAAAGTACTGTTGGCTTGAATACTCGGTTTACTCACTTACTTCTGCACTAGGTAAGACTTTCTTTAAATGTCGAAGATTGTCTAATCACTTGTGCAATCATGTGTAATGAGCTTTATGTGTGTGCGCTGGCAACAAGTTATTTAACCCCAACTGGTGCAATGACTTGCTTCTCATTTCCTAAACAATCATGTGGAAAGACACATCCCGTGGTCGTGGAAAAGATGTTAGTCTGTTTGAGAAGGGTCAAATCATTGGCATGCATCAAGCAGAGAAGACATCTAAAGAGATGCAGAAACTACTAACATTGGGTTAAGAACTGTCCAACGCATTATTAAAAACTGGAAGGATAGTGGGGACCCGTCATCTTCAAGGAAGAAATGTGGCCGGAAAAAAATCCTGAATGATGGTGATCGGCGATCACTTAAAGGTATACTAAGCAACCGGTGTTGATTTTCCAGCGAGGCTCCCCCCAGAGGGCGAAAGTAAAAGTGCACTGTCGTAAATATGCTCAGCTGTTGTTTTTTAACTTAGCAGACAGGCGAACGCAACGAATGACTAACACAGTGAAAGTATGAACATGCACACAGAGAGAGAGAAACCGTTCCAATGTTACTTACAATCGCATCAGCAGAAACGCGAGGTCCGCGTCAGCCTTGCAGCCTTCTTTTTCTTTTAGCTCTCGCCATTCGGAAAAAGCTTGCCCGATGTTCACCGTGTACGACTCCTCTCTCTGTCCGGAGCCCTTTTCCTCTTTCTTGCCTGCTCCGACATGGGCTTTCGCTGTTTTCATGTTGGTTTCGCCATGATAACTGCACAAAGATCGCCACTGTGCTAGCAACGAGCATGCCTTTCACTGGGGGCGTGTAGCAGTTCTCGCCGTAAAGCAAGACCGACTCTCGCGAGACTTCTGAGCCTGTGGGTGCGGGCCGAGGGCTCCTGCAATTGCAAGTGCGGTATTTCCCCTACAGACCACCAGGGCGGCCGAGAAAACCTTTGTTCGACCTGAAATGACTCATTTAATCATCCAAAACGTTATGGAACACATGAATTAACTGAAAAATGTTGCATAGTGTGCCTTTAAACATGTGGTGAGATCAAATGGAAGAAAAACAACAGTAGAACTCAGGGCTGTATTTAATACTGAAAGTAAGAGCATTTCCACACGCACAATGCGAAGGGAACTCAAGGGATTGGGACTGAACAGCTGTGTAGCCGTAAGAAAACCACTAATCAGTGAGGCTAACCGGAAAAAAGGCTTCAATTGTTAGGGAGCATAAAGATTGGACTGTGGACCAATGGAAGAGGGTCATGTGGTCTGATGAGTCCAGATTGACCCTGTTCCAGAGTGATGGGCCAATCAGGGTAAGAGGACTGGTTCAGGGAGCATGACTCATCATTTTCACACATGAATTGGCCACCACAGAGTCCAGACCTCAACCCCATTGAGAATCTTTGGGATGTGCTAGAGAGGGCTTTGCTCAGCGGTCAGACTCTACCATCATCAATGCAAGATCTTGGTGAAAAATGAATACAACACTGGATGGAAATAAATCTTTTGACATTGCAAAAGCTTATCGAAACAATGCCACAGCGAATGCGTGCCATAATCACAGCTAAAGGCGCTCCAACAACGTATTAGAGTGAATGACCTTTTTTTTGGCCAGGCAGTTTGTTATCTATGAAGAAAGACGAACTTCAGCACTTTTAAACAGCCTTAGAAAATCCACTGTATTATTGCATCTACAATATTAAATCTACTACAGATTTACAGAATGCTATAAAATTCTAGATCATTTCATTTTTTTCGACCTAATTCCTTCCAGTCCTTATATGAGGTATTATGTTGTTGCTCTCATCTGTAGATACTGGTGTCGTTATGCTGGTAAACCGGACCTATGCACGGCCTACGGGGTGAAGTCCAGCCAGTACTGGAAGCAGCTGGTGGGAAAACTGAAGAAGCGGGAAAACGCCTGCGAGGGAGAAAAAGTCTTAAAGGCCAAAACCTGCAAAAAGGCCCCAGCAGAGGCCCACATGAAGCTGGCTCTTCGCAGCGGGGACGAGGAGAAGAACGGACGGAAGGAGGGAGGAAAGAAGAAAGGAGAAGCTGGAGCCAAGAGCTCAGATGGAGGGAAGGTGGAGAAGAGAAGGAAGAAGGTGAAGGAGGATGAGGAGGAGAAGAAGAAGCGAGAGGAGAGGACTGATGATGATGATGAAGGAATGGTAAACGACATGGAGCCGGTGCAAACGTACTGCAGCGAGGGATGGCACTCGGTTTGCTCCTTCTTTGTCAAGTTTTTTGAGGGCTGATAAAAAGTAGAGAAAGATATTTTGGGATCGATGATAGTGTAAATAAAAACCTGATGGATTAAAAAGTTGTTTAAAATGTCTCATAGCGCCCTCTGAAGGTTAGAAGAAGACTGATGTTTTATTCATATTTACTCAAACATGTTTGGTAATTATGGCAAAATGTATTAGACCTTGTTTTTATGTTTTAACCTTCTTTGCATTCTTCACCTAAAATACTTTAAGAACAAGAAACTGAAGAAAACAATAGTCGTGTAACAGTTTATTACATATATATATACATGTTTTAGATTTACTAAATAAAATCAGCAGCAATAAAACTAAAAGTATGAAAAATGTGAAATAAAATTGATTAAATTTGATTGAAAGCTACGATTCTTACAGACGATTTCTGTTAAATGATCCTAACTGTGATATAATTAGACTGATTAATTACATCATCACTTTTAGAACCTATGCTTTTTTTTGTGAACTTTTAATTTTGGACATTTTTTAACCAGTTTTTATAAACAATATTAAATAACCCTCTTTGTTAACTGTGATGGTGCTTGTGGTCACTACGTCGATTCTTCTTTGTTTTTATTATTCTCTAACATCAGACTAAATCATCCTTTCAGATTCTATAGAAAACTGTATTTAATTTAATCAGATTTCCATTGATCTTCAGTCCTGGATGTTCCTCTGCTCCTTCACACCTCATTCTACATGCTGGACATCAACTTCTTCAGAGATCATTGGAGAAGCTCCTCGTCCAATCACAGACGCTCGGCGCTCGCCATCTTTTAGATGCTTCACAGCTTCAGCACAGCTGGAGAAAATAATCAGATCATCGATTATTCAAAGTTTCAGGCCAACAGGGTGAAGTTTAGAACCAATTCAGGATCGCTGCCATAAATTAAATATAAGTAGGTACTTAATTTTCTTGGAATGAGTCTATTTTCTCTTAATTTGATCAAATCAGATAATTTGCCAATGTATTATTTACAATTATTTACGTGGAAAGTAAGAAAAAAGAAAAACAACTCTGATATTTTAATTTCGTGTTTAAGTGCATTACATCTAATTATCCTATTTTAAAGGAGAAGTCTGATCAGCAAGGAATAATCAGTGAATCATTATTTATACCTAAAACTAATACATTCGCAATGTTTAATGAATTTAATATAGTAACATAGTAGCCCCTCCCTCCTGCCATCTTCCAGCAGTGACGTCACGGTGCGGTAAGCCTAGCGCCATTCTCCCCGCTTTACAAGCTAAATCAATGGGAACTACTAGACACATCTGCAATCAACAACAATTATTGAAGATTTCCAGAGGACTTCACCATTGAAATTCACCAGAGCTATAGTGAAACTGACAATGCCCACGTGCATGGCAGCTGGATGCTGGAATACATCGGGTAAAAGTGAAAAAAAGAGTTATTCCACCTTTCTGATTCCTGATCCTCCACGGACGGGTTGGTCGTTGGATCGCCAACTTGAAGAGGGAGGATTTGCCATCGAACTTCTGGCCAGAGAAAAAACACGTAATATGTAGCCGACATTTGGAAGAAGAATGTTTTCAAGATGACTTGGATAATAGCGCGTTGTGACAAACACCAGATACAGCACTGGGACTTGATCAACAGCCGATACCGCACCGTGACAATGTCACTAACCAGTAGGTGGCAGTAGTGTTCTTTGACAAACATGGATGCCTCCAGTAAAGCACATTCACATGAAAATGACTCTGAATTAAAAACACTGATCATTTATTGAACAGGATGGAATCATTTCAGATTTAAAGAACTTTCAGAAGTTTGGATTCTGAATATGAGCGACTTTTCCTTTAAGTGTTAAAGGTGTAACAACTGAAACCTTTTCAGGATTAGTAAGAATGATCCCAAAATTAGAGGTCAGAAAACCAGTAGTACTTGGTCAGGATTATGCAATAAATTCCATTTTAAGAATATGAAGTCAATCTGTTTTTGCTTTTGCCTGTTAAATAGGCTTAGACTGCTGGAGGACATAGGGACCCCTTTTTCATCATTCTGCTTCATTCTATCTCTATTCTCCCACTCTGCAGAATCTGTTAGTTCAATCTCTAACGTTCTGCTCTCTCTGCTTTTTCTCATAGTAGCTTCATCTGGTCTGTTCCTGTTTGGCTGTGACTCCATCCTGGAGAGAAATATCAGCTGTGCTGCTGCCATCAACACCTTTGTTTCTAGATGTTGGAGCTTGGCCTGTTTTCCAGTGTAGTCCTGTTTCTCTGACTGTGACTAACTGGATGTGCTCTCTTCATCCTCTGACATGGGAGCTGGCTCGGAGCTCGTCTGCCTGGCTGTGTGTTTCCTGGACGGGGCCGCCTGTGGAGCTGGTTGACAGTTGCCGTTTGTATCTATGCTTCTTTTTCTATGTCTGCTTCTGTCTCCTTGAACCCCAGTGGGCCTCAGCAGATGGCCGCTCACACTGAGCCTGGTTCTGCTGGAGGTTTCTTCCTGTTCAAAGGGAGTTTTTCCTCTCCACTGTCGCTACAAGCATGCTTAGTGTGAGGGATTGCTGAAGAGTCAATGAGTCGATGCAATCAGCTGGTTTTCCTTAGATAGAAAACTTTGAATCAATCTGACTGGATGATCTGGTGAACTGGAAAGTGACCTGAGATGACATGATGTGAATTGGAGCTATAGAAATAAACTGAATAGAATTGATCAGCTATTGAAGGAAATCAGCTGTTCTGGAGCCGGACACCTCTAAAACCTGCAGGACAGCGTCCCTCCAGGACCGACATAGAACATGCCTGCATTAGGTTCCCTCCTGCTTTCATTTGTCCCACATTGAGCCTTTAAAGCTGCAATAAGACAGAGGCCAGCTGGTGTAACTGAGAGTCAGACTGAATGCTCGATTGTTTTCAGAGTTGTGCAATGCCATTTAACTAGCATCATTAGCTCTAACGGTGTGAGGGCTCTCCATGGCTCCACATCCAGCTCTTTAGCTTATATCGTCTGCATACCAATCGAAGCGTTCACCGAGACCCTGCAGCTTCAGCTACAGTGACTTTACTAAAAACAAAACTTTCTGCAGAACTTCAGCCTTTACACACCAGGATTCATCCCTGAGTTAAAGAGCTTATCAGTGTGTTTGTGTTAGAAATTAAAAGCTTAAAAGGTCATCGTGGAACAAAGAGAAAAACAGGCAATCAGGTGAGTGCCATTAACTCTGGTTATAACAGGCTTTTCACGTCTAAACTCCAATCCCCACATTATAATCAAAACTCCCACTTCAAATCTCCACCGTGGCCTGATTGTCCTTGAACACCACACAGAAAGACCCACTCACAGTCCCAGCAGGAGGCAGCGTGGGTCAGCTCCTCCATAGATAACTGCGCCATGTTAGCCGCTGGCTGTCTGCCTGCGGGACCTGAGCGCAGCGAGGGTCTGGCAGCCATCTTTAGATGAGCTTTTATTCTTTAGCTTTCCTCCAACAGCTTCCGTTCATCTTCCTCCTTCTGTTGGTTAAAACCTTCATGGACTCCATAAGGAAAAGCAACCAGAGTCTCTCTAAAAACAGACTCCTGTCCAAACATCCACAGGCTGCTCTTTGAAGAAAGTCCTAAAATTAGGGAAGTCCTTTAGATTCAAAGATCTAAAGGTTAAACAAATATAGTAAAAATGCATATAACAGCTCACAGCTTTTATATAAGATGTCTGATTGGTCTGTTAATTTATAAAAATGTATTTAAAGACACCATACTTACATTTATTTAGATATAAAATGCTCCAGAAAAGCAGTCATCTAAGAGCAGCCATCATTAATCATCATTTGTGCGCCTTCATTTAGAAAAATGTATGTTTTACCAACCTGCCAGTTTTCATTTTATGCAAATTCAGTGGTGGAATCCTGCAGACTGTCAGATCTTTCAGTAGTGGAGTTTAATTTGTAACCAAGCTAGCCAGTAATAAAGGTCAAAACAGGATGGGTGTTAATATTGTCAGGTTCGGATTAATGTGTCAAACCCACATGCAGAACACTCGGAGGCAGATGAAAAAGTTCAAAGATTTATTAATAATAAATGTACAAAGTATGTTGAGATCCAAGAGGGGGCTTGACTGGTCACGAGTAGGTTCACTGCTGAGGAGGACAGGGAGATTACTGGAGGTCCAGGTCTTTTGCTGGTTGTGAGTGTTCAGGTCTGTACCTGTTCGGAAATGGAGCAGAGCTGCAAAGGGGGGGAACCTTGAGGGTCCAGAGGTTGTCGGCAGGCTGAGGGCAGAGGCGGAGGCAGAGCTTACTGAGTGTAGGCAGATCACTGATTGAGTTTCCTTCCAGTAATCTTCTGAGAGCGGGCAGGCAGAATACTTGACTGAGGCTGCTCTCCAGAGTCCTACTGAGAACGAGCAGACAGATCACCGGCAGAGAAACTCTCCAGAGTTTCAGGTATTCAGGCAGGATCAACCTGGAAGGCAGAGAGGAGAAAACAGGATCAGGTTTGGTTGACAGAAAGTCAGAGTTCACAGACAGGCAGGTGGGCTCAGGCTTGCTAACCGTTACTGGCAAACACTCTGGCACTGGAGTGAAGCCCTCCGCCTCCTTAAGTACGGATCTCCTGATGAGCAGATGAGAGACAGGTGGTGCAGTCGGCTCATGCTCCAGGAGATCTTGTGCGCCCTCTGGTGGAGAAAGTGGACAAACCTCCAGATCCCAACAAATATCAGAGAAAAGAGGAACAAAAAGGCAACTAAAATCAACTAAACTAAATAAAACGAATCGGTTAATGAATGTAGCATCACATGTGGCATCTAATAAATAACCCTTATCTCTGTGTTGAATTGCCATCACTCATCGTGGATGTCTAAGATTCTCTGATGTTTTGATTCATAGTCTTTAAGCATGAAAAATTTGTCCACACAATTTTCCAAAAGGTAATATTTTTTCTGACCTGGAGATCCTGACTCCTGACATAGCTGGAGAATTACTGACTGTTAATGCTTTAGGACATAAACAGAACCGTGGATCCATGGATGGATGGATGATGGATGGATGGATGGATGGATGGATGGATGATGGATGGATGGATGGATGGATGGATGGATGGATGATGGATGGATGATGGATGGATGGATGGATGGAGGAATGATGGATGGATGATGGATGGATGGATGATGGATGGATGGATGGATGATGGATGGATGGATGGATGATGGATGGATGATGGATGGATGGATGGATGATGGATGGATGGATGATGGATGGATGGATGGATGGATGGATGGATGATGGATGGATGGATGGATGATGGATGGATGGATGGATGGATGGAGGAATGATGGATGGATGATGGATGGATGATGGATGGATGATGGATGATGGATGGATGGATGGATGGATGGATGATGGATGGATGGATGGATGGAGGAATGATGGATGGAGGAATGATGGATGGATGATGGATGGATGATGGATGGATGGATGGATGATGGATGGATGGATGATGGATGGATGGATGGATGATGGATGATAAATGGGTGGATGGATGGATGGATGGATGATGGATGGATGGATGATGGATGGATGGATGGATGGATGATGGATGGATGGATGGATGATGGATGATAAATGGGTGGATGGATGGATGGATGGATGATGGATGGATGGATGGATGGATGGATGGATGGATGGATGGAGGAATGATGGATGGATGATGGATGGATGGATGGATGGATGGATGGATGATGGATGGATGGATGGATGGATGATGGATGATGGATGGATGGATGGATGATGGATGGATGGATGGATGATGGATGGATGGATGGATGGATGGATGATGGATGGATGATGGATGGATGGATGGATGGATGGATGGATGATGGATGGATGGATGGATGGATGGATGGATGGATGGATGGATGATGGATGATGGATGGATGATGGATGGATGGATGATGGATGGATGATGGATGGATGGATGGATGGATGGATGGATGATGGATGGATGGATGATGGATGGATGGATGGATAAAATGTGCTGCATGTCAGAGATAATCAAAGTAATTTGGTGGATGTAAGTTTTCCTTTTTTACTCTAAAACATTTTTCTAGTTACAACAGAAACACAGAAAGTTCTGATCCGTCTGTCTAAATGTCAAAGCGCACATTAAGTGTGATTTAAAGCTTCTCCAGTTGAGGGCAGCAGAGAGCTGCAGAGTGTGGAACAGTTACTCTGCAGCTGCAAGAGGAAACACATATTTACAGATTTACTCAGATAGAAAATAATCTTAACCAAGCCAATCAGCCTGTGACAGACTGTTGGAGAGGAGCTTTAACATTCAGTGTGGTGGTTGATGTTCTGGTCAGGAAGTTTCCTGGGTGGAGACGCCTCAACAGACTCAGAACCAACAGATTCTAAATTATATTAATTATAGTTACTGTCTAAATGCTCTGCATACTGATCTGAGAACAGATCAGCTCCAAAGTGATCCTGCAGGCTGTATTAAATATAATGTTGTCCCTCAGCTGCTAGTATACATCTAACCACCAGAGGTCCCTGTTGGATCACAGCAAAATCAGAGAACAGCTTGGTGATGGAGCCGATCTGGGTTTGGATAAAAAGAAAAACAAAACTTTAGCAGTAGTTTCTAGAATTTCCTTCTTTCATCTGAGGAATATTGCAAAAATGAGAAATCTCCTGTCCAGGGGTGATGCTGAGAAACTAGTCCATGCATTTGTTACTTCAAGGCTGGACTATTGTAATTCTTTACTATCAGGAAGTCCACAAACTGTAGTTAAAAGCCTTCAGCTGATCCAAAATGCTGCAGCCAGAGTTCTGATGAAAATGAAAAAGAGAGATCATATCTCTCCTATCCTGGCTTCTCTTCATTGGCTTCCTGTTGAATCCAGAATAGAATTTAAAATCCTCCTTCTCACATATAAAGCCTTAAATGGCCAAGCTCCATCTGATATCAGAGATCTGATTGTTCCTTATGTTCCTAACAGAGCACTTCGCTCTCAATCTGCAGGTTTACTAGTGGTTCCTAGAATTTCTAAAAGTAGAATGGGAGGCAGATCTTTTAGTTATCAGGCTCCTCTCCTGTGGAACCAACTACCAGTTTTAGTCCGTGAGGCAGACACCCTGTCTACTTTTAAGGCTAGGCTTAAAACTTTCCTCTTTGATAAAGCTTCTAGTTAGAGTGGCTCAGGTTATCCTGATCTATCTCTATAGTTCTGCTGCTATAGGCTTAGACTGCTGGAGGACATAGGGACCCCTTTTTCATCATTCTGCTTCATTCTATCTCTATTCTCCCACTCTGCAGAATCTGTTAGTTCAATCTCTAACGTTCTGCTCTCTCTGCTTTTTCTCATAGTAGCTTCATCTGGTCTGTTCCTGTTTGGCTGTGACTCCATCCTGGAGAGAAATATCAGCTGTGCTGCTGCCATCAACACCTTTGTTTCTAGATGTTGGAGCTTGGCCTGTTTTCCAGTGTAGTCCTGTTTCTCTGACTGTGACTAACTGGATGTTCTCTCTTCATCCTAGTTTCCTGTACATGGCCGCCTTTTACAGTTGCCTTTTGTATCGCTGCTTCTTTTTCTACATCTGTTTCTGTCTAATATAATCAATCCTTTTAATTTCAGCTTCCAAACAGCAATGTAAATCTGACTATAGTTTTTCACAGAGGACGGATTTACCTGGTCTTTATTTTAGGAGTGGCTATTTCACAGAACCACTGCCTCTTGCATCACTAGCAGATGACTTTTCCTCCTTTCTTTCTCAGAGTCTGATAAGTGATGAATGAGTCCAGCAGGTCCATAGACAGGTATGGGGCATTGCAGGCTAACAAAGAAGCCAAACGACCCCCATTCCAAGGGGGGGACCCGTTCATCCGTTTCTATTTGCATGTTTTCTAAACTAAAACCAGGCTTTGTTGGGCTGCTGGATAAAACCTGGAACTAAACGCTATTTCTGACATTTTGAATTGAAAAATCTTCCTGGATGGAAGAGAAACGTCTTCAAAGTTGGAAACAAAGTCCAGTGGATTGATTTTAATTTTTTTGGACTGACTATAACCTGGATGACTGAGAATCTTCACCAGCATGTTGTCTGCAGAAACAATATTGATGGTTTCCCCTTTAAAGACGCCCCTAATTCTCTCTATGCAGATGATAATCAGTCATATACTTCTTTGCACTGAAATTAACCCTCTAAACATCACCCTTTTCATTGTGCTTAACCATCTGCAAAAAGCTGGTGTATCTTAATTAAATAAAGACAAAGGGAAACGATTTTATTTATAGCAGATAAATGCATATCTACGATAAAGGAGACACTTGGACCTTCTGTTCGGCTGTCTTTTTCCACCTAAGTTATTATTATTAATAAGCTTTTGCGTTATTACAACTAGATTAATGTAAAGCACTTAGCAAAGCCTCATTGGAAGAGTTGCAAGTTGTCCAAAATGCTGTGGCTAGTTTTCTGTCAAAATCCTTCAAGTTCTCTTGAATTTCTCCCTTTGGACAAACTCTGCAGTCTCTTTTAAAGCCAGTTAAAAACAAAACATGTTTTTAAATGCAACTTTGATTAATTTCCCTGTTGTTGTTGAGAAGCACTATGATTTTACATGTTCAAAGGTCCTAGTATGATAGAGTTTTAGTTACTAACTTGTTATCAGTATTACCAGCAGGTTATAAACAACCAGACAGGCCATAACAAACTTGATCTCAGTTCAAAGGGAAATGTAAATGCAGGAAAACAAAGAGGCCTCTGTGTTGCCACCATGAACCAGTGTTTCCTATACAATCACTGGGAGAATATAGACCAGTAGATGTGTTTCCATCTACTTTATTTTATTTGCATTTTCATGTATCACATTAAAAAAAAAACATGACCCAAAACATCTAAATTTGAACCAACTTACAAAATGTTGCAAAAACCTTTTTAAGCTTCCTTTAGGTGGTTTCTAACTAACAGGTGCTAAATTGCAAAAGCTAAGTCATTTGATAAAACATAACTGTTCTTCATGCAGAGCGCGCTAAAGAACAGGAGAGATTTAATCAATTTTGTGATGAGTCAGAGATCCCGCCTTTTAAAGGGATTTGCAGACACCGCCTGCTGAATTGCAGGAGCATATTATTTTGCATCTTTATTGAAGATGTGCTTTGCACATCAAGACGTGCAAACCTTTAGGCTCGAAATTAAAGGCGGGATGAAAACACATTTGCACTGGAAAAATTGTCTGCAAATAAGTAAAAATGTCTTAAATTAAGAGTATTTAACCTTAATTTGAGTAGGTTAATGAGATAGTTTGTATTTTTACTCTTAAAATATGATAGTTAATATGCACTTGTAGTAAGACAATGCATTTGCTTTTCCTTATTTTAAATGTAAATTGTCTTGTTCCAATGGCAAAGTGTCTCACTTACCTCCCCGATTCAAGAACAGATGCACTTAGTTTAAGGAAAAGAGAGAAAATTTAGATTTCAACTTTTAGCAGTGTAGCATGACTGCCAGTAGGTACCGAGATGAGACCCCCTTTGAGACTATATGCTGGTGCGTCCCAGTGTTCCTCCTAATTCCGTAAAAATAAAAAAAAAATCCACTGGACTTGGTTTCCATGATCTGAAGACGTTTCTCCACCTCTCCAGGAAGCTTTCTCAATTCAAATGTCTGGATCCGCAGTGAGTTTGGGTCTTATATGGACGAGGCCTTGTATTGCTTGGAAACATGCAAATGGTAACCGATGAATGGGTCGTTTGGTTCCATCCTTAGCCTGTAATATCTGAACCTGTCTTTAGAAAACTTCTGTCGTTTAAATTTTCAGGCGCTTTTTTTCCTTACAAAATGTTGGCTGGAGAATTCAAAGCAACAAAAATAAATACAATAGTGTCAGAAACTTAATGTTTGTCAAAGGTCTCATTCTAGCAGGACTATATTTGTTTCATAGTCAATGACTGAACCTTTGTTTATGGAAGAATGGTGATTATTTTTTGACCAGGTGGTTTCCCAGCAGGATCCATATGTTTATGGAAAGAGTCCAGAAAGCCATGTGGGGCTGGTGTTGAGCTCTGATGTTGCCCCCCACGTTATCTCCTCTGTTACTCCCATGATATTTGCACAAGCAGCAGCTTCGGTCAGTCATCAGCCCAAGTGTGTGACGTGGAAAGAAGCCAGTATCTGAGAGTAAATATGTCCCACTTACAGCTTCTGTTAATGTTTTAACCCAATTAGTCATACGAGTGGGCCTGGCTGCACCAGAGTATAGGTTCAGGGAGAAAATTGACCTTTAAGGCAGAAAGGTTAGAAACAAAAACAGGTCAAGCAATAAGTGAGGAATCCAACAGATGGTTTCTGTGTACAGAGAAGGAAACCCTCAGCAGAGATGCTATAAAACCAATTAGTGAAGGTCAAACTGTCTGACATCCAAAAAGCAAAAACACAGAATGGGTTGGAACAGGCAGAGACAGTCTGGGATCATCACCTGTCATAAAGGTTTTACGGCAACTTTTCAATTGTGTAAGTTTAAACTGCAGATACTCAGATTTTCAAAAAAAGTTAAAAACCAATCCAGTGGACTTTGTTTCCAAGTTTGAGGACATTTCACTTTCCATACAGGAAGCTTTTTCAATTTAAGACTTTATAGAATGGACCAAAAACACTTTGTTTTGGCTTAGAAAACATGCAAATTGAACCTCACAAACGAGTCCGGCCCTTTGGAATTTAATTCTATTCAGTGTATTTCTATAGCTCCAATTCACATCATGTCATCTCAAGGCACTTTCCAGTTCACCAGATCATAGAGTAAGACTGATTCAAAGTTTTCTATCTAAGGAAAACCAGCTGATTGCATCGACTCATTGACTCTTCAGCAATCCCTCACACTAAGCATGCTTGTAGCGACAGTGGAGAGGAAAAACTCCCTTTGAACAGGAAGAAACCTCCAGCAGAACCAGGCTCAGTGTGAGCGGCCATCTGCTGAGGCCCACTGGGGTTCAAGGAGACAGAAGCAGACATAGAAAAAGAAGCATAGATACAAAAGGCAACTGTCAACCAGCTCCACAGGCGGCCCCGTCCAGGAAACACACAGCCAGGCAGACGAGCTCCGAGCCAGCTCCCATGTCAGAGGATGAAGAGAGCACATCCAGTTAGTCACAGTCAGAGAAACAGGACTACACTGGAAAACAGGCCAAGCTCCAGCATCTATGGAGGTAGTTTGAGTTCTTTGTTAGCCTGTAATAACCCATCCCGGTCTATTTCTCTTAAAGGGGGTCGTTAGAGGGAATTGTTGGTCTGGCTGAACAGGCGAGGTGTTTTTGTCCCCTCTATGGGGGTTAGGGCTGCGCTGATGGCAGGAAGGTATCAGCTCTATCGCTGCATTGTAGGTTTTTGAAAGCTGAAATCTGAGTCCTCCCCCTCTCTTTAAGGTTGGTTTTACTTTCTTAACATTAAAGATGGCTTCCTTCACGTGACAAACCACCTGTCTTCTTTGTCCAAAATGTGAACATTCTGGTCCTCAAAAGAATGTCCTCTGTCCATAAGGTGTAGATGCCGCTGAGTCTTTTCTAGAAGAATGAGCAGTGAGAGGCAGTATGTTTATTCCTCACTGAGACAGTGGATCCAAGTAAGGACATGAAGTTCAGACGTTTTTTAAATATGTCTTACTTTTCTCTTAGCTAAGATCTGGAAAAGAGAAATCTTTAAGAGCATTTAGAGAACTTCTCTCTCTGGAGAGAATCCTGAGAAGAAAGAAAACCCTTCTGGTCTCCATCATTGCTCATTTATATGTAGGAGATATAAATGTGACGTAAAGGAGATCTCATTTCTTGCAGGCAACAGTTCAGATGAAACCTGAGAGCAACAGAAACAGCAGCCTGAAGGTATCATGGTTCAGAAAGGTGTGTGAGAACGGTGGAATGTTTTCTCATGAACTTTAAAGAAAGAGCAGCACCTGAACAGGCGTTTTCCTTTCCTCTACCTGATTACACCTTTTCAAGCAACGCCACACCTAACAGGCATCTTTCTGCTGGCTGGTTAATCGGATCAGACGCGTTTTAGCTTGATGATTTTTATGACAGAATTTGGTTTGATGTGTTCAGGAACTGAGGGAAAAAAATTATTCTGCCTCCTTGTTTCTTTGGATTTGGTCAAATCTGTGAACTGATGTGTTTCTGTTACTGCTGAAGTTCATCAATAAAGGTTTAAAAACATTTAATTTTAAACTTCACCTTAAAGGAAAAGTCGCTCATATTCAGAATCCAAACTTCTGAAAGTTCTTTAAATCTGAAATGATTCCATCTGTTCAATAAATGATCAGTGTTTTTAATTCAGAGTCATTTTCATGTGAATGTGCTTTACTGGAGGCATCCATGTTTGTCAAAGAACACTACTGCCACCTACTGGTTAGTGACATTGTCACGGTGCGGTATCGGCTGTTGATCAAGTCCCAGTGCTGTATCTGGTGTTTGTCACAACGCGCTATTATCCAAGTCATCTTGAAAACATTCTTCTTCCAAATGTTGGCTACATATTACGGGTTTTTTCTCTGGCCAGAAGTTCGATGGCAAATCCTCCCTCTTCAAGTTGGCGATCCAACGACCAACCCGTCCGTGGAGGATCAGGAATCAGAAAGGTGGAATAACTCTTTTTTTCACTTTTCCCCGATGTATTCCAGCATCCAGCTGCCATGCACGTGGGCATTGTCAGTTTCACTATAGCTCTGGTGAATTTCAATGGTGAAGTCCTCTGGAAATCTTCAATAATTGTTGTTGATTGCAGATGTGTCTAGTAGTTCCCATTGATTTAGCTTGTAAAGCGGGGAGAATGGCGCTAGGCTTACCGCACCGTGACGTCACTGCTGGAAGATGGCAGGAGGGAGGGGCTACTATATTTGGGAAAGAATATACACCAGGAGAAGTATATTTTTGTTGTACAGGCTGTGATTACAACTCCCACCTGTGGACGTCGAGCCCTCATACCATCCTCATGAATCGGTTTCTAACATGCAGACACTTGAACATTTGTAGACTGCTGGAGGTCATTTGGCAGGGCTCTGACAGTGCTCCTCCTGTTCCTCCCTGCACAAAGGTGGAGGTAGAGGTCCTCAGACTCAGTGATCATGACCAAACTGATTAGTTTTATTTTTATACTGATTAAGGCTAAATACATTAAATAACCGCAAACATATTAGTTTTAGCTGTAAATAATGATTGATCATTCCTTGCTGACTGGACTTCTCCTTTAATAAAATACATGTTTTAAGAAACAGCATTGAATTTCTTGATCTTTATCAAAATTAAATTACAAAATATCCTACAGAGCAAACATTGAGCTTCCTCTTCATAAACTGCATAAACTTTGGCTTTTTATTTTATTTATTTTTTTTCCACAGTCAGAGCAACAAGGCTAGAAACCAAAACTAATCAGAATCATCAGTTTTAGTCTAATAACACTAGCTAACAGCATTCTCTGTAGTTTTAATGCTCCACCTCCCTCCTACGTTTGAAAGGAACCGTTTGTTTGTAATGAGTTCTGGGGGGGTGTGTCGGCGGTTACATAAGGTCAGCTCTGTGACCCACATTCTTCCCCGCGCAGCCAGCTGGAGCTACAGGATCAGAATACGCAGTTAGGTGGATGAAAAGTATCATACCTTGATCAAGTGTGCTCCTGCCTGATGTAAACACAGCCACACCTCTTCTTCAGGGCAAAAATCGAAACAATGGCTGCTATTTATGAGCCTCTGCCTGATAGCTCAGAAAACACATCAGGTGATGGGCTATAGTTGGAGCAGCAAATAAGATCCAAAACGTTTTGGCAGATCTGAGAAAAAGTTACTCTAGATAATCTGACTGGTAACTTAGGAACTCAGGCTGCTGGCAGTCAGTCAGTCAGTCACCTTTGTGATGCTGAGAGGTTTCTAACATTAGGCTGGCTAAGCTGTTAATCCTCTTTGAGGTGCATTTCTCTGATGTGGATTGGTTTTTTCTGAAGGTCTGAAACGGTCAAGGTTTGATATGCATGCTCTCTCAGTAGAGGTGAAGTTTGTTTCTGTTTCCACAGCTGCTGTACAGAGTCCGGTCAGGCGCTGTTTGAGTCCTCTGAGGCATCTCTGTGTGAGAGGTCACTCTGCTGAAAGGTTAATCCCAAAGAAAGCGCAAAAAAATCCAGAAAAAAACATTGATCTAAGTCATTATGTCAGTAATCCTGGGGATTAAATTCACTATTTCAGAAAAACTAGAATAAAAAGGTACATAAATGTTGATTAGGGGTGAGTATTGGCATAGGTGTCACAATACTTTGCTGACAATACAATAGTTTGACAATATTGCAATCTGACTAATGCGACATTTTGCTCAGCTTTCAAATTAAATGTGTAGATAAAAAGGCAAGTGCTAAATATGTACATCAGAAGATATTGATGGTTTAGTTATTTTGGTATCCATGTTGTTTAGGGTTCGAGTTGGCCCACGTCTTCCTCTGTGACTGCTGCTGTAGCTACCAGATCTGCTCGGGTCCTGCTTCACGATTGGCTGAACGTTATCACATGACGTAAAACGCAGTGGTTGACCAGACAACGATGATAACATCACGCAGTGCCGAGTCGGGAGTTTTTCTGTAGTGTTAGCGTGTCTAATGACCGACAAAGTGTGACCTGATCGATAACAAAACTGCGAAAAATCTGGTCCTGGTGAACAAAGTAGCTGTTAGACCATGATATAATGGGGGAGAGCTGGGTAGCGCTGTGGCTAGCTGTGCTCAGTAGCTAACAGGTTAGCCTCTTTTAGCTCGGTCAGTTAGCCATATTAAGCTACTATACTTTTAAATTTTTGTCAACGCCAACTGTTCGTTTTCTACAAGCAGAATAACAGTTTGATTCGTCTGAAATCTCTATAAAAGATCTTAATAAAAAGAATAAAAATTAGCAGACTTTTTTAGTCACCTTGTTAAATAGCAGTCTGTCTTAGAATGCAGTACTTTCCTTCCAGACTGACAATGATTGTTTTCTACTTCCAGCTACTTTAGATCACAGATTAAATGTAAAATCATAGTAAATCTAGGTAATAATATGTTGAGACTCCAAAGGAGATTTGATCATTAAGAAATGGGTGCAATACAGTTTGTCCGAGTGGAGTTGCCATATGTTGATGACATAAGAAGGGGCGGGGTCCCGAGCAGATCTGATACCTAAACCTAAAGATGATGCTGCGCCGCACAGCAAAAGGGCTACACAGCGCCATCTGCTGGTGGTGCAGATTTCGCCCATTTCCCCTCATTGTCTTAGGTAAAAAATTTTCGTTTTTTTTTAAATTGATATTAGGAATTAAAAGAAGGATATTTTACCAAGCAGCCAAAAATCTTAATATATCGGCAAATAACATTTTTTCGCACACCCCTAATGTTGATTGACTATTTCTTTCATAATTCTTTTATACCAGTTTTTCTCTATATTATCAAGCCTGTATGAGATGATTGAAAAAAATGTGATCATTTGCAAAGATGTTGGTGGCTGTCAGGGGTGAAACTGTTATACTGTGGCGCCTCCAGAAATGTGGCCACTAAAAATTTTGGGGTGGCCACTGTAACTAAAAGCCATAATTTCAGAGTTTGAATGTACTGTAGTGGTAAACCTGCCTGTAGAAATCGTAAAGACTTAACTAAACACCTACTCATATCTAGGTTTATTGTATGATTTTTAATGTTACGTCGCTGTCTGTGCATAATGGGATGGCGAGTGGGGTGGCCAGTGGGGCTTCCAGGGCATCGCACAGGGTGGCCACGGCCACCCCTTGGTGGCGCTGCTGCTGTTATAACAGTAAAAGTTTCGTTTGTGTTATTCAAAACTTAAAATAACTGCAAATCTTTCATTCATCAAACGCAAAGTCCTGTTAATGCTGCACCAGCCTAAGTTACAGTTTATATAATAAAAAAGAAATCGTCTCTCTGAAGCTTCATTAGCATGATGCTAATAAAGACTTTTTCATCCATTACAGCTGTAAATAAATGGGGACATTTATTGTTAAATATATATATATATAAAAAAGAATGAAAACAAGGGAATTTCTGAAATTATGAGAAATAATGTCAGTGCATTTTCCCTTTTAATCAAGAATTAAATATTAATAACTGAGATTTTTATGCCTTATATATGAATATCATTCTTAAATAATCAAAATGAAAAAAGCTAAAGCTTACAGTCTAACTTACACATATAAAACTCTAACTTATACGTACAAATGTTTATATTAGTCAATTTCCAAAAATCAAACATATCAAAAATGCATGAAGGAAGGAGAAAACAATAAAAGCCAACTGCTTTTCGCTGAAACAATATTAAAATACTTTCTACCCCTGAAATTAACCAACAACACAGAAGAAAGAGAGAGTTAACCTGAGGTAAGCCAGAAATAAATAATGATGACTGAGCGACCAGCCCCCTGTCGCCTCTATCGAACGGAAAGGTTACACTGAGCACTTTATAATTGTCATCTCATTCAAGGATTAAACTCTTCTGAGCATCTATATCTGTCCCCCCAGGCTTTATTCAGACCTGAACTGGATTCTGCAGAATCTGACGGATGCAGGACCCGGGCCAGCAGGGAATCCAGGGTCCAGGGGCTCAGCAACAGGCTCAGCGCCCACTCTGTGCATGAGTGCATGCTTAAAGAAAAACAACAAATATAACAGTTTTTAATCCAGGGAAAACATTATGTCTTCAACTATTTATGTTTTTCTATCATTCCAGATATTGAGAATCAAGGCTGCAGCATCACTCAGTTATATGAGCATAAGAGGCCTCAACTGCCAAACCCTAACAACTACAATATATTTTAACCTATACAGCCAAATATAAATTATTTGTGATACAGGTTTTCCAATGACCAATCTCTCCTTCCATAAAGGAAGTATTCTATAAAACATATTCTGATCAAAGGTATAATGGAGGATTTTCGTGCACATGCACAACCCTGAATCCGCTCCAGAGTGGGAAAGCCTATTAAATGTGTGCGAGAGCGTGCACAAGCCCGTTTCTCATCATGCACGCTCCTTTTAAAAGATGCTGTTCTCATACCTCGTACAAGCTAAGGTCGGGTATACACTGCGCCAAATTTTCTTTTCTCACACTGTGTGGCCCGACGCTCTGATGCGACCTTACAATGGCCGACTTGATTTCAAACATGTTTGATTTTCTCCCGACCTTTCGATTTCTGATCGGGAGGTGGTCGTGAGAGTCTGATCGACCCTCGTTAACCCCTCTACACTTCATGACGTACAACACATGTTCAGGCTCAAAGTTGGCCTGATTGAGAAATTCTCGCATGACTAGAGAATCGGCCCAAAAAGTGCAAAAAAACGTACAGTTTATTCCCAGCTTTACTGTGCCCGAACGTCCACCCTAACCCCTGAATCCCTCGATCACTATATAGGGTGGGGACTATATAGGATGGGACTTTATAGTGAACTCCGTTAGCTGACCGTTCCAACAGATGATCACTACTTTTTGTTCCCTGTTGGTCACGTAACTTCTCTTCCACTGCGTGGTGGATCCGTCGTCTTTATCATAGACTGTCAGGTTGCGACAGTCTATGGTGACAGTGGGCCGCTGTGACAGCAAATCCCATAGTGCTTTGCGAGGAGAGATCTCAGCGCAAAGAACTATATACACTTTCTAGACACTTTCTCTTTCGACCCTCGGCCATTTTCAAAGAACCGCGGTGCGAAAGGTGAGCTTCAATGACTGTCTGAAACCATAGCTCATAGATATATGCCTCAAATGCGCAGAAAAAGAGGACGGCCTTACGTAAACATATCACCAGAATGATTGACAAGTAGAAGGACCACTTATTTAGATGATCCACCCAGAAATAAAAGATCCTCCTCTATACCTTTAACTGAACGTGACAATGAACCAGAAACTTTAACGGTAAGCAATGTGAAAACACTGAAAAGAGCCTTTATTCCTTCTGTGGCAGTATGCCCTGCGGGCTTTGAACGCACCATACAAGTGCCGATTCAATTGGTTGTGGCGCTGTCTGTATATAAAGGGCCCTCCCTCACCTGGTCATCATGTTGTCCTTCCGGTTCAGACCTCGGTGTTTGCTGGCGCAGCACGCCAGCTGCATACGGATGCGCGCTTGAATGATGCGCTTTAAATTAAACGCTGATCAAGCCTTCTTGTGGTAAGAGTTATTTTATACCGCTACTCTAATTCTGTTAGCCTAGCCGTAGCTCAGTTTTACTGATATATATGCAGGTGTCCCATACAAGCTGCCTGATTCTTCTCCTTGCCAGAGGCACTACATAGAGCTCAGTGGTAAGTGAAAAGCTCATTCTTCACATGCTTCTAGATTTTATATTTTTTTAACATGCATGTTTGATTAGACGCTGCTGTTTGTCCTTGGCCGACTGTTTTGTCTGCTGTTTCCGGCTGGCAGTCCGCCTGTAGGCGTCCGTCGCCGGCTGCCTGTTACTCTGGCTGTCGGCTCCATACCCGCCGTCCTGGTCAGCGTGAAGCTGCTTCCTGTTTCTCGTCCACTGAGACTGATTCGGGCCGGTTTGTGACTGGCGTGTGCAGATTCTTTTGGTGAATCTTTGTGCAGTGTCTGCTGCGGTGTGGGGGTTCATCCCTAAACTGACCTTATTGAAACTACTGCTGTTTTTTTGAACTGAACGTTTTTAATGTGAAATGTGTGATTTGGCTGTCTTTTTATTTTAACAGAAACGGCCAGCTCCTGGTGTTGGTGGTGGACCCTCTGGGTGGTGGTACTTATTTTGGTTTGTGCACGATTTTCCTTTTGTTTTGTTTTTGCTGTGTTCTTTTGTAGGTCACTACCCTGATTTACACTGCCAGCCTGGAGTTGAGCTGTGACTGTTATTTTAATGTGTGAGTGGTTTTAAAATAGCTTTGTCTAATACTGAAATAAAACTATTGAATCTGGTGAGATTGTCTCAAGCCTCCTCTTTAGCGGGCCTGTGTGCCTTCAAGGTAACTTTCCAGGGAAACTATTGCAAACCTTACATTACATTTGCAGTTTTAAAGTGCAGTTACCAATTTGGATCACTCGGTACCACTACATTTTGGCGTTGCTGGTAGGACTTTCTGTTTTTACAGTCTTGAGGCTGAGACACTCTCACTTTTTTTGTAATATTTATGTTGAAGCAGTAATTTTTTTTGGTATTAAGGACAAACAGCAGCAGTTCATTTATTTTCCTGAGCTGGTCATTTGTAGTAATGGAGGAAGAGCTACTGGAATTGAAGACCCTGGTTGCCCAATTAAAGGCTGAAAATGAGAAGCTGCGTGCAGAGCATTCACCTTCCACATCGAGCTCCAGTACTGTGCCATCTTTAGCCTCTGCACCACCTGCTGCCCAATTAACGGACAGGTTAGTGTTTGTCCCTCGTGATCGTAAGTGTCCTATGTTTAGGGGACGGATGGGGATCAGTGTGAGCGAGTGGGTGGAGGAAGTACAGGCATGTATGCGGGCACGCAATCTGTCAGCAGCAGATCAGGCCTTCTTTTTGTATGATCATTTAGAAGGAGAGGCTAGGGATGAGATAAAATATCGATCTAGTCAGGATAGAGGGGACCCGTCTAAAATAATTTCTATCCTCAAGGAGCTTTATGGATGTAATGAGTCACATGTTGCATTACAGGAGGCTTTCTTCTCCAGAAAGCAACTAGAGGGGGAAACATTACAGGAGTTTTCCCTTGCTTTAATGAGCCTCATGGAGAGGATAAAAGCCCAGGCACCTAGGGAAATGCCTAATGCTGAAGTTCTTTTGCGTGACCAATTTATTGAATATGTTCTTGATGGTGCGCTCCGCCGTGCACTTAAACAGTATGTACGTCTGAAACCGGCAGCGACATTACTTGATGTCAGAGGTGAGGCTATGAGGTGGGAATTAGAGGGCTTGCCAGCTAGTTTGAGGGGCCGGAGTAACTCTCTGCCTCCAGGGCCCAGTTTCCAGTTTGCTGTGCGTGGTGGGTTACCAGCAATTGCTAGCCCCACTGGGGGAGAGATTAATGAGATAAAAGAGCTGCTAAAACAGCAACAGGAGCAGCTTAATCAGCTTGCACAAAGCATTACTCTCCTCCAAACTGCACAAGAGCGTAGTCGCTCTCAACGTTACAGTCCTGTTATATGTCGACGATGCCAACAACCCGGACATATTGCTAGGGAGTGCAGGGCACCACCCGTGCCCTCCAATCAGCCATCAGGGCAACGTCAGGGAAGCCAGCTTCCGGAAAACTAGCGCCCACCGTGTTGCAGAGCCACAGCTCGGGTGGGGTATCCATAGGCTCAATGACTGGGTTGTGTTCAGAAGATGCACCTAAATTAATTGCTTCTTGCCCACATATTGAAGTAACCATGGCGGGAGTAAAGGTGCCTTGCCTGGTCGATACTGGTTCAATGGTGTCTACTGTTACGGAGAGCTTCTTTAATGAATTCTTTGAGCCGGGGGGTGAAGAGTGTTTGAGGGCTTGCCACTGGCTACAGTTAAAAGCGGCCAATGGTTTACCTATCCCTTACATCGGTTACTTGGAAGTATCTATTGAAATGTGTGGCAAGCTGATGCCCCATTGTGGAGTGTTGGTGGTGAGAAACCCTCCTGACAGCGGGTCGGTTGCCGTTCCTGGTGTGCTGGGGATGAATGTCATAAATAAGTGTTACAGAGAGCTATTTGGACAGCATGGTAATGCTTTGTTTAATATGACTCCAGTGGTGGAATCTCCCAAAACCTTGGTTAATGCTTTACAGAAATGTCATGCAGCTGAAAAGCAGCAGATTCCTACCCAGCCTAGTAAGGTTAGGGTGCGTGGAAGGAAGGCCTGCCGCATTCCAGGAGGTGTAATGAAGATTGTGCCTACCACCTGCTGTGAGAGATACTCAGGCTCTACTGTCTTGTTTGAACCATCTAACCCTGGCTTACCAGCTGGTTTGTTAGCATCTCCGGCCCTAGTTCAGGTGATCCGGGGGACTGCTTATGTCCCAGTGGTAAATGTGGGCCACACAGATGTGTTGCTTTACCCTCGTACCACTGTGGGAACTTTAAGTAGTGTTGGCATAGTGAGTCTCCCTGCGGGTGTAACTGAAGTCCCATTATGTGTAAATGTGTCCTCCCAAACAGTGACTGCTCCCACCACGGATGGGATTAAGGAGATTGATCTATCATCCTTGCCTGAGGAGGAACAGGGTCGGGTGCGTGCACTATTGAGCAAATACACTTCTGTGTTTGCCACTAATGAGCAGGATTTGGGTTGTACCAACCTGATTAGCCATGACATTCCTCTTCTCGATGATGTTCCCGTTCGGCAGCGCTACCGTCGAATTCCTCCCTCAGAGTATGAACTTGTGAAGGACCACATAAATCAGCTCTTGGCAGCAAATGTAATTAGGGAAAGTTCCAGCCCTTATGCATCACCAATTGTGCTGGTTCGCAAAAAGGATGGCAGCATTAGGCTCTGTGTTGATTATCGTCAACTTAACATCAAAACACGGAAGGATGCTTTTCCACTCCCTCGTATTGAGGAGTCCCTTGATGCTTTGACAGGGGCCCGGTGGTTTTCCACAATGGACTTGGCCAGTGGTTATAATCAGGTTCCTGTCACAGAGAGTGATCGCCATAAAACTGCGTTTTGTACACCTTTTGGGCTTTTTGAGTGGAATCGCATGCCTTTCGGCCTATGCAATGCCCCAAGCACGTTCCAACGATTGATGCAGCGCATTTTTGGTGATCAGCAATGCCAATCCCTCTTGCTGTATTTGGATGACATTGTGGTGTTCTCATCCTCTGTACAGCAACATCTTGAGAGGCTGGATTTGGTGTTAGGGAGACTTCAGAAGGAGGGCCTAAAAGCCAAGCTGAGTAAGTGTCATTTTTTCCAGCAGGAGGTGCACTATCTGGGCCATGTAATTTCTGACCAGGGAGTAGCCACTGACCCAGCCAAAATTGAGGCAGTAGCAAATTGGCCTGTGCCTACCACGGCCACTGAGTTGCGTTCCTTTCTGGGATTCGCTAGCTACTACCGTAGGTTTGTGGAAGGGTTTGCTAAGATGGCTGCCCCTTTGCATCGTAGAGCGGCAGAGCTAACTGGGAAAGGGTCTAAAAAGAAGGCTGCCCAGAGTATTGGTGGAGCCTGGACGAAGGAGTGTCAACAGAGTTTTGAGGCTATTAAAACAAAGCTCACTTCTACTCCAGTCCTTGCTTATGCAGATTTTTCCCTCCCTTTCATTTTAGAGGTGGATGCAAGCCACAGTGGGTTGGGAGCGGTCTTGTCACAAGAACAAGACGGTAAGATAAGACCCATTGCTTTTGCTAGCCGTGGTTTAAGATCTAGTGAGCGAAATATGTCAAATTACAGCTCAATGAAATTGGAGCTGTTGGGCCTGAAATGGGCAATGACAGAAAAGTTTAGAGATTACCTTTTGGGTCACAGGTGTATTGTCTACACAGATAATAATCCTCTGAGCCATTTTGAATCCGCTAAGCTTGGAGCAGTGGAGCAGCGCTGGGCAGCCCAGCTGGCTTCCTTTAACTTTGAGTTAAAATATAGGCCTGCTAAGTCCAATCAAAATGCTGACTCCTTGTCTCGTCGTCCTTGTCCGGATCCCCCGGAAGTGACATCTGTGGGTTCAGGTACTCTGGTACCTCAGCCATTGCAGCAAGCGGTGCTGAGGGAGCAAACTCAAACCACCCAGTACTCTGTAACTGTCTTTCCTTCTTTGAACCCTGGTGATCTCCATGTCCTCCAGCAGGCTGATCCAGTCCTTCAAGAAATTCTTTCCTTTTGGCAAAGAAAAGAGCGGCCAACCCGTATGGAGCGGCAAGGGCTTTCACAATCTGCCCTTACATTGCTCAACCAGTGGGATCGCCTGACTGAAGTTGATGGTCTGATGTATCGGCAGGTGTTTCGCCAAGATGGCGGTGGAGCAGTATACCAACTCCTCCTGCCAAAAGCCCTAACAAAGGACATCCTGAATCAGGTCCATCAGGAGCATGGGCACCAGGGTGTGGAGCGGACTTTAGCATTGCTACGGTCTCGCTGCTATTGGCCAGGTATGTCAAAGGAGGTAGCAGACTGGTGTAAAACCTGTGAGCGATGTCAGGTTGCCAAGGATAGCAAACCACCTGCTCGTGGCTTCTTGGGTCATTTGCTGGCATCAAAACCAAATGAAATTTTGGCCATGGATTTTACTTTGTTGGAGCCAACTTCTTCCGGGCTAGAAAATGTTCTGGTAATGACTGATGTTTTTTCGAAATACACATTAGCTATCCCAACCCGGGATCAGCGCGCTTCTACCGTAGCACATGTGCTAGTTACTGAATGGTTTGCAAAATTTGGAGTGCCAGCACGCATCCATTCAGACCAGGGCCGCAATTTTGAAAGCACTTTGATCCAACAGCTTTGCAGTCTGTATGGTATCATTAAATCTCGTACCACGCCTTACCATCCAGCTGGTAATGGACAATGTGAACGCTTTAACAGGACGCTTCACAATCTGTTGAGAACTTTGCCCACATCCCAGAAAAGAGACTGGACGGCGTGTTTGCCCCAGTTGCTTTATGCATACAATACCACCCCGCATCAGTCAACGGGTGAGTCACCATTTTTCCTCATATTTGGTCAAGAACCACGTCTCCCAGTTGACTTCTTGCTGGGAAGAGTTCAAAACCCAGTAGCCGGAACTGTTCATGAGTGGGTAAAGGAACACCAGACTCGCTTGAATATAGCATTTGAGGGTGCTAGAGACAAACTGAAGATTTCTGCCAAACACAGAAAAGCAAATTATGATAAAAACATCAAAGAAGCTCCCCTTGAGGAGGGACAATTTGTACTAATCCGAAATCTGGGGAGTAAAGGTCGGCAGAAAACTCAGGATGTTTGGAGTTCAGTGAAACATATTGTTACTGAAGTCCCCAGAGAGGGTGGCGCAGTGTACTTAGTGGCACCGGTTCATGATCAGACCAGGGTCAAAAGGATACATCGCTCTTTGCTGAAGGCTCTAATTGGAGCTGAGGCACCTGTTCCAGTTCTTGAGGTTGCATCTCCTGAACATTATCCTGTTTCAGATGACGAGCAGTCATTGGAGGGTGATTTGTTCCTGAGGCCGTGGCCTCTGGAGCAAGTAACATCTGCCCCACCCGTTGCTGTGGCTTCTGGTGGTGGTCCTTCAGCGACAGGGTCTGATGGGGCTCCTTCTGGAGTAACCGCCAAGCAGCCTGCCTCGTTACCAATGGAATTAGCTGCAGAGCCTTGTCCCAGCGAGGTGCCTGTGCGTAGATCAGTACGATCAACGGCTGGCCAGCATCGTAATCTCTACCATCTTCCGAGGCCAACAGTAAGTGAAACGCCTTCATCTAGTACCATGTCTGCTGTATTTCGGCCTTGGTGTTAACTTGGATCATCGTCGGGACGCCGATGCAGTTTGGGGGGGTGGAATGTGGCAGTATGCCCTGCGGGCTTTGAACGCACCATACAAGTGCCGATTCAATTGGTTGTGGCGCTGTCTGTATATAAAGGGCCCTCCCTCACCTGGTCATCATGTTGTCCTTCCGGTTCAGACCTCGGTGTTTGCTGGCGCAGCACGCCAGCTGCATACGGATGCGCGCTTGAATGATGCGCTTTAAATTAAACGCTGATCAAGCCTTCTTGTGGTAAGAGTTATTTTATACCGCTACTCTAATTCTGTTAGCCTAGCCGTAGCTCAGTTTTACTGATATATATGCAGGTGTCCCATACAAGCTGCCTGATTCTTCTCCTTGCCAGAGGCACTACATAGAGCTCAGTGGTAAGTGAAAAGCTCATTCTTCACATGCTTCTAGATTTTATATTTTTTTAACATGCATGTTTGATTAGACGCTGCTGTTTGTCCTTGGCCGACTGTTTTGTCTGCTGTTTCCGGCTGGCAGTCCGCCTGTAGGCGTCCGTCGCCGGCTGCCTGTTACTCTGGCTGTCGGCTCCATACCCGCCGTCCTGGTCAGCGTGAAGCTGCTTCCTGTTTCTCGTCCACTGAGACTGATTCGGGCCGGTTTGTGACTGGCGTGTGCAGATTCTTTTGGTGAATCTTTGTGCAGTGTCTGCTGCGGTGTGGGGGTTCATCCCTAAACTGACCTTATTGAAACTACTGCTGTTTTTTTGAACTGAACGTTTTTAATGTGAAATGTGTGATTTGGCTGTCTTTTTATTTTAACAGAAACGGCCAGCTCCTGGTGTTGGTGGTGGACCCTCTGGGTGGTGGTACTTATTTTGGTTTGTGCACGATTTTCCTTTTGTTTTGTTTTTGCTGTGTTCTTTTGTAGGTCACTACCCTGATTTACACTGCCAGCCTGGAGTTGAGCTGTGACTGTTATTTTAATGTGTGAGTGGTTTTAAAATAGCTTTGTCTAATACTGAAATAAAACTATTGAATCTGGTGAGATTGTCTCAAGCCTCCTCTTTAGCGGGCCTGTGTGCCTTCAAGGTAACTTTCCAGGGAAACTATTGCAAACCTTACATTACATTTGCAGTTTTAAAGTGCAGTTACCAATTTGGATCACTCGGTACCACTACACTTCTAAAATAAGTCACTAAATGAATTTAGCACAAATCTTTTGGTTGTAGTGAAATGTAAACACAATTTAAACCTCTGTAGAGTCAGCCCTGTGTCCCATGTGTCCCATGTTCTTGCTCAAACCCATTATGTCAGATGGTGTAATATCTGTACATATCGGAGCTTACATAACGATGTGAACCCTGACCTTTGCATATTGAGTTATGTAAACGGACAAAATGTAAAAAGGTAAATAAAGCAACCAAAGGCTATGCTCTTTGTGGAAGGATGGAAATCAGAACTTTTATTCGACCAAATTTCGTTTTATGAGGTTAAAATTACGTTTTGGCACTTTTGGTATATTGGACTACGATGCATCTCGGAACTGCGGTTGATCGATACCTTTAGTTTTCCGTCAATCTTTTTCGACTCATCTTCAGCTTAGAGCTCTGCTTATACTAATAGAAATCAGCTTGTTTTCTGTATCTATTATTAGACCCCAAACCTTGATGAAAGCGCAGATCTTTTCTGATAACTTTGCTTTATTTACTCTCTAGTTATTTCATTAACTCCAACCCAGAAGAGATGAGATTCTCCTTAAATCGGACAATCAAGTAGAAAGAATCCTGACTTTTTCCATTCCCATGCTGCCATGTCAGGTCAGAGCGGGATCTGCTGGATCAAAGCTGCTCGTGGTAAACAGAGGAATACATAAACCCTTCAGAGCTGTCAGTGTCTAAAAAGGAATCCAGGCCATGTGGCCGCTGGCAGCCAATCACTGCGTCTGTTGGCCTCTCCTGATCAGTTTTGACTGCAGGCCATTGCTATATGACTGGTAACCGTGCCAACTAGCAGCCTGGAAACCAAACAGATGGGTTTTTTTCTGTCAGACTCTGGAGTGTCACAAACCTTTATTTTTTCTTTAGTTGATTAGATACATTTAATGGAGTACATGGCAGTTAAAACCATTACTGTGGAAAAGACTCACTGAAGGAAAAGTATTTAATCTCCCAGAACATTGTGGTTGTGACATAATCTGAGAAACAGACAGTCAAAAATAGCTTGTTTCAATTTTATTTTAAGATGATGTTTCATTTAAATGGTACTATATATATATATATTTGCACAAATAAGGAATCATTTTATTAACCATACATGGAAACAGAGTTTTATGGGCCCCCCGTGTTTGGGTTTGTGGAGCTGCTGCGTGGCCTCAAGCAGCTTCAAGCTAAAGAAAAAGGAGAAACGGTGTCTTTTTGTCTCGCTATCGACCAATCAGAGCTCTTAGACCACCTGTGAGCAATTAAAACCATTTTATAGAAAATTATTATCTTGGAACAAAAGGAGTTATACAGCGATGATAAAGACCAAATAAGACAGACTGTTCTTTTACAGAGAAGCAGAAGCACACCTACAAGGTCTGCGTCAGTTGCTAGGGAACCAGGGCAACTTGATGACAAATTGGCTACTGGAACAAGACATAGATGGACTAGAGCAGAAAACTTGGTACTGATGAAATGCTAATATACAAGCGTCCCCAGTGAGAGAGGTTACATGCAGAGACTATGGGAATTATGGCAGCTCCAACAACTATCATCCACACTGACAAAGAAACAACTACTAACTCAGTGTTCTAACATCCGCAAACGGCAGCTCCTATCACAACTAGAAATTGATGAGGTACAAATGACATGCTGCAGTAAGGAGGAGTCAGGACAACAGGTCAGTAGGGAAATATCATCATCCCAACACACAGAGATTGGGTCCCCGGCCCCAACAACAACAAGCCCACTAAACGTAAGGGCGGCTGACCTACGACGGCTGATCATGACCAAACTGGATCCCCTAGTACGACGTCCAAGACTGCCAAGGCTAAGTGACAGAGTACCCTCTGAAAGACTTCTAGAATATGTAAATGCAGCACTACATACTATCCCTACTAAAGACATAACTGAGACCAACGAGCTGACCTACGCCACAGCTACATTGATCCTAGAGATGCTTGTCTATAAGATAAACACCACAGGCCACAAAGCAGAGCCCCCATGGAGGAGAAGGCTGTAAGCCAAGATCAAGGCAACACGAAGACAGGTTAGTCAGCTCTCAGACCTGCAGAAAGGTGTAGGGAAGAGGTTACCTAAGTACAACAAGCTGTCCATTCCTGAGGCTCTAGAAACTGCCAAACAAAGACTCGCCACCCTGGCCACCCGCCTAAAGAGATACAAGGGAGAAGCAGAAGCCAGGAGAATAAACCAGGTGTTCTCCACCAACCCATCCAAAGTGTACTCACAGTGGCAGGGTAATTCAAGATCAGATCCACCCAGGGCTGAGACTGAACAGTACTGGAGAAACATATGGGAGAAGGAGGCATCCCACAACACGAATGCTCAGTGGCTAGAAGATCTTAGAACAGATCACAGCAATCTCCCAGTACAAGAACCAGTAACCGTTACAACGGCAGATGTCCATGATCCACACCTACTGGCTGAAAAAACTAATCGCACTTCATGCACGCCTCGCAGCACAAATGAACCAACTGCTGATGGATGGGACCCACCCAGAATGGTAAACCCAAGGACGGACAATCCTGATCATGAAGGATCCCCAGAAGGGAACAACCCCATCCAACTACCGGCCAATAACTTGCCTATGTACAACATGGAAGCTCCTGTCAGGCATCATAGCGGCTAAGATGAATAGGTACATGGCTCAATACATGCACCCTTCCCAGAAGGGAATAGGCAGTAACACCAGAGGAGCCAAGCACCAGCTAACAGTGGATAGAACAGTCACTCGAGACTGTAAGACCAGGCAGACAAATCTGTGCACTGCCTGGATTGACTATAAGAAAGCCTATGACTCAATGCCACATACATGGATACTGGAATGCTTGGAAATGTACAAGATCAACAGGACTCTAATAGCCTTCATCAAGAACTCAATGAAGCTGTGGAAAACAAGTCTGGAAGCCAATGCAAAGCCAATAGCACAAGTCACCATCAAGTGGGGCATATACCAGGGTGATGCACTATCCCCGCTGCTGTTCTGCATAGGCCTGAACCCCCTCAGCTAGATCATCATAAAGACTGGCTACGGATACCAATTCCGAAGCGGAACAATCATCAGTCACCTCCTCTACATGGATGACATCAAGCTGTATGCCAGGAGTGAGCGAGACATCGACTCACTGATCCACACTACCAGGATCTACAGCAACGACATTGGGATGTCATTCGGACTGGACAAGTGCGGTCGCATGGTCTCAAAGAGAGGGAAGATGATCAGAACCGAGGGGGTTTAACTACCAGAAGGCCACATTACAGATGTGCAGGACAGTTACAAATACCTTGTGCTGCCACAGGCTAACGGAAACCATGAGGAGACAGCAAGAAAGACTGCCACAGCTAAATACCTACAAAGAGTAAGGCAGGTCCTGAAAAGTCAGCTGAATGGGAAAAACAAGCTCCAAGCCATCAACACATATGCCCTACCAGTCATCAGATACCCCACTGGTATAATAAACTGGCCAAAGGAGGAGATAGAGGCCACTGACATCAAGACAAGAAAGCTCCTCACAATGCATGGAGGGTTCCACCCCAAATCCAGCACCCTGAGACTGTATACCAAGCGTAGCGAGGGAGGCCGAGGGAGGAGAACCATCATGGAGGGACAAGCCACTGCACGGCATATACCACAGACAAATAGAAGAAGTGGCTGATATCAAAAAATCCTACCAGTGGCTGGAAAAGGCTGGACTGAAGGACAGCACAGAGGCACTAATCATGGCAGCACAAGAACAGGCACTCAGTACAAGATCAATAGAGACCAGGGTCTACCACACCAGGCAGGACCCCCGATGCAGACTGTGCAAAGATGCCTCTGAAACAATACAGCACATAACAGCAGGGTGTAAAATGCAGGCAGGAAGTGCATACATGGAACGCCACAACCAGGTAGCTGTCATAGTGTACAGGAACATCTGCCATGAGTATGGGCTGGAAGTCCCAAGGTCAAAATGGAAGAAACCTCCTAAGGTAGTTGAGAATGAACGAGCTAAGATCCTATGGGATCTTACTACTACTACTGGGAGCTACTGGGAGAGTGGCTACAGCAGATCCCAGGTAAAACATCAGAGGTCTTTGTCCAGAAGAGCGCAGTCCTAGGAACAGCTAAGATACTGCGCAGAACCCTCAAACTCCCAGGCCTCTGGTAGAGGACCCGAGCTTGAGGATGACACATACCACCCCACGAGGGGTGAGAAAACAGTTATATATATATATATATATATATATATATACATACAGTTGTGCTTGACACACCCCTCCATTAAAGAATGAAAAAAATCAGCTGCTAGTAAAATAAATGGAAACTGACCATAATAATAATAAATACATTTATAAAAAATCGGAGTCATGTGGAGCAACAGTTTGAGGCAATAATCACTGAAATCAGGTGTTTTTCTTTAATGTTCAGGAAATGTTCAGTCAGACTGATGGACCTGTTGACAGGTATGTTGGTTCACTGTTCATGAGCAAGGCACTTTAATTTGTCTGTAACAGATTCTTTTTTTATAGAATTATTTTTTTAAATAAAAACAAAATTTTCAGTTATTATTACTTTGTCAGATTTCTGTTATTTATCTCCATAGAATTCTGTGTGGGAGTGGCTCCACAACCCTTGATCTTCTGTGATGTCATTATGGAATGTTTACAGCTGGTGCCTGCTGTGACCATTCTTTAGTCTGACCTTCGCAGAAGCAGGATTGAAGAATCTCTATCGTGGAAAAAATTGTAAAAGTGAACATTTTTCAGTTTTTTCGACCGTAGAAAAGGAACGAAAACGTGTTTGGAAAAATGTTACAGCTGGAACAGGACGCCGTTCTTATCAGCAAAACAAACAAATACCACCTGAAAGGAATACTCGGCTTGGGAACAACAGGAATAGTTACCGAGTGTAAAAACAAGAAAAGTGGGGAGAATGTTGCAGTAAAAATGGCAGCAGAAGGCTATAACTGCTATTTAAACTATGAAAAAAGAGCCTTGGAAAAAATAAGAGCGCTCGGCTCAGACGAACACAACATAGTAAAGTTTTACGAAGACTTTTACTACCAAGAAAAACGATGCCTTGTGTTTGAAAAGTTGGACATCGACTTACAGCTTTTCAAAGAACATCATGTAAGCGGCAGACTACATTTGTCTGACATTCGAGTCATTGCTCAACAGCTACTGGTAGCTTTAGAGTTTCTTCATGGTCATGGATTGGCACATAGAGATATCAGGCCCAGAAACATAATGCTGGTAGACCGCTCATCATTAAAACTCAAATTAATTGATATGGGTTTCCTGAACAAGGAAGAAAATCTAAGAGATAAGGCGATTAACCCTGTTCCTTACCGACCTCCAGAGATGTTTTTGGGGGAAAAACTGGGTAGAAGTGTGGATATGTGGAGTCTAGCCTGCACCTTAATCTATCTGTACCTTGGAGAAGACCTGTTTCCCTATGACTGTTCTGAACAAGCCTGGTCAGCGATTGTTAAACTGGTTGGTGAACCAAAACTGAAACATCCTGATAGTAAGATTGGCAACCGATGGAAACTTGCTGCTATGAAGTATGACCCAGAGTTAAAGATTAAGTCTCTATATGACCTGCTGGAAATCCGGGCAACACAGGACCCGAGTGAAAAGGAGGATTTACTAAATTTCATCGATTTTTTAAAACGAATGCTGAATCCTACAGCAGCAAAACGCATCACTGCAGCGGCTGCACTAAAACACAGTTTTATCACAATGGACCATCTTCAAACATTTGACATGAACAGCACATATGTTTCTGACGCAAAACAGAAGATGAAAACCTACAAATTCCAGAAGGCAGACGGCTTGGAAGCAAGTTCACCAACATCAATAGTACCCAAAAGTAAGCCCATGGCTGAGCTCTGCTCTGTTCAAAGAATTACGTCCCATCTTGCCTTTAAATGGGACAGCTGGGCTTGGACTTCATTTAGCTCTACCCCATCACATTGGAGCGCCTGGACCACATCGACTTCCAACAACAAGACCGACTCAAGTGAAAGCTCTTGGAACCCCTCTGGAACTACAGCCATAGTTCCATCTTGTTCTTCTCACCCATGCCAAGCAGAATTACAGGACCCCATTGAAAGAGAAGATTTACCAGGTTTCATAGATGTTGTAAAACAAATACTGAAGCCTACAGCATCAAAACGCATTACCACATCTGCTGCACAAATGCGCAGTTTTATCACCAGGGAACAAGTTTGGAACTTTAGAGGCAACAGCACCTATGTTTGCGAGGCCTATGAAATGATGAAGACATACAACTTCCAGAAGGTAGAAGAATTTGAATCCAGTTCAGAAAGATCAATAATACCCAGAAGGCAGACCATTGTTCAAGTCAAGATGTCGCCCATAAGTTCGGTTAGTAAAAGCCTCTCATTAGGCAGTTCTAACAATGTCAGTTTGGGCTTCTACCAAACTCCCAAAGGCAACATTTTCTTTGGCAAATTCAATATAGAGGGACTCAAACTTGAGAGTAATTCCCCTACAAGTGAAATGATTCTTTATCATCTGTCCTCTAAATGGGAAAGCTGGGACTGGACTTTCTCTAGCTGTACCCCATCACAATGGAGCGCCTGGACATCAATGTCCAACAACAGGACCGACTCAAGTGAAAGCTCTGGGACATCCTCTGAAACTACTGCCATAGTTCCAACTTGCTTGGCTTGTCCATTATCAAGAAACATGTTGCCATGCAGAAATAGTCCAGAGCCAGCTAAACATACTATGGCAACATCTAATCTCACTGTCACGGTTGGCAGCCAGTGGAAATATTCTGCTATGAAACCTGATCTAAAGATGAAGATAAAGTTTCTGGATGGCCTCCTGGAAATCCAAACAGCATTACAGAAGCAAAATGAAAGGGAAGATTTACCAGGTTCCATAGTTGTTGTAAAACAAATGCTAAATCCTACAGAAATCCTACCAAAAAGCATAACCACATCTGCTGCACAAAAAATAAGTTTTATCACCTTGGAACAACTTTACAACTTTTACAAAAACTGCACTTATGTTTGGAACGCCTATAAGAAGATGAGGACAAACAATTTCCAAAGGGAAACAGGGTTGGAAGCTAGTCCAGCCACATCAATAGTACCAAAAAGAAACCCTGTTGTTGTGCTCAAAATGAGAACTCGATGTTCAGTCAGTAAAAGCGTCTCTTCTGGCTACACTCCCATTGTCAGTTATGGCTTCTATGGACCACCCAACAATACTAGCTCTTTCTTTGGGAAACACAAAAGACAGGACCTTAAACTTAGTTCTGAATCAGATCATTCTTCCTATGAAAAGATGATATATTATCTTCCCATTAAGAGGGACAGCTGGAACTGGACTTCATTTAGCTGTACCCCATCACATTGGTGCGCCTGGACCACACCAAAGTCCAACAACAGGACAGACTCAAGTGAAAGCTCTTGGAACCCCTCTGGAACTACAGCCATAGTTCCATCTTGTTCTTCTCACCCATGCCAAGCAGAATTACAGGACCCCATTGAAAGGGAAGATTTACCAGGTTTCATAGATGTTGTAAAACAAATACTGAAGCCTGCAGCAACAAAACGCATTACCAATTCTGCTGCACAAATGCGCAGTTTTATCACCATGGAACAACTTTGGAACTTTAGAGGCAACAGCACCTATGTTTGCGAGGCCTATGAAATGATGAAGACATACAACTTCCAGAAGGTAGAAGAGTTTGAATCCAGTTCAGAAAGATCAATAATACCCAGAAGGCAGACCATTGTTCAAGTCAAGATGTCGCCCATAAGTTCGGTTAGTAAAAGCCTCTCTTTAGGCAGTGCTAACAATGTTAGTTTGCGCTTCTACCAACCCCGCAAAGGCAACAGCATTTTCTTTGGGAAATTCAACATAGAGGGACTCAAACTTGAGAGTAATTCCCCTACAAGCGAAATGATTCTTTATCATCTGTCCTCTAAATGGGAAAGCTGGGATTGGACTTTCTCTAGCTGTACCCCATCACATTGGAGCGCCTGGACATCAAGGTCCAACAACAGGACCGACTCAAGTGAAAGCTCTGGGTCATCCTCTGAAACTACTGCCATAGTTCCAACTTGCTTGGCTTGTCCATTGTCAAGAAACATGTTGCCATGCAGAAATAGTCCAGAGCCAGCTAAACATACCATGGCAACATCTAATCTTATTGTCCCAATCGGCAACCATCTGAAACATGCTGCTAACAAACATGACCTAAAGATGGAGATAAAGTCTCTGGATGGCCTCTTTGAAATCCAAACAACAACACAGGACTCAGTTGAAATTAAAGATTTACCAAGTGCTGTAGATGTAAGACAAGTGCTAAATCCTACAGAACCAAGACGTATTACCACATCTGCTGCACAAACACACAGTTTTATCACCATGGAACAACTTTATAACTTTGACAACAACGGCATTTTTGTTTGTGACTCCTATAAGATGAGAACCAACAATTTTCAAAGGGAAGAAGGGTTGGAAGCGAGTTCAGCCATAGTACCCAAAGGAAAACCCATTGTTGAGCTCAAAATGACAACCCTAGGTTCAGTCAGTCGAAGCATCTCTTCTGGCAGCACTCAGAGTGTTCGGTCAAGCTTCTACCGATCACCCAAAGGTAACACTTCTGCCTTTGGGAAATGCAAAAAAGAGTGCCTCACTCTTAGTTCTCAGAGTGATTTCCTTTCCTCCAATGAAAAGATTACATACCAGCTTCCCCTCAAATCAGACATCAGGGACTGGAATTCATTTAGCTCTACCCCATCGAATTGGAGCACCAGGACCACACCAAGTTCCAACAACAAGACCAACACCACGGAGAGCTCTCAGACACCCCCTGAAACTACTACTATACTTCCACCTTGTTCCTCTCGTCCCATGTATAGAAATTTCTTGCCATGCAAAACTAGTCAAGAGCAAGTTAACCATGACGTGGCAACATTAAATCCCATTATTACATTCATACCGAATGTGTTTTCAGCTGATTTGGATGATCAACAAGAGAAAATACGGACTTTAACACCAAAACAGCCAAGAACTGTGACTCCTCCAACCACGACAAAGGAGGGGAGAGCAAAAACTGAATCTGAAATCCTAAAACTGAATCCAACAAACTTCAACAAAAAACCCCAAGGATCTGCTGATCTCTTTGACCAGGAACACGCTCCATCAACCTGCTCCAGATGCATGGAGATGACCAAGCAGCAGAATACTAAGGAACTGCTCACAAGACGATCTGAAGACACCAAAGGTCATGTCCCAGATAATGAAACTTCACCAGACGGTGAGATTCCAGCTCATTTCGTTGAAGTTAAAACCCGAAAAAAATATTTGAAAAGAATAAAGAAGTTCTTTTCCAAAATATCCATTTAGCCCCCCCAAAAAAATATCATCTATACAACTAAGTGTGGGTTTTCCCTGGGGGTTCCAATTTCAATTTCAATTCAGTTTATTTATATAGCGCCAAGTTCACAACACACGTCATTTCAAGGCACTTTACAGTTCAACCAGATCATCCAGTCAAATTGATACAGTTTTCTATCAAAGGAAAACCAGTTGATTGCATCGACTCATTGACTCAAATACAATCTCTCACACTAAGCATGCTTGTAGCGACAGTGGAGAGGAAAAACTCCCTTTGAACAGGAAGAAACCTCCAGCAGAACCAGGCTCAGTGTGAGCGGCCATCTGCTGAGGCCCACTGGGGTTCAAGGAGACAGAAGCAGACATAGAAAAAGAAGCATAGATACAAAAGGCAACTGTCAACCAGCTTCACAGGCGGCCCCGTCCAGGAAACACACAGCCAGGCAGACAAGCTCCAAGGCAGCTCCCATGTCAGAGGATGAAGAGAGCGCATCCAGTTAGTCACAGTCAGAGAAACAGGACTACACTGGAAAACAGGCCAAGCTCCAACATCTAGAAACAAAGCTGTTGATGGCAGCAGCACAGCTGATATTTCTCTCCAGGATGGAGTCACAGCCAAACAGGAACAGACCAGATGAAGCTACTATGAGAAAAAGCAGAGAGAGCAGAACGTTAGAGATTGAACTAACAGATTCTGCAGAGTGGGAGAATAGAGATAGAATGAAGCAGGATGATGAAAAAGGGGTCCCTATGTCCTCCAGCAGTCTAAGCCTATAGCAGCAGAACTATAGAGATAGCTCAGGATAACCTGAGCCACTCTAACTAGAAGCTTTATCAAAAAGGAAAGTTTTAAGCCTAGCCTTAAAGTAGACAGAGTGTCTGCCTCACGGACTAAAACTGGTAGTTGGTTCCACAGGAGAGGAGCCTGATAACTAAAAGATCTGCCTCCCGTTCTACTTTTAGAAATTCTAGGAACCACTAGTAAACCTGCAGATTGAGAGCGAAGTGCTCTGTTAGGAACATAAGGAACAATCAGATCTCTGATATCAGATGGAGCTTGGCCATTTAAGGCTTTATATGTGAGAAGGAGGATTTTAAATTCAATTCTTGATTTAACAGGAAGCCAATGAAGAGAAGCCAGGATAGGAGAGATATGATCTCTCTTTTTCATTTTCATCAGAACTCTGGCTGCAGCATTTTGGATCAGCTGAAGGCTTTTAACTACAGTTTGTGGACTTCCTGATAGTAAAGAATTACAATAGTCCAGCCTTGAAGTAAAAAATGCATGGACTAGTTTCTCAGCATCACCCCTGGACAGGAGATTTCTCATTTTTGCAATGTTCCTCAGATGAAAGAAGGAAATTCTAGAAACCTCTTTGATCTGGGATTTAAATGACAGGTCCTGATCAAAAATAACACCAAGATTTTTTACTTTATTATCTGAAATCAGTTTAATCCCATCCAAATGAAGTGACTGGCTAATCAGCTTCTTTTTCAGAGACTCTGGTCCAAAGACTATAACTTCTGTTTTGTCTGCATTCAGAAGCAGAAAGTTAAGAGTCATCCAGGTTTTTATGTCTTCAGACATGCCTGTAATCTATGTAATGGGTTAGCTTCCTCTGGATTATAGACAGATATAGCTGAGTATCATCAGCATAACAGTGGAAATTAATCCCATGCTGTCTAATAACTCTACCAATTGGGAGCATGTATAAAGTAAAGAGAATTGGTCCTAGCACTGATCCCTGTGGTACTCCACAGGTAACCTTTGAGCATGAGGAAGATCTGTCATTAACATGAACAAACTGAATTCGATCAGATAGATCAGATTTAAACCAGTCTAGTGCTGTTCCTTTAATTCCAACAAAATATTCAAGTCTTTCTAAAAGAATATTATGATCAACTGTATCAAATGCAGCACTGAGATCCAACAGGACGAGCACAGATACAAGTCCATTATCTGAGGCCATGAGAATATCATTAGTGACTTTCACCAGAGCTGTTTCAGTGCTATGATGAGCTCTAAAGCCAGACTGAAACTCTTCAAAAAGTTCATTATGGTGGAAGTGATCGCAAACTTGTTTGGCAACTACTTTCTCAAGAATTTTGGATAAGAAAGGAAGATTGGATATAGGTCTATAATTAACCAAGTCATCTGGGTCAAGAGACGGTTTCTTAAGCAGAGGTTTAATTACAGCAACCTTAAAAGCTTTAGGTACATATCCCTGTAACAGAGATAGATTAATCACATATAAAATACAGGAGGAGATCAAAGGGAATACCTCCTTAAATAACCTGGTTGGAACTGGATCTAACATACAAGTTGAAGGCTTAGATGAAGACAATAATTTTGCTAATTCAGAAAGTTCAACTGGATCAAAGCAGTCTAAACCCGGTTCAGATTCCATGACTACCTCAGATACAATCGCGGATAGAGGAGTGCTTATGATCTTATTTTTAATAAGATCAATCTTATTTATAAAGAATCCCATAAAATCATTGCTGCTAAGAGCAGGTGGAATGGACGGTTCAACAGAGCTATGGCTCTGGGTGAGCAACTGTATTAAAAAGAAATCTAGAATTATTCTTATTCTCCTCTATTAATGAGGAGAAGTATGCTGCTCTTGCTTTACAAAGGGTCCTTTTATACAGCAGTAAACCATTTTTCCAGACTAGGAAGGACTCCCGCAGGCCTGTGGAGCGATATTTTCTCTCCAGTTTCCTAGCATTTTGCTTCAAAGTACGCAGCTCTGCATTAAACCAAGGAGCAAGCTTTCTATTTTCAACGGTTTTCATTTTCAAGGGAGCTGCGTTGTCTAAGGCAGTACGCAGAGAACTAGCAACCCCATCAACAAAATCACCAACCTGTGAAGGGGAATAAGCTATGCTTTTGCACTCTGCAGCACTGCTCAGCGACACAGAGGAGAGAGAAAGTGAAGCAGATTCTTTAAAATTTATAACTGCACTATCTGATAAACATCTACTAAAACTGAACCTTCTTTTGGGGGAGGAGAACTCTGTTAAAGTAATCCTGAAGGTTATTAGAAAGTGGTCAGAGAGGACAGGGTTGTGAGGAAATACTGTTATTTCTTCCCATTCTATGCTGTATGTCAGCACAAGATCCAAAGTATGAAGATGAGAATGTGTGGGACTATTCACATTTTGAACAAAGCCAATAGTGTCTAAGATAGCATTAAAGGCTGCTCTTAAGCTATCGCCTTCAATGTCAGCATGGATGTTAAAATCTCCCACTATGATGACCCTGTCAGTATTTAATACCAAATCAGAAAGGAACTCTGAAAACTCATCTAAACATTCAGAGTAAGGACCTGGTGGACGATACAAAGTTACAAAAAGAAGAGGTTTTCTGGCTTTGAAATTTGGATGAGGGAAATTAAGGGTTAAATGTTCAAAAGAGTTGTAAGTATTAACTGTTTTGGGAGTAATCAGTAAGTCAGACTGGAAGATTGTTGCTACTCCTCCTCCTCGCCCAGAACTTCTGGGGATGTGAAAATTTAAATAGCTTGAAGGAGTTGCCTCATTTATGCTCACACAATCCTCTTGCTGCAGCCAGGTTTCTGTAAGGCAACACAAATCAATGTGATTATCACAAATCAAGTCATTAACTAGCAGACTTTTAGAGGAAAGAGATCTTATGTTAAACAGACCACATTTAATCGTTTGAACTTTTTCCCAAATTGGAGTTGTTTTGATTTTAATTAGATTATCATGATTTACTCCTTTGGGAATATTTGCTAATTTATTAGATTTTGGTCATGGAGGAACTCCAAGACTGTTTTGAATGCTCTGACTGGAACACGTTCAAAGCTGCAGTAACCTATGACAACAAGATAAATATAGATGAGTATGCCATGACCGTGTCAGCATCCCAAAGAAATAACCACCTGGGCCAACCAACGACCCAGGATAAATAGAGAGGTTTGGATAATCGCTTAAAGCATGGAACTCAGCTTTCAAGTCTGGTGACAGAGAGGCACTGAGAACAGCGAACAGCGACTTGAACTGTGCCATCAGATCAGCGAACCACAACCACAGCCAGAAGATCCAGAATCTTTTCCACGACGCCAGCAAAACCAGGAGGATGTGGAAAGGCATTCGGATGATCACGGACTACAACACCCCCTCGCCCCTGGTAGATTCAGCAAAAGATGACCTCCTAAATGAACTATACAACTTCTTTGGAGGTTTGAGGCACTAAACACTAAACAGCTGAAGAGAGGAAAACTCTGAGGAGAGTCAACCCAAGCAAGGCCCCAGGGCCTGATAACACACCTGGGCAGGTGTATAAGGAGTGTGCAGATCAGCTGGCTGGTGTCCTCACAGACATCTTTAACACCTGGCTGGACCAATCCATAGTGCCCGCATGCTTCCAGTCTGCCTCCGTTGTTCCAGTCCCAAAGAAGCCTCAGGTCGCCTCCCTCAATGATTAGCGGCCTGTCGCTCTGACTCCCATCATGATGAAGAGCTTCCAAAGGCTGGTTAAAGAACACATCGTCTCCAGTCTGCCGCCAACATTCCACCCGTTCCAGTTCGCCTACCGACGGAACCGCTCCACTGAGGACGCCGTCTCTGCTGCTCTCCACCTGAGCCTGGCACACCTGGAGGAGAAGAACGCCCACGATGGATGCTGTTCCTGGACTTCAGTTCAGCTTTCAGCACCATCATCCCACAGCATCTGATGGGCAAACTGGAACAGCTGGGCTTCAATACACCCCTCTGCTATTGGCTGCTAGACTTCCTCACCAACAGACCTCAGTCAGTCCGGGTCGGACAGAACGCCTCTGATGTCATCAGTCTAAGCCCCTCCCCTCAGCAGACATCCCAAGTTCCAAAAAATCTTCTCAACAACAGAGTCTCAACAACTGTTTATTAAATAAAACAAAATTCTTAAACAAAAAACAGAACAGTATTGGTCTTTTATTTTCATTTTTCAGTCCTTTCAATCTTGTAGCCTTGAACGCTGGTTGTGATTTCTGTTTTTCATGGGACTTTAGCATGCAGTGCTGATCACTGCTCATCACTCATCACCATGGCCGGTTCTAGACAGGGGGCCACAGGGCCAGAAATTCTAATGATGATCTGCGCTGGAACAGACATGGTTACTGATAGGTCCTTAATATCTATTTCATTCTTTTTCTTTACAAATTCTGTTTTACTAATTATTCAAGAACAATAGGTGATTGCTTCAGTGGTGCTGAGAAAGGATCCCCGTTTTCTTCTGCTATTTTTTTTCCCCACAACAAATAAATAAAAAAATCCTCTAATTTTTACAGATGATTTTAACAGTTTTTCTTGAGTTCTAATTCAAATTTTATAGAAAACAGTAGTTTTAACTTCATAAGAAATAGAATTTCTATTGAACATAATTGAAAAGAAATTTCCCTTCATGCAGCTATATTAATATATTTGAATCTTTTGACCTGATTATTTATTTCATGCTTTTCTGGGCTCCCATGAAAACACGCTGGCCCCCTCCTGGCCCCCTGGTACATTTGGTCTAGATCCGCCACTGTTCCTCCCCTTCACTAGACGTGGATATACTTTAGTATATTCTGCTGTAAAATCAGTCCTATATTTTGTTTTTTTACTCGAGGATTGAACCTCTGCCGTTTCCCAGGATGCACAGCTTTGAGTGGTAACTAGGTGACTGTCAGGGAGTAACCAGAGAAACTTATGGGACTGATCCAATCAGCTCTCTGATCAACCAGTCGCCTGGAACGCTGGTTGATCAGAGCATCGCTTTGGACAGATACGCTGCACAGGTTTCACCAGCAACCTCCTCCCCCCACCCCGATCTCTCTGTTGTCTGTGAAATCGCAGTAGTTCTTATCCTCACATGATGCATTAATTATTGCCTGTTCGCTCTCACTGGCATTAAAAAAAACTCCACCTCCCATAGTCTAAAATCCAGGATAATTTATCCGACTCAAATTCATGGGCTGCATCCTCCAAGGACGCGGTCTACCTGGACTGGATCCTTCGAAGTCCTTGAAAATAAGGAGGCCGGAAGAGTTTTGGCTGTAAATTCGAACAGGTCTACCCTTCGGCGGGTTTCACCGCCGTATGCTCTGTTGCTTAGCAACCGTGAAAGTTGACACACAAAGCAGGAAAAGAATGAATAGGGCTTGGGCGTCATGACGTAATTCCTTTGCGTTGCCGCCATGTTGATGGCCTCCTTTACCGCTATTTAGACTACTGCCTACGACTACCGCGTACTGTACTACCTCTCAGCCATGTTTTAATTTGATTAAAGGCATACTATGCAACATTTTTCAGTTAATTAATGTGTTCCATAACGTTTTGGATGATTAAATGAGTCATTTTAGGTCGAACAAAGGTATTCTCGGCCGCCCTGGTGGTCTGTAGGGGAAATACCGTACTTGCAATTGCAGGAGCCCTCGGCCCGCACCCACAGGCTCAGAAGTCTCGTGCATCGCCAGAGTCGGTCTTGCTTTACGGCGAGAACTGCTACACGCCCCCAGTGAAAGGCATGCTCGTTGCTAGCGCAGTTGCGATGCATGCATAAGGTTGTTTAGACCATTTTCAATTCTTTGAAATGTTGTAATTCAGTGCTCGAGGTACAAAACCACAGAAATCAGCACCCCCTTCCCCCAACGACAGTTGGATAAATGTATGGGAAACTCCAACTTGGCTAACTACAATCTTTGTTATTTAGACACATGGATAACAAATAATGTATGAAAACATGCTAAAATTTCAAACTGGAAAATTGGAACAAAATAGTCACTTACCGCAGTAGACATGGTGATTCGTTGCGTTCGCCTGTCTGCTAAGCTCAAAACAACCGCGCCTGGCTTGACGGAGAAACCAGGAGAACAGCTGAGCATATTTACGACAGTGCACTTTTACTTTCGCCCTCTGGGGGGAGCCTCGCTGGAAAATCAACACCGGTTGCATAGTGTACCTTTAATTTCACCTTAACTTGATTTCAACCATGGTAAACCGTTGCTGTATTGTGGGCAGTAACAGCGCAACACATGATAACCGTGGGAAAAACATAGAAAATGGGTTAACTTTCCACCACTTACCTGCCTGGAGGCGTAACCACGGAGACCAAGTGTCAGAGATAAAGAGTCGTCGGCTAGCTTGGATCGCGGCTGTAAGACGACAAACATAACTTTCCACAGTATCCCGATGTCAATGAGAGTATGTTCGCTGCATTTTCATTCACAACCACGCTGTTATCTTAAAAAGGACATCACGCAAAGGTTGGGATCTTTTACGGGAAAATAATAAAAACGGCAGCGGGAAAAGGCTCAAATACGTGAGAAACCCAGATGGTTTATGGAGGGTTGGCAGTTAACGTTACTAACTACACCTTTGAAACACATAGCAGCTAGTTAAAAGTACATTACATGCGTGAGTGGTTGTTAGCATTAGCGGTTAGCAGTTGCTAAACTAGCAGGTTCCAGAGCCCGTCTGATCACAGCTTACCTTCGTACGGATTACTGTGTTCCCACTGTTTGCTGGCTTTATGATCTGCAGCTCCTGAACCCATCCATTCATGAACTGCACATGAGACTCCAAGGACTTGTAGCTTGGGCACTGTTTTGAAGTATAGGCGCTCATATCACAAACAAGGTAGCCGAAGACGTCTGATATACAAAACTATGGTAAAAAGTCGTCGTCGGTGCTCCACTTATTGTTTGGAACTTCATATGGATCCAAATTATTAATAATGCTGATTTTGTCAACATACCGGTCCCTGGCTTCTCTATTTAATGTGTCCCAGTAAATTCCAGATCCTTTTCTGGATTTTAACATCCTTTTCTCTCTACTTCTATGTCTCTTCGTTCAACAACGTTGTACCAGAGCTATGTTTACGTTCGCGTACTGTAGCCCTCAACATGGCCGCCATGTCCCACAATGCAATGCGGATCCCAAGCCCTATACCGAAGTTTCCAAAACTGTTTATTTATTTTTATAAAGTGAACAAAGACTAGATTAACAAGAATCCAGAATGGAATAAAGGTTCCAACCAGCGGGAGCAGGAACTAATCAAATCAAATGTAATGATAGAAACCTTAGTCAGTTAAATAACCTGCTGCTGTCATTCTGCACATCTCTGATGTTGCTGCTATTTTCATATATCCATTACTGTAAAAATGTCCATAGCTGCATATTGGTTATTTATTCTCCAGTTTTATATTGTTAAAACACTTTACAGGATTTTATTGTTTATATTTTAACTCTTCCCTATTATGTTATTCTTAGACATTTTTCTAAGGTCCACATTTGTGTGACATTTTCAATAATCTTTCTGCTGCTGTAAATTTGCCCATTGTGGGACAATAAAGACATTTTCTATTCTATAAAAGGGATAGAAATATATAAGTAAATCTAAACAATGTATGTATAAAAATATATCTGCAAAATCTCTAATATTCAACAACAAAAAATACTTAGCATATTGTGCAAAACAGCAATAAAAAAATTTAAATCCTATCAGATTTATATTCCCCCCCCTGCAGATATATTAGAAGCTGTCCTTAAATTCCAGCCAAACCCATTTCCACAGTAACAGATAAAAAACTTTAGATAAACCAAACATTACCGCCACATATCTGACTCAATAACCATTAAAATGATCACGGAGCAAATCACGGCTTGCTCGGACTCGCAATGAATCCTGGGATATCCAAGGATAGTTAGGATACATCAGACCCGTCCTTCAAATCGGGCAAAAAGAAGGACGCATTTTAAGGCCGCATAACAAGGACTCTTGGAATCCGACCAGACCTCGGCGCCGCGCTATGACGTCATCGGCCTTCGAATCCGGTCTTCTAAGGACGCGTCCCAGGATTTCGAACAGAGCATATAATACACGCTAGATTAAAAATTATCAGTCAGGGATTAGGAAAATAATAACTGTGTGCGCACAGAGTAAATATTTCTATCACGGCAGTCTTCTGTACAGTGATGCAGGTCATACTTTAAAAAATGTTCATTAATTTTTTTTCTCTTAGACATTGGAGTGGTGCATTTAAATGTTATAGAGCTAAACATGCTAAATTGGTGAGTAGTAGTAGTGTAAGTTTTTAACCTGTCAAGTTTTTTTTTAGATTTTTAACATTACAATTTATATTTTAAAGTTTAGTTTAAAGTTTAGTTTGAAAAGAATGTGCAGGAAGGATTGAAAAGCATGTTAACACGGTAATGTAGGCTTGAGTTCATTATCTGACGCATGCAGATACACACCAGGAACCTGGAAACTTAAAAAATACTGAATTACAAAAAACATTTAAGAAACAAACATGTTTCATTGATATATATACAAAAATTAATATTAGGAACTATATTTATCAAACATTATACTGGGCAAGTAAAAATTGTTTCTGGGCAAATGAAATGTGAAAGTCACTAGCCCGAAGCCAATGAGTCGATGCAATCAGCTGGTTTTCCTTAGATAGAAAACTTTGAATCAATCTGACTGGATGATCTGGTGAACTGGAAAGTGACCTGAGATGATATGATGTGAATTGGCGCTATAGAAATAAACTGAATAGAATGACCATAGATGAGGGTAGGAAGGCAGACTGGCAAATCAAGAGCTTTGTCTTTTTGCTTCGCTCTCTCTTCATCACAACAGACTGATGCAGTGTCCACATTACAGCATGTATCGATCTCCAAATCCATTCTCCCTCACTCCTGAGCAGATGCAAAATCCCACTCTCTCCTTAATTAGTACCTCTACTCCACACTTAAGAGGTTAAGCCACCTTGAACCCTGACCTTAGAGGTGGAGGAGCCGATCTTCATCCAGGCCATTTTGCATTCAGCTGTGATCCACCCCAGTGCATGTTGGAGGTCTTTACAGCAGGAGTTCAGTAGTACCTATTCTATTTTATTTTATTCTGTGATATTAAAGACATTATTTTCTGGAAGCGTTCTTTAATATTGTTTTTCAACTATCAAAATAATATGAAAGGAGGTCAAATAATCGTGCTGACATGTCTGGCAGTCAGCAGAGGGAACAGTCAGTGCCATCGCTGGTGGAGCAATCCATTTATCAGGCAGGTACAGGGTGATCCATATCACCAGTGAGTAAAGGCCACTGGAGACAAAGGACACCACAGTGGACAGTTGTAGCAGGCGGTACAAGTCACAAGGTGGATAAAGAAACATGGACAAAGTTGTTGGTTCCCCATTGTTTGATAAAAGGAAAAAAACACAATGGTCACAAAAATTATTACAAGTTGATAAAAGTGACAATAAATAAATGTAAAAAAAAAAAAAAGGAAATCTTAATCCCTTTATCATCCACAGTGGGGAAATTCACTCTGCATTTGGGGAGCAAGGGTATATATATATATATATATATATATATATATATATATATATATATATATATATATATATATATATAACCTGCTTCTTATAGCTCATGAGTCTATGTGTTGCATCATGTGGATGTTTAGCTGTCCGTATCAGAAACTGACGCACCATCCATGTCTTGAACTTCATGCATCTTGCCTCTATGCCCAAGAATTACAGATAGCTCCCCTTTATCAGACCAGCTCCAAGATGTGCCCATTAGAGACTGACACGGGAGTGGATTTTCACTCCTGTCCCGTCCCACTCCCACAGAAAAATTTGTGTCCCGTCCCGATCCCGGGCCAGAGTAGAAATCTAAATCCTGTCCCGTCCCACTCCTGGTGAAATTACTCCCACTCCCATTCAGAATGACTCCCGCTCCCGCACCACTCCCATTCTTGTTTTTTTTTTTTTTTTTTGAGCGCGGGTGAAAAACTCAGAGCGGAAGCACTGTTGGTTTTTGGGTCGTGTAGTTTTTTTGACTCGCATTATAGTGTAGGCTTCAAGGAAAAAAACTACAAAATGGCGGCGCCAGTACTGAATTTTTTTTCTTTCTATTTTATTTTATTTTTTGGCATGGACCCTAGTTTTTTTTTTGTTGTTATTATTGGTTTGCTTCTGCTCCCGTCTGCTCCCGTTAATGTTTAATCCTGTACCGTCCCAATCATGTGATAGTTACTAATACTGACTCCCATCCCACAGGAATCCCACGGGAATCCCGTGACCCGTGGGATTCCCGAAAAAATGTCAGTCTCTAGTGCCCATATCCTGTGTATCTTTAAAAGACAAGAAGGCTGTCCTATTTAGATGACCTCCGTACACACAGTGACATCCACAATGTGAAGGAAGGCCTTCTACTCTCTCTAATCTGGCTAACAGAATAACAATGCACATGATGTATAAAAGAATAAACCTAACACTTTCTATTCACACTTTTAATGTTAGAGTATAGACAACACTAGATTTAATAAGTTCGCCACGGCTTATGGCAGGGAGCAATTCTGGTGACTGAGATGCTGGGCTTTGGGAGAGGTTCAGAACAGCCACATAAGCCACGTCTTGGTTGAAGTCAGGATAGGCAAGCACTGGTGGGTTTGACAGGACATGGATGGGCTGGTCCAGGACAGGAGTCCAGGATGACTGCTGTGCTCTTTCCCTCTTGTTTGTTCTGGGTGGTGGTGTACCAGCAGCAGGGCATCTTTCTTGCAAGAGTTCATACATTGCCTTGGCAATTCTTGAGAAATCTGGGATATATGTCTGGTAATAGCTGAGGACCCCTAGCAGCTTATGGACTTCTCCTATGGTGGTCAGAGTCTTGGTTCTCAATGCCTGGATGGCTTCCAGATCGTTGGGGTCAAGTCTTACTTCCTTTTCTTGCGCTGCTGAATGTTTTTCTCGTGTTTCTTTTTCAACGAAGCAATACTTTGCTCCATTTTGGAAATATTCTCTTCCATGTACGTGCTCTGATCCTTCCTGCTGAGAAACTTTGAACCAATCCCTTGCAAATGTGTAGCGACAGTAGACAAGACAGTAAACAATAAACCTCATCCAGATTCATTCAGCCGCTGATAATTTTTCTTTTTGGGGCCAAATGGATATTTTGGAGAATAACTTCTTTATTCTTTTCAAATATTTTTTCCTGGTTTTAACTTCAACGAAATGAGATGGAATCTCACCGTCTGGTGAAGTTTCATTATCTGGGACATGACCTTTGGTGTCTTCAGACTGTCTTGTGAGCAGTTCCTTAGTATTCTGCTGCTTGGTCATCTCCATGCATCTGGAGCAGGTTGATGGAGCGTGTTCCTGGTCAAAGAGATCAGCAGATCCTTGGGGGTTTTTGTTGAAGCTTGTTGGATTCAGTTTTAGGATTTCAGATTCAGTTTTTGCTCTCCCCTCCTTTGTCGTGGTTGGAGGAGTCACAGTTCTTGGCTGTTTTGGTGTTAAAGTCCGTATTTTCTCTTGTTGATCATCCGAGTCAGCTAAGGACAGATTCGGTATGAATGTAATAATGGGATTTAATGTTGCCAGGTCATGGTTAACTTGCTCTTGACTAGTTTTGCATGGCAAGAAATGTCTATACATGGGACGAGAGGAACAAGGTGGAAGTATAGTAGTAGTTTCAGGGGGTGTCCAAGAGCTCTCCGTGGTGTTGGTCCTGTTGTTGGACTTTGGTGTGGTCCTGGTGCTCCAATTTAATGGGATAGAGCTAAATAAAGTCCAGTTCCAGATGAAAACCCGTTTTCATTCCTTCTCAACGGTCGAAAAACTGAACAATTTTATCTCTCGAGCTACTATGTACGCAGTGAAATGCGTCCGCAAATCAGATGTCTCAAAGTGACAGATCTGATGATGTTAGACCGAGAGGTGGAGCACGAGAGAGGACAAAAACACACGGACTCAAAACGCTCTGAGCACAGATATGGCTGCACCCAACCTCTGTTACCTTTGGCTAAAGCAAATGAGCGGAAAGGGGAAAAAAAGCTGTAATTATTGGATTGGGACATGTCCACACCAGTCCTTCAGAAAGTTACACCTGTGCAAACAGTATTTGTCCATCTAAGTTGTCAAAATGTGTCCCCTGAGCTCTGATGTCAGTAGGCCAGTGATTACAAGACAAATGAGCCGCACAGCACTCAAGCATACTTATGGACATGTAGCAGAAGTAAGACAAGCGTTCCAAGATGGCGGCCGGATCTATGTTGACCAACATCAATTAAGTTCAGTTTATTCTATAGCACCAACTCATGTCATTTAAAGGCTTTACAGAGACAATTCAAGCAGATCATCCAGTCAGATTGGTTCAAAGTTTTCTATCTAAGGAGAACTGGCTCTGTTCACCCAAAGAAGAGAAAGGAGTGATAAGAAGCTGCTGGTATTTGCTTTGTTGTTGGGTCATTTTCAATGTTTAGTACAACGAGGCATAAATAGTGGAAACCTGCTCCTTAGGTCAAAGCGCCAAGGTCCAGCTGAGTCTATATTTCAGGAGGACAGTCCTCCATGTTTTTTGAGTCTGAAAGTTATGGTCAGATGTAGGGTTAAAAAAACAATTAATCAGATTAATCAATTATTAAAATAATCCGCAACTAATGTAGTAATCGATTAATTGTTATGTTGAGGATAGAGACTCCAAAACAGGCATTTAGCTGACAGAGCGACTCACTTAGAGCAGTATTTAAACCAAAGTTGTAAAAAAAAATGTATATATATTTAAAAAAAAAGAAAGCTGTAAAAAGTCTTTGTTAAGGAAACTTTTGATATTCCCATAATCATCATTAGTTGCAGACCTAGTCAGATGGAAGAGAGAGAATAACCAACTCTCCACAACAATTATTCACCAGTTACAATAAGACTCATTCATGCAAAGCAGACACACTTCAACCAGAGAAAAATACCTGCACATGCAGTTTCAAGGTTAGCGAGGCAACGGACAGGAACTTTACTGCTCCTAGATTGTCTGTTTAGTGTTGATTTAAAAATCATAATATATTATTTTTAAATAATATTTGCATTTATTGCAAATCATACATTAGATCACTGAAAGCGCCAATTCACATCATGTCATCTCAGGTCACTTTCCAGTTCACCAGATCATCCAGTCAGATTGATTCAAAGTTTTCTATCTAAGCAAAACCAGCTGATTGCATCGACTCATTGACTCAAATACAATCCCTCACACTAAGCATGCTTGTAGCGACAGTGGAGAGGAAAAACTCCCTTTGAACAGGAAGAAACCTCCAGCAGAACCAGGCTCAGTGTGAGCGGCCATCTGCTGAGGCCCACTGGGGTTCAAGGAGACAGAAGCAGACATAGAAAAAGAAGCATAGATACAAAAGGCAACTGTCAACCAGCTCCACAGGCGGCCCCGTCCAGGAAACACACAGCCAGGCAGACGAGCTCCGAGCCAGCTCCCATGTCAGAGGATGAAGAGAGCACATCCAGTTAGTCACAGTCAGAGAAACAGGACTACACTGGAAAACAGGCCAAGCTCCAACATCTAGAAACAAAGGTGTTGATGGCAGCAGCACAGCTGATGTTTCTCTCCAGGATGGAGTCACAGCCAAACAGGAACAGACCAGATGAAGCTACTATGAGAAAAAGCAGAGAGAGCAGAACGTTAGAGATTGAACTAACAGATTCTGCAGAGTGGGAGAATAGAGATAGAATGAAGCAGAATGATGAAAAAGGGGTCCCTATGTCCTCCAGCAGTCTAAGCCTATAGCAGCAGAACTATAGAGATAGCTCAGGATAACCTGAGCCACTCTAACTAGAAGCTTTATCAAAAAGGAAGGTTTTAAGCCTAGTCTTAAAAGTAGACAGAGTGTCTGCCTCACGGACTAAAACTGGTAGTTGGTTCCACAGGAGAGGAGCCTGATAACTAAAAGATCTGCCTCCCATTCTACTTTTAGAAATTCTAGGAACCACTAGTAAACCTGCAGATTGAGAGCGAAGTGCTCTGTTAGGAACATAAGGAACAATCAGATCTCTGATATCAGATGGAGCTTGGCCATTTAAGGCTTTATATGTGAGAAGGAGGATTTGAAATTCTATTCTGGATTTAACAGGAAGCCAATGAAGAGAAGCCAGGATAGGAGAGATATGATCTCTCTTTTTCATTTTCATCAGAACTCTGGCTGCAGCATTTTGGATCAGCTGAAGGCTTTTAACTACAGTTTGTGGACTTCCTGATAGTAAAGAATTACAATAGTCCAGCCTTGAAGTAACAAATGCATGGACTAGTTTCTCAGCATCACCCCTGGACAGGAGATTGCTCATTTATGCAATGTTCCTCAGATGAAAGAAGGAAATTCTAGAAACCTCTTTGATCTGGGATTTAAATGACAGGTCCTGATCAAAAATAACACCAAGATTTTTTACTTTATTATCTGAAATCAGTTTAATCCCATCCAAATGAAGTGACTGGCTAATCAGCTTCTTTTTCAGAGACTCTGGTCCAAAGACTATAACTTCTGTTTTATCTGCATTCAGAAGCAGAAAGTTAAGAGAAAGAAGAGTGAACTCAAAAACAAAAGTAAAGATTCAGTGTATTTTAAACCCACATCATCTTAATGACCTAAAGACCCATAAGAAGGACAACTGGGCTAGAAACACAAACACACCCTTAGAGCCAAGCTGCTGAGAGCGACCGGGTCATGGAAGGTTTTTACCTTAAACAGCAGAAACTCTAACAGCACCTTAAGGTCAAAACAACATTAAATATTTATTAATTAATGGATTGAACAGTCCCACAAACATATTTTCTGTGTAGTTTTAACGCACCATTTTAAAGTACACCAGAGATAAAGTTTTGACCTGAGCAAAGATGGACTGACTGGTTGTAACATCAACTGGTTGCAAAATTCATAACTGTAAATGATTACTTGACTGTGCTCCATAATAACACCGTTCTGCCGTGTTTTCCTGCCTTTTGACCAGACCTATACGATCTTTACCAGAGGAGTAAAGCAAACACGCTCTGTGACAAAAGAAACAAGGGCTGCTGTTATTTTGCTTTAGGTTTAAAGACAGTCAAACTGGTTTATACTGATAATGAAACTCAGACTGGGATTCAGAAGCTGTTTTTGTGCATCTTTTGTTCTGAGTTTCTCACAGGTCAGTGTGAGGATGAAAAACTTTCAACTTTCCCATTTATGGGCCTTAATTCTGCAATCCTCCTCTTCCCCCAAAGCGATTCTTAATTCCTCGGATTTAACCCTCGGTTCATCCTGAAATCTTTAGTATTCTGCCAGATGATCTCTGGATTTGATTTTTATTTAACCTTTGCTTTTCCTGGCTTTGTTTAAAACCCTCAGATTTATTCCTTGCTCTAATCATACACTTTTAACCAACAACATTGCTCTGGGTTTCACATTTATACAACAAACCAGTAGTTTGTTGTATAAGTCTGGTCATATTCAGAATACAAACTTCTAGAGTACTTTAAGTATAAAAATAATTACATACTGTTCAATAAAGTTTTTAATTAAGAGTAATTTTCCTTTTCATCCATGTTTGTCAAAGAACACTACTGCCACCTACTGGTTAGTGACATTGTCACGGTGCGGTATGGGCTGTTGATCAAGTCCCAGTGCTGTATCTGGTGTTTGTCACAACGCGCTATTATCCAAGTCATCTTGAAAACATTCTTCTTCCAAATGTTGGCTACATATTACGGGTTTTTTCTCTGGCCAGAAGTTCGATGGCAAATCCTCCCTCTTCAAGTTGGCGATCCAACGACCAACCCGTCCGTGGAGGATCAGGAATCAGAAAGGTGGAATAACTCTTTTTTTCACTTTTACCCGATGTATTCCAGCATCCAGCTGCCATGCACGTGGGCATTGTCAGTTTCACTATAGCTCTGGTGAATTTCAATGGTGAAGTCCTCTGGAAATCTTCAATAATTGTTGTTGATTGCAGATGTGTCTAGTAGTTCCCATTGATTTAGCTTGGAAAGCGGGGAGAATGGCGCTAGGCTTACCGCACCGTGACGTCACTGCCGTTGTCATGGTTTTGTTCAAGTTTTATCTCTGAGTTTTCATTGGTCTTATTTCCATTTGTGTGTTTTATGTATTTTTGATTGTATTTTAGTTCTTAGATATTCCTTGTTTGCCCTCCTGTGTCAGTGTCCTTTTCCTTGCTCCTTTCTTGCCTCCTCTGTTCACACCTGCTCCCAATCTGCTGATTACCCTGGTCTTTGTTTTTCTCTCTCATATATCCTCCTCCTGTTCAGTCACTCTTTGCTGGTTTGTCATCATTACTTTGTCCCCTTCTTGTTGTGAGTATTCCTGGTTTTCAGTATTTTTGTGGATTTATGTTTTTGGATTGTTGCTTCTGTGGAATTTTATGATATGAAATTTTCAAGGAACCACCTCAAGCTTTTGTGTCTGCTTTTGGGTCCTGTCAAACCTCCACCCCCACCTTGACAGCCGGAAAATGTCAGGAGTGAGGTGTTACTGTACTTGGGCAAAAATGCGGACAATCAAGAAATACCTAAGAGCACAAATACATTCAGAAACACCACAAAAAAACTAGAAAACAGAGAAAAACATGGATCAACATAAAACTGAAAACTCAAAAAAACACTTAATCAGAACGCAGACCATGACACTAATTAAATCATTAAATCACCGCAAACATATTAGTTTTATGAATGAATAATCCATTGATTATTCCTTGCTGGATTTTTCCTTTAATAAGCATGTCTTGCTTTTTTTTATATAAAAAAATATGTGATAATACCTGCTCTTGCAAACATGCTCCTTTTGGGTCTTTTTTATTTCTGCTGAGTTTACTTTGCTGCAGCTATATTAAGACATTTTTCTGATGTAATCTGCAGGCTGTGTTACTGTTGCAGCTGCCCTCAGATGGCCAGACGAGGCTGAGATAATAACTATCTCTGACCTTTACGGCCATGTGAGAGAGGCATGGACGTTACTTCAGTCCACAGAGGAATTCACGTGTAAAAACGAGGCTGTCTGTTGTGAAATCCACCAGCTCAGGGACAAAAAGGATTCCTGCCCTTTGACCTCAGTCAGCTAAAAAAAACTGCCTCTGTTTTAACGGAGATTAAGGTGTTTATATTTCACTTGTTTTATTTTGTACTCTTAAAGATGCCTGACAGTGACTATGAGTCTTTCTACTTGAATATGAGGATAAAAAAGCCAAATTGTGTTTCCACCCCTGAGGAAATCGGAGAGCAGGTCAAACAGGCAAAGGTCATTACCTGCAGCTTAAACGACTTCACTGCCAGAAAAGGAAGAAACTTAATAAATGAGCATTTCTTCTCCGACGCCAGTGGCCGGTCAGAGGATTCTATGTTAGATTGGATAAAAAGACAAATAAAGCCAAGCACACACTGTACGATTTTTTTAATCGTTGCACGCAGCTACAGCTCACACTTCACGACCAAACCTCAGGGTTTAAAAGTTCCCAGCTCACCATGTTTGTTCTCACGCTGTGCGACCCGACGCTCTGATGCGATCTACCTGCTCACACTGTACGTCTAAAAACCAGGTGGGACTCGGCTCCGCAGTGAGATGGCGCTACTGGGACTCGTCTATCAGGAGCCAAACCAGTAGCAGAGGAACATGAAGCTCACTAGAGTGAAACGCTGCCTTGGATATTTGGGCAATTTAGTGCTGAAAGCCCTAAAAAGAAAAGGAGACGACATATTTGGACAAAGACATGGCTGAGCTAACGTGGCTACTACGGTCTGTCAGTTTGACAGGAAGAACTCCATTTCACTCATTGCCCCCCCACCGGTTGAATAAGCTCACTGGGAATACCAGTTCTGTCCCAGAATAACCCCTGGATACGGTGCAGGTGGTTTAACACAGGATTACAATAAAATGTCTTCCATCCCATGAAGCTTTTGCAAAACCCACTGATCTCATTTGCTGACCAACAAAATTACAGAAATATCATTTGAAATAATTCATAAGTTTTACCCGTCTAATGATCATATAGTCAAAAAATGTAAAAAAGACATTGATGTATTGTGCACTTTTTGTTCTCTGAGTGTTGAAACAGTAACCCATTTATTTTGGCATTGCACTTTTGTCCAAAATCTCTGGTCTGACGTTTGTAAGTTTATTGCAGAAAAAATTGAGAAAGACTAAGTTATTCTGGAAGGATGTCCTTTTTGGACTTTATGACCTCATCAGTACTAAGGCTAGACCAAATGGAACTTTCATTATTAATCTGATTATTCTCTTGGCAAAATTCTACATTCATGAATGTAAGTTTACACATTCCTAAATATATTTTATTGCTTTTAACAATGGGGTCAAGCAATATGTCAACACCATTAAGTATTCTCTTAATCAAAGGCAACAAAAACTGTAAACAATTTAATATCTTTTTGTAAATTTGTACTTTCCCTGGCAAAATGGGATGATTTTCATTTTTGTTTTATGTTAAAACACCAGCAATGTTAGATACTGCAGTGTAATATTTTCTCACTGGAGACCAATGTTCATGTATTCATATAAACTGTGCAATTGTTGAATAAAAAAAAAATAAACCCACTGATCTCTATTTATTCACTGGATTGAAGTGAAGCAACCAGCCGCCATCTTGGTACTCCCCACTCCCACTGAGACGTGCAGTAAAATGCCCCCCTGCAGCATCTGGCTGCAGAAACCAGCAGTTTTCTGTCTGCAGGAAGACGTTCCTCAGGTCATTTCCCAGTCAGTGGATGAACTAAGCAATCAATCCATCTATAGCCGATGGATCCTATAGTTTAGTCTGCAGACTAACATTAGTCTGGCTATCTGAGACTGACTGGAAGACATTGACATTGGGTCTAACGTTAGAAAATAGAAAGCAATTCACTGTAAAATGTTATTTTTCTAGTGTTTGTTGTATTTCTCATTAGAAATATACTGCAGGTTATATTGACTGGAAAATAGCAACTCAAACATATGCATGCACAATTTCTGCAGCATTAACAGACCTGTAGTCGTAATTCAGCCTTTATCTAAAATCTTCAGACAATGTGTAAGATTTAATTGCCATAACAATGTCAACAATACATGTATATTACATGGACAATATCAATTTAGCAATTTTCCCACATCTGTATTATTATGCTCATTAAAAAATACATTTTATTGTTATGGTTTGTATAATATGTTATATTACATGATTTATAAACGATAGTCTTCATAATGACCATGCAATGTGATCAGACTATTTTTTTTATTATAAGGTAAAGTAATCTACTGATGCTATGAAACAGCCAGTGTGTGTCAAAGTGATGAATTTTGCTTTATTTTAAAAGTCTTGTGTCAACCTGAGAATGAGAACATCGTCGTTGTTCGATGCTGAAGCGCAGTTATTGTTTAACTTGCAACCGGTCTAACTAGGGAGTACCAATATGGCAGCCAGTTCACTTCAACCCGGTTCTACCAACAGGCAATCAGCAATCCAGTGAATAAATAGGCAGTGGCAGAACCGGAGCGCTCCTTTAGTAAAAGGCTGCTGCACCATAGGTCCAGAAAGGAGCATTAACACAGATCCGTTCACCCAGCTGCTGTTATACACTGGAAAAAATCGAACTCTAGATAAGTCATATTTTCTTAAAATAAGTGCATTTGTTTTTGGATTGAGGAGGTATAAGAGACATTTTGCCAATAGAACAAGACAATTTTCACTTTAAATAAGAAAACACAGTTGCACTGTCTTATTTCAGGTGCATTTTATCTAATTATCTTTTTTTTATTTTTTAAATTTTCATAGCTTTATGTAAACATCAACAAAAGCAAACAAAAACAACCCACCCAACGAGGCTGAGCTCGTAGATGATGATAAATAACATAGTTATGTATAATATATTACATTTCTGACTGTATATCCCTGTAATTATTACACACTGTAGCTTTAATTTGAGTAGGTAAATGAATTGATTTGAGAATGGAATGAGTATTTTTACTCTTAGAATAAGATATTTAGATAAAATGCACTTGAAATAAGACAATGCAACTGTGTTTTCTTATTTTAAATGTAAATTGTCTTGTTCAGTTGGCAAAATGTCTCTTTAACCTTCTCAATTCAAGAACAAATGCACTTATTTTAAGAAAAAAATGACTTATATAGATTTTGATTTTTTCCAGTGTAAAAGCACTCCATTCCGTTGTTCCATTGTTTCATTCACAAAAATAAGATTCTTCGTGAACAAAATGACACATCTAGACTGAACTGTAATAATATATTTTCTAAATTACGTTTTTGTAGCTGAAAAATGTGATTTAGAGTTTTCTGTAAACCTGCTTTATGAAACGGAGCCCTGAAGCGTTCAAGAACCTGTTTTTGTAACACTGTCTGGGTTTTACTCAGCTCCTCTAATTAATGTGCTTCAACGTGTCGATGCTGATTAATCAGCATCCATCATCGCTGCAGAAACACTTCACAGCTTCGACGATCGCTTCTCGCTCCTTTCACACAGAATTAACAATTGTTAACGTCTCACTTTAAGCCAATCAGTTTTTAAAACAGACTTATTAAACTTAGAAGTCTACCAAAACAGGAGCTTGATTTTTATTACTTTATCTTTCATTATTCTTTCAGGTTTATTGGCTGAAAATAACAAGTCAGTTAAATTTCTCTTGCTTTTTTTTAAATCTTTTTATTAAAACGTCTCAAAGTTAATGAAATAAAAAAAAGATTTAAAGGATCTCAAACCTCCCAACAGTAAAATCTTTCAAAGTTTAGTGCAGAACCTTTAATGGGCTCTACAGCATCATAATGGAAGGTTCACCAGTTTGATCAGATTTTCCTACAGAACCTTTTGCTCAGTTTAATGGATTCAAATCAGGTAAAGTATTCAGAAAATGGTTCAAAGTACCTTCATACCTGCAGCTTTATCTGCATTAGTCTGGCATATCCAATAAAACAGCGTATGGTTTCCTTCAGCTTCATGTCAGATCAGTCCAGACGACAGGAAGGCTTAAAGGAAAAGTCCGGTCAGCAAAGAATAATCAATGGATCATTATTTATACCTAAAATTAATTTGCTGTGATTTAATGAATTAAAAAAAATAATTTTAGTCACGATCACTGAGTCTGGGAGCGGCCATTTTTGCCCAAATATAGTAGCCCCTCCCTCCTGCCATCTTCCAGCAGTGACGTCACGGTGCGGTAAGCCTAGCGCCATTCTCCCCGCTTTACAAGCTAAATCAATGGGAACTACTAGACACATCTGCAATCAACAACAATTATTGAAGATTTCCAGAGGACTTCACCATTGAAATTCACCAGAGCTATAGTGAAACTGACAATGCCCACGTGCATGGCAGCTGGATGCTGGAATACATCGGGTAAAAGTGAAAAAAAGAGTTATTCCACCTTTCTGATTCCTGATCCTCCACGGACGGGTTGGTCGTTGGATCGCCAACTTGAAGAGGGAGGATTTGCCATCGAACTTCTGGCCAGAGAAAAAACACGTAATGTGTAGCCAACATTTGGAAGAAGAATGTTTTCAAGATGACTTGGATAATAGCGCGTTGTGACAAACACCAGATACAGCACTGGGACTTGATCAACAGCCGATACCGCACCGTGACAATGTCACTAACCAGTAGGTGGCAGTAGTGTTCTTTGACAAACATGGATGCCTCCAGTCAGAGGCGGTTCTAGGCAGGGGCCAATGGGGGCCAGTGCCCCTGTTGATCATGTTCTGGCCCATGTTACGGCACCCCTGAAGACATAATACTCAAATAAATTGTAATGATGATATGCGCTGGAACAGACATGGTTAATGATTGGTCCTTTGGGACCATTTCATTTTTTCCCCCTTTACAAATCCTGTTTTACTAACTATTTAAAATTCTATTCTATTCAGTTTATTTCTATAGCTCCAATTCCCATCATGTCATCTCAGGTCACTTTCCAGTTCACCAGATCATCCAGTCAGATTGATTCAAAGTTTTCTATCTAAGGAAAACCAGCTGATTGCATCGACTCATTGACTCTTCAGCAATCCCTCACACTAAGCATGCTTGTAGCGACAGTGGAGAGGAAAAACTCCCTTTGAACAGGAAGAAACCTCCAGCAGAACCAGGCTGGGTGGTTATAAGGCGATAGCTTCAGTGGTATTGAGATAGGATCCCAGTTTTCTTCTGCTAAATGTTTTTTTTTTTTTTCAAAACAATTTGCTCTAATTTTTATTGCTGAATTTATTAGTTTTTCTTGAGTTCTAATTCAGATTGTGTAGAAAATGGTAATTATATCTAAAAAAAATCAAAAATATGTTAAATTACTAAATTATGAATGTAATTTGACCTTGTAAGACTTAATTTTAATTTAACCTAATTGAATAGAAGTTTTCCTTCATGCAGCTCTCTTAATATATTTAAATCCCTTGCCCTGTTTTTTATTTCATGCTTTTCTGTGTCCCCATGAAAACACCCAAGGCCCCCTCCTGGCCCCATGCTACATTTGGTCTAGAACCGCCACTGCCTCCAGTAAAGCACATTCAAATGAAAATTTGAAGTTTGAATTCTGAATCTGACCGAACATTTCCTTTAAAGGTAAGTACAGTAAATGTAAGTTTTAACTTATTTCTAGATCGTTTTAGCAGTGTAATAATGAAGTTTTTCTCATCAACCTTTACTCCTTTTTTTCTGTTTTATTGATTTTGCTTCTGGTGGTTTTATCCTCCTGTTTGTAACCTCAGTGAGGAGCTGTTCCACTCGACTGCCCTATAAATAAAGTCTGGATTGATTGGTAGACGTGATACAGTCTCGGTGTCCAGCGGCGCCGTAAGATGACCCACATCAGCAGCATGTTGGCCTCTCAGCCTCAGTGTGAGAGGATGAACAAAGCAGTGAGGATGACCCTCTGAAGATGCCAGCACACCGTGGAGAGAATCCAAACACTTCCCCGAAAACTAAGAAAAGCTAAAGGACCTTCACCCATTTTCTGCTAGAAGTTAAAATAATTCGCATGGGCAAAGTCGGCCAGTTAGGAAGGTAATGTTTAACTCCCGGCTTAAAAATCAATGAGGCAAACAAGGTGGATAAACCTTCCCTGATAACATGTGAAAGTCAAAACAGCTGGGATGAAACTTCTTCTTCTTAGTTTCAAACTAAAGTGAAACTCTTTGTTTTCACATCAAATCAAGCGTCTGATGATGAAGATGTGAGCAGATTGAGGCTTTGTTAGGCAAAGAGGTGTGGCTGGCAGCTCATAATGCATGAGGTATTAAAAGCCCTGTCACTGAAGGCGGGGGGGTCAGCTGCTCTAAAAACAGATCTTCACCTTTTTATCCATTCAGGTTATTTTATTTTTTGTTTAAGAATTGGGAATGACACCACCTAACATAGCTTTGCTGCTCTTAGGTGGCTTGATGTAATGATTTATAAATGAATAATATTATTATGGGTTTTTATTAGTCATGTGCAGGAAGAGACGCAGCTCTCAGCAGACAAACCTCTGCAGCAGCGCCAGCAGGGGTCCATCATGCTTCTCTGAGGCAACAGGCCAAGGAATTTCAACCATGAGGCGACACGCCCCCTATCAGCTGGCCTGCAGCCATGTCAGCTCGCAGCGGATTGGCCGCTGAGGAATTGCTCTGGTCTTTCAATTGGCTGGCGGAGGGAACCAGATGACTGCTTATGCAGATGGTCTCCTTGTGCAGTTGAAAGCCCAGAGTGCTGAGCAAAGCCCGACACTGAAAGGAGAGACTGCAGCCTGCGATTTTAGAAGCTGCTCTGCAGACTTCAAACAGCAAAAGGGATTCAACATTTTTCCCATTGGAGTTTTGTTTAGTTCCTGTTTTAGTATTCCATGAGTGCTGCAAGGTAAGAAACCGTAAAATACTTTAGTTTATTTCTTTATGAAGGTATTTAGTTTAAAAGTTAAGAGTTTGATGCATGACTTTTTAAAACCAAAAACTTTTCTTTTTGGTTTCAAATTCATCCTAAACCTTATATGTTCAACTTTAATGAGTTTAAAGACTTTGTTCACTCCTTCACGGTCTAATCATCTCGTTCTGTTTCTCACCGTGTTTTCTCCCTTCCCCAGTGTGCTCACATCTTTCAGTCCTTCAGCAATGCCTGGCCCGGTAATGACAGACGTAGCCATGAGGTTCTACATCAGCCACTCGCCGCCTCCTCTCCGAAGCTTTATCAGCTCCTATGGGGACCTGCAGAGGGCCAAGAACAGGGTCAACCAGTCCAGCAACCGCAGCTGCAACCAGCAGCTCTACCAACCCCTGCGACCCTGCCTCAGCAGCCGGCGCAAGGCGGCGGACGACAGCAGCCATGTGGCCTGGTCCAAAAAGAAGCCCACCAAGAAGAGCGTGGTGTTCGCCGACACCAAGGGTCTGTCTCTCACCACCATCCACGTCTTCTCCAAGTTCGACGACGAGCTGTACCAGAATAAGCCAGTTGATAGAATCACAGAGGAGCTGCAGTTTGAGATGACGGACCTTGGAACCGCCACCATGGATCTAAAGATCAGCTCGCCGCGAAGCTTGGCGCTCGACTTCAAACAGCCCTCAGCCGACTACCTGGACTTCCGGAACCGCCTGATTCGGAACTGTGTCTCCTTGGAGAACTGCTCACTGCAGGAGCGCTCCCTGACCGGCACCATCAAAGTCAGGAACATGGGCTACGAGAAGTCCGTGCAGGTGCGCGTCACCTACGACTCCTGGGCCACCTTCACCGATTACGACTGCACCTTCCTGAACAACGTCTACGGCTGCCAGGACACTGACACCTTTGCCTTTGAGCTGGATCTCCCTGAACGCACCCTGTCACAGAACCGGATCGAGTTCTGCATCTGCTTCAAGGTCCAGGGCCAAACCTTCTGGGACAATAACGAGGGCAAGAACTACCCTCTGAAACACGTCGGCTGGAGCAGAGAGGAGGTGCACAGAACCCCTGTTCCTCATGAGAAGCCCTCAGACCACAAGATGGGGGGCGGGAAGCTCCAGGAGCTGGAGTTCGATCAGTTCGGCAGCCCGCGCATGTCCAGCGGACTGTTTCCTGGCTGGCAGAGCTGGGGTCAGATCGACAACACGGTGCCTTACTGGTGAAAGCTTTAGGATATTTGCTGAGCCAACACTGGCAGCCGATAACAGACACTGACGGGGCATTCGGTCCAAAGCCAGCTCCAGGTCTGAGCTGGACTGACTCCAAGTACGCTGAAGCAAACAGACGGATTTTTTTTTTAGCTGCAAAGGTACACAAATCAGACAAAAAGCTGCTCAGCTGACCTGCTTTTTGCTGGAACCGGTCACTGGGCCTGATGAATGATGAAGCTGGAGGAGCAGCAGGGAAATTCAACTGAAACGTAGTTCTCTATCGTAGCATATTAATGTGCCTTCTCTTTGTGCCTCCCCACTAAAATAAAAGACTAACGGTGCACAAGATATATAGAGACTGTTGGCCCCTTTTTGAGGGCTGGATAGTTAAACATGCACTGATTGAGATGCTCTTCTCAATGTGACGCTGTAAGCTGAGGGAATCTAAATCTAAATGAATCCTTCATATTGAAGGGAAAGCTTAGGGAGCGCATGGCCACACGATGCTTCTCCGCTACACAAAACACAGCTGATTCATTTTTAATGAAGCAAAGCACACTAAACCTTCAGCTCTGTGTAAACTTAGAACCTATGTGATTCAGAATCGAGTCGGTTTTTGTAAAAAAGGAGTCATGCAGCCCTTTCTTTCCCTCCATGTAAATTGCACAAGTTTCTCTGGTAAATGTGTTTGAGTGATGTAATTCTGAGGTGAGTTTATAAAGGAACTGAGCTGCTATTAAGGTGATCTGACACAAGAAAGACAATGAATGTGATTGGTTAGCCGCGAAAGGGAGGAAGTTTGGAAATGTGTGAGGTTCCTGGTACGTGCAGAAAGAAAGAAACGATGTCAAGTCTGAATGTGCTCTTTGTTTTTGTTGTTTTTTAAGTGCAATTGTTGACGATGTGTACAGAATGTATGAATGCAATGGAGACGTTTCTTCACTGAAGCTGTCGCCGTGTTTTATTTCTCAGTCTGAAGAAATGTCTACGCCGTGGCATTTGGAGTCTCACTTTAGTGTTAGTTATGTGTTTCCTTTTTAAAAATAAATTTCTATATTTGTGCTAACAAATGAGTGCTTCCAGTGTCTTATTTAAAAAAAACATCAAGTTTTTTTTTTATCACTTGTCCAGAAAAGTGCAACAAAGATCTCTGCAGACCCCACACATCCTGGACATTTTAACTTTATTTAATTAACTTTATTTACCGAAAGCTTAAAAGTCAGAACCCAGATAGAGATAATGCATATTTAATGTTTAAAAATACTCGCCTTATGGAGAAGAAGCCAAAAGATTTATTTTTGTGGTTTGAAAGAACAAATAAATCTAATTCTAAGGTGGTAAAAATTAAAGCCCTTTGTTTTCTTTATGATTCTTTATTTTTTAACCTCAACACCTTTAAAAATGTCCAAAATTTTAGGTTTTGTTAACAGGAACATTCATTACTTTACAAAACAAAAGTTAAACAACTTTCCAGACCGGGGGGGGGGGGGGAATTCTAGTTCCTGCACTGCAAAAAACATCTAAAAATAAGTAAAGATTTGTTAAATTAAGTGTATTTACCCTTAATTTGAGTAGGTAAGTAAGAGGATTTGCCAATGGAATCAGTATTTTTACTCTTAAAATAAGATAATTAGATAAAATTCACATGAAATAAGAAAATTGTTTTTTCTTATTTTAAGTGTAAATTGTCTTGTTCCATTGGTAAAGTGTCTCACTTACCTCCTCAATTCAAATAAAAATGCACTTATTTTAAGAAAAGTTGACTTATTAAGATTGAGGGCCTCATTCCTGCAGCTTTTAGATGTTTCCGTGGTCAAACACACCTGAATCAAATGGTTGGGTTAGGGTTTCCTCCGTCTTTTTAATCATCTATTTACTTGATTTGGGTGTTTTAGACCAAGGAAACATCTAAAAGTTGCAGGATCGGGGCCCTCAGGAACTGGAATTGCCCACACTGTTCCAGAATCTCCCCAGACGATCGAGTCTTAGAATACGAAGCTCTTCTATTTGTTGACATAAGTAATGTTTGTAAACATTGGAGCAAAAGCTCCGCCCCAACCCCCAAAAACACACCCGTCCACCCCCCCCCCACACACACACGACTGAATAATTTATGAGCCAGTCACAACCAATCATATATGAGCCTGATACCACACTGAGAAATAAAAAAGTTCCTCTAAACTGAAAGCAAAACTTTTCTCATAAAGACCGAGGTCGTTTTTCACTGGTTGCTGGATACATGCCGAGGTGTCGGTTACAGGCTGGTTTCCTGTTTTAGGGCCTCTGCCTCGATTGCCAACGAGTGCTGGAAGACGTGCCTGTAAGGATGGAAAAAGGATTCACCGGGCTTTGACTGGGCCGTTGTGGCACATTGTTTCAATGCTTTTTTTTTGGCCTTCTGTTGTGAAGGATTGTTTTCTTAATGACCCCGTCGTGTCCGAGCTTCAGCTGCTGGACAGATTTACTCAAGAAGATGTTGAGACTGACTAGACTCTACTCAGTAGAGTTTATTAAGAAAAGAAACTGGTCCATTGAAATTCCTGTGTGTCCTCGAGTCAGTAGCAAATAAACAGATAAACATAGCAGTCTAACAAATAAGCCAAACGACCCCCATTCCAAATGGGTGTTAGAAAACAATTTGCATGTTTTCTAACAAAAATGAGTCTTTGTTGGGCTACTGTATAAAACCTGGAACTCAACGCTATTTCTGACACTTTGAATTGAAAAAGCTTCCTGGATGGAAGAGAAACGTCTCAAAACATCATTGTTTTTTAGTTTCTTTTTGGAATATAGGAATTAACAATATAAATGCACTGCAGGCGATAGTGAGAAGGTCATTTAATCTGAGATGTTTTCATTAGACCCATTTCCACTACCCTTTTGAAACCGTGCCAAGATCGGTCTGAGCACGCTAACCGAGACAACCGTTGAGTGTAAATGTCAAACAAAACTGAACCGAACCGCGCCAGACACAACTGAACGGGGTTAACATGGTACTAGTTCCTCAGCAGGGCTCGGCGTAGTTCAGTTCTGGCTCGGTTCTCAGATAACTATTACCCCATTTACCCTACCCTTGAAAAACCGGTACGAGACCCGTCCAAGCTCAGTAACTGAGATAACTTATGGTGTGTAAATGGAAAGCAAACTGAACTGAACCGAGCTAGACACAACCGAACCAAGATCACTGCAGACCAGTTCTAGAGGTGGGCTCGGCTCGGTTTTTCCTTGGCTCGGTTCTCTGATAACAAGAGCGCATGAGCAGAACGCGTCATCTCCGTCTGGCTGCACATCGCGATTCACACTCCATTCCACTAGTTGGCGGTAATGCCCCTCTGGAAGTTGCTTGCCAATCAACACAAAACAGAAGAAGAAGAACAACTATAAACAACAACCGAAATCTTCTCCACGCAACATTTTGATCTGCTTGATTCCCTCCTTCTTCGTCTTCTTCTTGTGTTTTATGGCGGTTGGCAAACAACTTTTGGTGCATTACCGCCACCAACTGCTTGATTTCCTCCTTTAATACTGGCAGTAATACCGCAGATCGTCACTAGGAGGCGAGGAACCAAGATAGCGTGATGTGTAAACGGTCGTCAGAACTGAGCTCGGCCTGGTTAACTGATCCGAGCTCGGACCGGTCTCGGCATGGATCGGTTTTTCAAGGGTAGAGTAAACGGGGTAAAAGAGACATAAGCAGTCCAGGTCATCTCCTTACAGTCGGCCTCCTTAATCAGGGAATTTCAGACATTTATTAAAATCCTAGCTTCCCTACCGTGCCACACGGTTTCCAGTGATGATTCTGCTCAGCAGTGTGATGAACCTCAACGTCTGTCGTTGTTTACTGCGTCTGGACGCCCTGATTAGACGATCGTTTGTCGTATCCACTTCCCAAAAGCCGACTCTGTCAAGTAAATTCACCAAAGGCTGCCTTCTTCGCCTGACTCACAACAAACTTCCTGAATGTTACAGGCGCCGACATGTTGGTTTACTTGTTTCAATCTAGAGAGCAGTAGTACCGTAGATCGTCACTAGGAGGTGAGGAAACGTGTTAACGTGGCGTTTAAACGGTCGTCAGGTAGCCAGCTTGGCACGGATCGGTTTTCAGAGGGAAGTGTAAACTGCGCTATAGATCTAGATTTGTGGTGTGAGGTAGATTATTGCTCCTTGTCTAAATGAATGTCTTTATATCCACCAGATTAGGGGCTTAGGTCTAATCCTGGTATTCCTCAAAAACCTGATGAAACTCCATGGAGATCTTTTTCCACTGTAGCTTCAGTGTTCTTTGGCCAACTGAGGGTCTCTGTGATATTAGGACCAGGGAACTGTTGGCCTTCAGTCCGACACCTCAGTCCTTTAGATAGAAAGTGACATCATAGAGGGAGGGCCACAGTGAGATACCATCTATCTATGGAAAACAAAGTTTTTCCTCTCCATAGACAGCTAACATGTGAACCATGTCACAGGAAGTGATGAGGCCAAAGATGGCTGTCTCATCTGGATACTTTCTGATGTCTTTGATACTTTATGAAGCTTGTTAGATCCACAGGAACCAGGAAGGGTTTCGAACTGGTTCCAGAAAGGGCCGTGTGGCTGCTGGTTTTCCTTCCAACCAGCTCACCAGATTCCAGTCATCCCATCAAGTGAGTTCAGTATTAACCTGATGACTTGATGATTGACTGGAGTCTGGTGTGCTACTGGCTCCGATGGAACCAAAACCAGCAGCCACATGGCCCTTTCTGGAACCAGTTTGACACCATTGTCTTAACAGATCTGGTGACTCGCAATACATTTTGGTTTAATAAAAACAGAAAATTGAAGCAGTTCAGTTTCTTTGCACTTCTGGGCAGCTTTGGAACAGGTAAAGACCAGATTATTGCAGCGATGACTCGGGCTGAATCAATTAATTAATCGTTAACTAGAGTATAGAGACAGTAAAAAATGCCTTAGCTGGCAGAGAAACCCAATCTGCTCCAGTAGGAACACTTGGCAATCAGATTATTAATCGATTAGTCGAAAAAATAAACAACAGATTAATCGATTTGCAGCCCTAGTGATGACCTATATGTACAGTGAAGAAGGGTGTACTTTCTGAACCACACGTCCTTTAAATGAAAGATAGAGGCGGCACAGTACAGATTATTTTTCACATCCATGGTCACCAAAGTATCAGCATCCCTTGCGGTTTAAATCTAACCGTCTCCAATTTAAAACTGGATTCTCTCAGAGGACGGAGCTACTGGAGAAGAACTGCAGACGTCTAATCAGATTATGATCACCTGTGTCTCTGTGATGTCACTGCAAATCAGGATCAAGTCAGATGGAGAGATTACTTTCTCTGCATGTTGATCGCTTGTGACTGGATCAGAGAAGTAAAACCAACATTTCTTACTTTGAAATGTTTATATATTCAGAAGGGAAAAAATTTTTTATCCTGCAGAAGGCTTCATTTAAATGATCAAATCATCATGTTATTAACAATAGAACTGAAAACCTCTTTATTGGCCTCGTTGCTCCTGTTCTAATATTTGGTCGGCTCATGTTGGCCAAATGCAGGTAATAATGTATACATTATAAATACCGCCTCAGTCTCTCATGTATCAGAGCCTTATGACTGATCTTGCTGAATTTGCAAGACTCTTATATAACTGATTTAAAAGTTAAGCCCTTCGAGCTCCAGATCTCTTTTTAATGTCCACTCGGGTTCTAGATAAAAGCCGATAAAAGCCTGAGTGGCCTGCAGGAGTTTTCTCTCTGCTCCTCTTCTCCATGAACTCATATTGAGCAGGAAGAATGCTGACTGCCTCCTTTTGGCACGCACAAAGGAAAGGCTTCAGGCTGAACCCGAGCAACCATATGAAGCCTGGAAATACCTGCTTTATCATAGCTCTAAGTCTTTAATGCAGCATTTCTCTTCTTTTATGGGTATTTTTCTCATAAAAAAAGACTCCATTTATCAGATGTTGAAGTATTGTGATCTGAACCTGTATTAGTAATCTTATTACGTGTTTTAATAAATAGATAAACTGAATTTTTGCTTGCAAAAGTATATTTTTACTCACAGAAACTTCAAGTATAAGAACTTTAAAAATCTCTATGAGAAGAAGCACAGATGTAACAGCATTGGCTTTGTGTAGAAGAGGAGAGGAGAGTCGTGTCAGGGAGCGTTTTCAGCAGATTTATGAGAGGAGGGGTGCAGAGGAAGGGGGACATTCCTGCTTTGATAGCATTTGGTGGCCCAATCAACCATTGTGCAACCCGGAATAAAACGTCAGGGATGAGACGTAGACATGGAGGCACTGAGGGCCTAATTTAAGCCTGGTTTATGCTCAGAAACCAGGTTGTCTGCGTGTGTCGCAGTTAGTGCAGATAGATGGAAATATATATACATAGTCTACTGTCTAACTGTCTAAGTCTATAAAATCTGTCTAATATGCCCCTGCCGCTTCCGCAGAAACTCTGCTGCACCTCCCCAAAATTCAGTGATGGGACTAACGGCGTTGAAAGTAACACCGCTACCTTTTTTAGTAACGAGTAATCAAAATGATTACTCTTACTGTAACTATAACGCAGTTACAATTGCCGTTACTGCACGTTACTCAGGTCGCACAATTAACCTTTTTTCATGATAGGACTCGTGCGCGCGTCATGAGAGATGGGAGGATGGAGAGTGAGGAGGACTTCAGCGGCAAACGGCGCTTTCCAGATGGAAATACTGGTGTTACGTCGAGCTGCGTTTCCCCATCAGATACGGTTTCCCCTGCATCTCTGCACAGCGCGGCGGCACGATTCACCGCACAAGAGACAGGAAACGCGCAGACTAGCTAAAGGCGCGCAACAGTCGCCCTGTGCTCACGCCACAGGGGAACTATGGAGAGCGTGAACGATCATTAGCCTATATGGAGAAAGACAGAAATATGGATGGATGGATGGATGATGGATGGATGGATGGATGGATGGATGGATGGATGATGGATGGATGGATGGATGGATGATGGATGGATGGATGGATGGATGGATGATGGATGGATGGATGGATGGATGGATGATGGATGGATGGATGGATGGATGGATGGATGATGGATGATGGATGGATGGATGGATGGATGGATGGATGATGGATGGATGGATGGATGGATGATGGATGGATGGATGGATGGATGGATGGATGATGGATGGATGGATGGATGATGGATGGATGGATGGATGGATGATGGATGGATGGATGGATGGATGGATGATGGATGGATGGATGGATGGATGGATGGATGGATGGATGATGGATGGATGGATGGATGATGGATGGATGGATGGATGATGGATGGATGGATGATGGATGGATGGATGGATGGATGATGGATGGATGGATGGATGGATGATGGATGGATGATGGATGGATGATGGATGATGGATGGATGGATGATGGATGGATGATGGATGGATGATGGATGGATGGATGGATGATGGATGGATGGATGATGGATGGATGATGGATGGATGGATGGATGGATGATGGATGGATGGATGGATGGATGGATGGATGGATGGATGGATGGATGATGGATGGATGGATGGATGGATGGATGGATGGATGGATGGATGGATGATGGATGGATGGATGATGGATGGATGGATGGATGATGGATGGATGATGGATGATGGATGAATGATGGATGGATGATGGATGGATGGATGGATGGATGGAGCTACATGTTGCAGTATCTATAACAACCCAAACACAGGATTTCAGAATTAGACATCCCCAGTTATTAATTTCATACACTCACAAAAGTAACACAATAGTTACTTTTACTAATAACTAGTTACTTTTATTGTGGAGTAACACAGTTACTTTTTGGGAGAAGTAACTAGTAACTATAACTAATTACTTTTTCAAAGTAACGTGCCCAACACTGCCAGAATTGTAGGTGACCGCAGACAGGAGGCCTCTGATTGGTGAAATCTACATCTGCTCTACGCTATGCGTATTTCCTGTTTGGTTCCTTACCTGCTTGTTTTGTTTGTGTGTCCGCCATTGTGCAAAATGACTTGTGAAGACGGATCACACTGGAAAAAAATCTAAATCTAGATGAGTCATTTTTCTTCAAATAAATGCATTTTTTCTTGAATTGAGGTGGTAAGTGAGACACTTTGCCAACAGAGAAAGACAATTTATATTTAAAATAAGAAAACAACTATTTTATTTTCTTATTTCAAGTGTATATTACCAAATGACCTCATTTTAATAGTAAAATCCTCATTCCATTGGTAAACCACCTTATTTACCTACTCAAATTCAGGGTAAATACACTTAATTTAAGACATTTTGATTTGTTTCTAGATCGTTTTTGCGAAGTGTTCTGTTTCTAGACTGATCAGCTGAATCTCCGTCAAAGTGCGCATTGGTCCAGTCGCCATTGTTGTTGAATGACCTCCGTAACCGGAGGAAAAACACTCCAGCCACCACACACACAATCCTAGCTAGATCCCGATTGTCCTTCTTGCGTTGTGGCATGGAATAACATAGCGCAGACAACACTTCAAAATTGGGTATAAATCTAAAATATCTGCGTCATACCTGCGACATGCTAACTGCGACACACTGCTGCACGAGCATACGCAGCCATTAATACTCACTGAAGATGACTTATCGGGAAGTTTGCTTTATTTCTCATTGGTTATAAATCGCAGCAAACCTCGTCTGCTGCTTTTAACAGTGAGCAGCCTGCAGGGAGCCGTGTGAGGTTAGTGGTTTTGCTCAGAGACTGAGTTTCTGAGGTTTATACTGGGGATCTTATGACCACACATGCCAGCTGAGCCAAGATGAATCCGCCTCCCAGGGATATCTGAATTACCTCTCTATAAACACTGCAGACGGAGCTATTGGAGGTCCAAAGAAGAGTAAAAATGGATCGGACGGGGTGTTTTTGGCACTGCCTTGGTCAGGTCTTCGGGTTTCTATGGAGAGCCTTTCACATGCATGCAACAGGATAAAGCAATTCACAAAGCTTTTGTAACAAGGTGGTGGTTTATTACACTGTTGTCAGGGCCTCAACAAAACCTCAACACAACAGTCTGTCATATGGGGCTTTCATGGTCCATGTAGATTAGGTCGTATACCCAAGCGAAACAACATCTGTGGCATAAGTTTTACCCTAATGTCTCATCTTCCCAAGTAGAAGAAGTGAACAATCACTGGCAGATTAAATGCTTACCTTCCTGTATCTGTAGCCCCGTTTCCACTACCCTTTTGAAACTGTGCTAAATCCGAGCACGATAACTGAGATAACTTTTGAGTGTAAATGGTGCGCAGAACTGAACGCCAGACACAACCGAACCGCGCTAACATGGTACTTGCTCATCAGTTCATCAGGAAATTTCAGACCTTCATAGAAATCCTAGCTTCCCTACCGTGCCACACGATTTCAAGTGATGATTCTGCTAAGCAGTGTGATGAACCTCAACGTCTGTCATTTCCTGCATCTAGTAAGCCCTGATTAGACGATCGTTTGTCGTATCCACTTCCATAAACCCCATTCTGTCGGGTAAATTCACCAAAGGCTGTCCTTTTCGCCTGACTCTGTGAAAACTTCCTGAATGTTATGGGCGCCGCCATGTTGGTTTGCTTGTTTCCATCTAGAGAGTAAATGGTTGTAAGGAGCCGAGCTCGGCGCGGTTAACTGATCCAAGGTCGGCACGTAAGTTTTGTTTTGTTGCATTGATGAAATTATAGAAACACAATAAAGGAATCTCTCCATGGTGGACGTGTTTCTGTTGGGAGGAGCTGATTGAGTCATTATAGGAACCAAGCAGGAAGTGACATCATCAGAGCAGAGCTCTCTAACCCTGAAATCCCCCATCCCAGCGTTCCTTGGTGTGATTTATAGTTTTAGAATTTGGGGAAAAAATGGAAGAAAGTTTCCATCCCTGCATCAGAGCTCTACCTGATCGATCTGTGGACGGTTTTCCATCATTGCAACCAAACTAGCAGCAGTAGTGGAGTTTGGAGATGGAATCCACTTCTTAAATCTACATTTGCGCTCCTCTAATTTATCCAGAAGTTCTGCAATCACCATTTTTCTCTCCCTCCCAGCTTGGTTGTTGGCTGCATATTTAGCCTTCCCTGGAAATGCCTTTCCAAATTTTTATTTTTATTTTTTGCCAACCTCTCATTACCAAGCAAAAATGCAGGCAATCGTTGATAATGAAAGAAAAAGATTCGGTCCATCCTTTGAATCCTCTTTTCTCATCAGCTATCTTCCTTTTTCCCCTTTGGGATCCATGGAGACACTCCAGCAGCCTGGCACTTCGCAGCGCTGGTTGCAAGTTACGACCACTGATCTCTATAGCTATCACGCAAATTATTGTTTACATTTATTTATTATACAAATGTATACAGCATTGGAAAACATAATTATTTTTTGTTTGACCTCCTGCACACCATATTAAAACAAAAGAAAAAAAAACATTTTTAGAAATTTTTGAAAAAGCTCCAGGGAGCCACAAGGGGAACGCTAAAGAGCGGCGGGTTGCCGACCCCTGATCTAGATGTTGCAGGACAAGCCAAAGACTTCAGACCACAGGTTTAAAAACACCTGATCAATGACATGATGAAGGAAAACCAGGCAGCGATCTAAATTCTGATATGAGTTCATACTGTCAGCGTTTTCATTGGTATTCTGGGCTCCTTTCAGGGCTGGTTCTCACCAGCATGACTCTTTATACTCCCAGCATGATCCTGGAGCATACTGGGAGGAATGATGGTGTGAAATTGAAAAGTTAATTCCCTATCAGGTGGAAAAACATAGTTTGATCCTAAACTCGACTTATAGTTTGAGTTTTTCTCCACCTGTTGGCTAATGCAGCCTTATTTCTTGAAAACCTGCAATTTCCTGCTGGATCACCATGAAGAACATCTGTAGATGTTCTGCTTTCCTTTCCCTCTGCCTACGTCTACTTCACTGCATTCCTATTTGTCTCATTTCCTGTCCTGCATTTGGTTTCTTGTTTACATTCATCGTTCTCCTTTCTGCCTCTGTCTGAGAGGTGAAACCAAGAGTTATGCGAAGAAGGAATGAAGAAATGTGTCTGCACTTTGAGATGCCCAATCTCACGGCATGAGGAAAGAGCAGAAATATCATCGACTTTAGTGCAGCTGGACATTTTCCTCCTCACTGCTGACAGCCATTTATCTTAAAGGGAGGCCAAGCTGTGAATCCTGCAGAGGAAACTCAAGCTTTTAAATGATGTGAGGCTTTAAATAAACAAGTAAAGCTTCATATAAATTCTGTCAGACAGTAATTGTTCTATTTGCTTGTATTCTAATGATAATTTATGAACTCAGTTTTAAAACGCCATAGCTCTACATGAGTATAATAAAAAGAGAGAGTTTCTACAAAAAAACAAAAAAAACAAGTCGGTTTAGTAAAAACTAGAGACTGTTTTATATGACATGCCTTTTGAAGAACATTTGCAGAAATAAGTGTGTTAGAAATGAGCCTGTGATGACCTATTATCAAGGAATTCAGATTTAGCTGGAGTGAGGCTCCTCTCCTGTGGAACCAACTACCAGTTTTAGTCCGTGAGGCAGACACCCTGTCTACTTTTAAGGCTAGGCTTAAAACTTTCCTTTTTGATAAAGCTTCTAGTTAGAGTGGCTCAGTTTATCCTGATCTATCTCTATAGTTCTGCTGCTATAGGCTTAGACTGCTGGAGGACATAGGGACCCCTTTTTCATCATTCTGCTTCATTCTATCTCTATTCTCCCACTCTGCAGAATCTGTTAGTTCAATCTCTAACGTTCTGCTCTCTCTGCTTTTTCTCATAGTAGCTTCATCTGGTCTGTTCCTGTTTGGCTGTGACTCCATCCTGGAGAGAAATATCAGCTGTGCTGCTGCCATCAACACCTTTGTTTCTAGATGTTGGAGCTTGGCCTGTTTTCCAGTGTAGTCCTGTTTCTCTGACTGTGACTAACTGGATGTGCTCTCTTCATCCTCTGACATGGGAGCTGGCTCGGAGCTCGTCTGCCTGGCTGTGTGTTTCCTGGACGGGGCCGCCTGTGGAGCTGGTTGACAGTTGCCTTTTGTATCTATGCTTCTTTTTCTATGTCTGCTTCTGTCTCCTTGAACCCCAGTCGGCCTCAGCAGATGGCCGCTCACACTGAGCCTGGTTCTGCTGGAGGTTTCTGTTAAAAGGGAGTTTTTTCCTCTCCACTGTCGCTACAAGCGTTCATAAAAAAAGTACTTGTTCCATTGGTAAATCATCTTAATTAGCTGCTCAAATTAGGGGTAAATACATTTAATCTAAGAAATTTTTACTTAATTCTAGATAATTCACCAATTTCTCTTCTGAGTTGTAATAATAATAATAATAATAATAATATATTTAATATTTAGCAGCGTCCAAGCAAGAGCATCGACTCCAAGCTCAAACACTTGTAGCTGATCACCAAAATGCCAGCTATAACAGGCAGATAGATGCTCAGAAAGGGACAGAACTGTATAAATAAAAAACAGTATAAATAACTCTCAGCTCGTCATTTTCAATACAAATACAACGAAAAACCAAAATAAATGTTGCTTCTTGTTTAGAGAAGCCTCCTCTTACAGGTCAACCAGGGGTGTGAATAATTTAGTAGGCCGGGTTTCTTGGTGTGGATTCTGTGGGGAACAATAGGGAGCAGTGGTTGAGGATGTCAGAGCTCTGCTAAGCCTCTCCACAGGTAGGTGTGAAGTGGGGGTGGCGTGGGAACATTTATACTCCAGCGTCCTGCCGCAGAGCATCCTAGCAGGGAGACAATGTTAATGCAAGATAAGAAAAGCTTTTTTTCTCAACATACTCTAACAAAAATATGAGTGATAATGACTAAGCACAGTCGAATGTATCAGACTGAAATAAAAACAAGTCCATCTCTGGATTACTTGAAAAAAATGCTCGGACATAAGAATATTTGCCTCGGACCAACAGGGATTTCAGGCTTTCTTAGCGCCTCGGTGTGATTTGTTTAAGGATCAAGGAAGCAGACTGGGTTAAAATCATCAAGGACCGCTTTGCTGTGGTAAGTATGTATTAAAATGGGTCGGTGGCACATGCAGGAATGTCTGATCCCCTGATGCTAGCTCTCTAAATGTTAGCATCATTAGGTGCTAGAATGTCCCCATCTGTGCAGAACAGACCCATATTTTCCACTTCTGTCCCATAAATCAAAGTAATATCCAGCATTTGATTGGACCAATTAGAAAAAAACGTCTAACAAATATATATTCTATTCAGTGTATTTCTATAGCTCCAATTCACATCATGTCATCTCAGGTCACTTTCCAGTTCACCAGATCATCCAGTCAGATTGATTCAAAGTTTTCTATCTAAGGAAAACCAGCTGATTGCATCGACTCATTGACTCTTCAGCAATCCCTCACACTAAGCATGCTTGTAGCGACAGTGGAGAGGAAAAACTCCCTTTGAACAGGAAGAAACCTCCAGCAGAACCAGGCTCAGTGTGAGCGGCCATCTGCTGAGGCCCACTGGGGTTCAAGGAGACAGAAGCAGACATAGAAAAAGAAGCATAGATACAAAAGGCAACTGTAAAAGCTGTTCTAAGGTGTTTTTCCTAAATTTGAAGAAAGCAAAGCTGCTGTCCTCGTCACAGAGCTGGGTCAGTAGCCCATGTCATGACCAAGCTGTGCATGATACTCCCTGAAATAACCAGAATACAAAACATAACCGAAAAAGTTTAAGGAAAAGAAATGGAGCCACAGCAAAGACCAGAGCAACACTGGGAAGGAGAGTCACTAAAGAAACATGAAGCTCAAAAAGCTGCATCTGTCCCTCATAAGCATCCTGTTGAGATCTGGTCCCCCAGTAGTGGCTCCAGTGGTTGAACCAAAAACAGGTTGGTGAAGGTCCTGTTTTCCTCATGCTAGAGATTACGTTTATTGTTAGATTACTGCATTAGCATCTATGGATAGACCTGTTCATCTTGAAAAAAAGAAAAAAGCAACAGGATAATTTGTTTGGTGAAGAAACACCAGAAAAGGTTCAATTGCAGCCACTCAGAGAAAATAAAAGGGTCCCGACCAAAACCGCCTGAACAAGTCCAGCTTAAATCCTTACAAACAGAAAAAGAGATAAGGGGCAAAGCAGGGGGCGGAGCTAGAGCTGAGCAGTCAGGTGAGCCTGCTCTTTAGCTTCAGGTAAAGTAAACAGAGCATGGTGGTCAGAGGGGGGGGGGCAGGGAAGGAGATCTCTAGTAGAGGTCAGGGTGAAGTGGACAGAGGGAGCCGCTGCCTACTGCAGCATCAACACAGAGCTTAGAAACAGGCCTTTGGCTCTGTTCATACATCCATCAGGAATGATTACATATTAATAAATACTATATTCTGATGGAGATCCTTCATTGGGTAGGAGGGGCTGAAAAGGACAAGATACGAACACATGCAATGAGGTAGATGTTCGCTGATTCACGTTTTATTGGAGAAGAAAGGATGGCAGATCAGACAGGAGCACCAAGCTGTGGATCAACCGTTAAAGGAAAAGTCGCTCATATTCAGAATTCAAACTTCTGAAAGTTCTTTAAATCTGAAATGATTCCATCCTGTTCAATAAATGATCAGTGTTTTTAATTCAGAGTAATTTTCATGTGAATGTGCTTTACTGGAGGCGTCCATGTTTGTCAAAGAACACTACTGCCACCTACTGGTTAGTGACATTGTCACGGTGCGGTATCGGCTGTTGATCAAGTCCCAGTGCTGTATCTGGTGTTTGTCACAACGCGCTATTATCCAAGTCATCTTGAAAACATTCTTCTTCCAAATGTTGGCTACATATTACGTGTTTTTTCTCTGGCCAGAAGTTCGATGGCAAATCCTCCCTCTTCAAGTTGGCGATCCAACGACCAACCCGTCCGTGGAGGATCAGGAATCAGAAAGGTGGAATAACTCTTTTTTTCACTTTTACCCGATGTATTCCAGCATCCAGCTGCCATGCACGTGGGCATTGTCAGTTTCACTATAGCTCTGGTGAATTTCAATGGTGAAGTCCTCTGGAAATCTTCAATAATTGTTGTTGATTGCAGATGTGTCTAGTAGTTCCCATTGATTTAGCTTGTAAAGCGGGGAGAATGGCGCTAGGCTTACCGCACCGTGACGTCACTGCTGGAAGATGGCAGGAGGGAGGGGCTACTATATTTGGACAAAGATGGCCGCTCCCAGACTCAGTGATCGTGACGAAAATGTTTAAGCTCTGATGGGAACTAAATACAAACGTATCCCAGAAAGGAAAAAGTCAGAACAATTGATCACATCTTTTTACAGTTCACCTCAAATAACTGGATAATTAGATTCTTGCGGCCATTAAAGACCACGAGATGGGAAAAAGTCTCCTCTTTTGTTCATTTTGTTTTTGTAAAACTTAAGCAGTTTATGGAGAAACATATTTTTCCTTCTAATCTTATGTGCATCTCTTCCAAAACTTTCAAAGTTTTCAAATCAAACTTCTAATTATATCTCCTTGTTTAATGTTTTGACCTCAGCAAAAGTTAACCTGAAAATAATTGTGTGTTTTATCTGAGGATTGATCTTACTGATTCTCATGGAAGCATGATTTGATAAATCTAGTTAGTTTGTGTATTTAATGTTTTTATTTGTGTTCCCTCATAGATCTTTGTTAGTAGGGCGGCCATGTTTGAATTAAATGAACCTGTAGTTTCATGGTCAGTCAGACAATGTGCAGCTGAAGTCACGTTTCACTCACGGCTCAGAACCGGTTAAATATTTACAGGTAAGGGTTGCATTGAGGGACAACTGGACCAAAATGACGCATTAAAGATGCAAAGACTGGAGCCTCCCACCGAGTAACAGAGCAGACCAAACAAAACAAGCTGAGTCAGTAAGGTCCAAGCAAGTCATTAAACGCTTTCATGTGCCTGGTTTTATTTCTGTAAAATCTTTGCTTTTCTAGAAACAATTTTTATTTTATTTTTATTTAACCTTTATTTAACCAGGAAGTCCCTTGAGATTGAAATCTTTTTTTCGAGGGAGACCTGGCCAAGACGGCACACCAGTTAAAATACAAACGGAAATACAACATAGACAAAATCTCACATAGAGGGAAAGACAGGTCACATAGGGCAGTTACATTTTAACATGGCCTTAAATTCATTCAATGGGACTAGATCATTTAAATGGAGCAAGTTTTGCAAATTATTCCAGGACCATGGAGCAAAGTAAGAGAAGGATTTCTTCCCCAGCTCAGTAAAAACCATTGGAACCTGGTAAGAGCGCCACCTGGTGGAACGGAGATGAAAATGGCTGGAATTTAGCTTGAGGAGATTGCATAAATATGCCGGCAGTTTACCCAACATGGCCTTGTATAGAAAAATATTGAAATGAAGTTGTCTACATAGACTTAGTGACGGCCAGCCTACCAGTTCATACAGCGTACAATGATGAGTACGGGAATAGGAGTTAGTTAGGAAGCGCAGAGCACTATGGTACACAGAATCTAACAGGTGGAGAGTACTAGAGGCAGCATGCATGTAGACAACATCACCATAGTCCAAAACACTTAACAAAGTAGCCTGCACAAGTGTTTTTCTGGCTGACATGTTAAAACAAGTTTTATTTCTAAAATAAAACCCCAGCCGTAGTTTCAGCTTTTTTACAAGTTTTTCAACATCAACTTTAAAAGAAAATTTGTTGTCCAGCCAAAAACTAAATACTTATATGAAGAAACATTTTTAATTAAGTCTCCATTTAATGTGTTAATCGTTATATTATCTGGGGATTGGGAACGAGCCCTTGAAAACGTCATAAATTTGGTTTTCTTAGTATTTAGCACTAACTTAAGGCCATGTAGAGAAACTTGAAGCTGCTGAAAGGCCAACTGAAGGTCATGCATGGCTTGGTTCAGTGAAGAGGCAACTGAATAAATCACAGTGTCATCTGCATAAAGATGCAGTTTAGCAGTTTGCACGTCCTTTCCAATGTTATTTATGAATATAGAAAATAAGATGGGGGCTAAAATCGAACCTTGAGGAACACCCATAGAAATTTCTAAAAAGTCTGATTTAAGACCATCTGTAGAAACACATTGCGTTCGCTCTGTAAGATAGTTTTTGAACCAAGTAATAGCTGTGCTTCCTATGCCAATGTTAATTAGTCTATCTAGTAATAGCTTATGGTCAACAGAGTCAAATGCTTTGGACAGATCCACAAATAATGCAGCGCAGTGTTGCTTCTGGTCCAAGGCATTTATAATGTCATTTAATCGTAGCAAAGTTGCTGTAACAGTGCTGTGTCCAGCTCTAAAACCTGACTGTACATCAGTTAGAATGTTGTGCTCTGCCAAGCAGTCTTTTAATTGACAGTTTACTTCAGCTTCCAAAATTTTTGCAAGAGTAGAGTTTGGAAATTGGCATATAATTGTAAAGATCTGAAGGATCGCCACCCTTTAACAAAGGAAGCACATAGGCTGCTTTCCATATTTTAGGAATTGAATTGGTCTGCAGGCTACAATTAAAAATGTATGCTGTAGGCTTAGCTATAGATTCAGCTGCAACTTTTAATAAGAAAGGTTCTAAGTTGTCTGGTCCTGCTAATGTTTTTTGGGTCAATGGCTTTAAGAGCAGTACAGACATCCTTTCTAGAAATGGGTCTAAAAACAAAGGTTTTCAATGGTATTTCGGATCTATAAAGGGATGTAATACAAAACAACAAGTAAAGATTCTAATTAATTTTAAAAGCAAAAAAAAGCCATTTAAATAAACTGAAAGTACTGATTTAATATGTACTAATTTAGTATGTCAACCCTCAGAAAACTGACCTGGAACTTATGGCCCGCGTATAGCATTCTGTTCAATTCAGTTCAGTTCAATTCAGTTCAATTCAGTTCAATTCAGTTCAGTTCAGTTCAATTCAGTTCAGTTCAATTCAGTTCAGTTCAATTCAGTTCAGTTCAGTTTAATTCAGTTAAATGTATTTATATAGATCCAATTCCCAACACATGTCATCTCAAGGCACTTTCCAGTTCAACCAGATCATACAGTCAAATAGATTCAAAGTTTTCTATCTAAGGACGAGGGATTTCTCGACCTACTCGCCGTATGTCGACGTGTGCCAGCGTGTTTCAGCCGCTCATAACTTATACAAAACTGATCCATAACTTATCAAACGTATGCCAGTTTTTTCTGCCAGATTTTTCATTCGTCAAGCAAACACGGGTTTCAAGGTGTGACAGCGGCTCAAGGTTGTAGCTCTAATTAGGTCTTGTTCTTCTGTGGGTAGATCTTCACTTTCATTGCGTTCTTAGACGATGTCCTCAACACAAAATTGGAAAAACTCTTGATGGAAAAAGGGAAGAAAATTGGTGCACAGTAAGGGACAAGACAATAAAGTTTTTATTATAGCTAAATAATATAAAATGATGTTACTCATTGAAGCTTTTCTCATTCCCTCCTAAATTCTTGCAAAAAAACGAGTTAATGCAGAAAAGATTGTAAATGTATCTGGAGACACATTCAGGAAACCAATAACTCCTGGGAAGTTAAAAAACACAGGAACACACAAAACATACAATTTATGGGAAAATAATCTCCGAATAGCTGAACATTTTATAGAAACAGAAAATTGTTATATGTGTTGCCAACCTTATTTTGTAAAAGTTTGTCACTAATAAACAGCCTTAGCTTTTCTTCTCACTTTATTTTTTTTTTAATCAGAATTTGATTCAAAGAGTTGTAGTTTTACGAGTAAGGTGTGTTGTACTTTTTGTTTCCTATTTCCACTATAACATTTCTTCATCCCCAAAAAGTATTTTTTCTGCAAAACCCAAACTATAAAAAACATGCATGGAAAAGCAAAGGTTGTACATATGATAGCCAGCATATCAACTGGAATGATGGATGTGATCATTCCCAACCAAAGCAGCTCTGTTTATAACTTCTATGTGTTATTATATATTATAATACTATGTATTACAATAATAATAATAATAGTCACTCAACTTGACTCCAATCACAGGAACTTCAGTCCAACTATGCAAAACCATCATAGCTGTTTGATCAGAAATGAGGATTAAGGAACCAAATGAACTGAGAGAAGTAGAGATTCTATAACAGTGTTTAAAATCTTATTACATCTTTTATTGGTGGTAAATCCACTTGAGTGCAACTTCATCTTCATACATCTATATCTTTACATCTTCATCTCATATTTGATTATTCATATACCATTTCGTTAATATGAAGTAAATAGATTAAGATACAAATGTCAGCTTAAAGGCTGACCAATCAGATTGATCCTCTATTTGTTTAGAAGAACATATCAGCTTGAATCAGTGGTGTGTTTATGGTATAAACAAGTTTTATTGTGTGCTGGAAAAATGATCTAGAAATAGGTAAAAACGTCTTAAGTGTATTTATTCTTAATTTACGTAGCTAAATAAGATGATCTGCCATTGGAATGAGTATTTTTACTCTAAAAATAAGATAATTAGATAATATACACTTGACATTTCAACATTTTTCTTATTTTAATTGTAAATTATTGGCAAATTGTCTCTTTTATCTCCTCAATACAAAAACAAATGCACTTTTTTAAGAAAAAATGACTTAAAAAAAGATTTTGATTGTTTTCCAGAGTGTTTTGGTTATCTGAAGCCATCTTTTGTAATAAATAATTTTACTCCCCACTTATTTTCTCTGGAAATTTGTATGCTACTGCTCCTCGAACCGTAGACCTTGGGGGCGTAACAACCTCCATGGTAGATCTTATATTTATCAGTCATTCATTTAAGTTCAACCCATCGATCTGTCAACTATTTTCTGAAAAGAAGCATCATCTTTAAGGGTTTATTGTCATGTTTTTGTCCAAATGTGACAAATTATAAAGCAAAGGAAAACTCCTATTATAGATAAGTCTTCTACGTTACAGAAACTCTCCATTAATGGCGGGTCTACAGATGGCTAACCCTCTTCATAAACTGCTAAAAATAGATTCTCTGCCACTTGGAGAGATAAAAACCATCAGAATATATTCCAAGTTGTTAACTTAAACAAAGTGATAAGGGTAAGCACCCTGCAGCCCGCTGAATGACATACAGCAGATATACGTCTGTTCACCCCGCCCCCTTCCAACACAGCTTGTGGGACTCAATCTGTTCCAGTTATTGTCCCAAACGGCAAACCTCACCGCTGATAGGATCTGCTGGATTCCAGTCTACATGTTGGAGTGGAAACAGGAAGCAACCAGTAGAATCGGCAGACCTCTGGCTCGGACTGGGAAGGATTTTCGGCCGTAGCATTTTTCCATCTACACCGCCCATTTTGGAAAGTCTGTTGATCTCTCAGGCCATAAATCTAAAGAAAAACATATTTTACCCAGAGACGGCCACCCTTCACTGTCAGGTTGAGAAACATCCCAACCTGGCAACCATGCCCGTAAGACGGGAAACGTTAGCCCTAAGATGCAAAACCCCATCACGCACCGCAATATAGGAGGAACATCTTAGTTTGGTTTAAAGAAAGCATTTTAGTTTTATTATAATTTAGTTTGTTGCAAGGATTTTACAGTTTGAAGAAATAGAAAATGACACCACATGCCAACCGTCACTAGGATGTGCATGCAAGCAGGAGCTTCAGCCGGAGAGTGTTGGGGCCGCTATGAGTCAAGGAGGGCCGGCCCTCACACGCTGACTTAAGAACCGGCCCACCGCCATCACTGATTACCAGTCCCAGCCTGGTTCTGCCTGATGTTAGGATCTGATGCTGTTTTAGAGGCGAAGCAGGTCTGACTGTGACTGAATGAACAAGTCGATGCCTGTAGCAACGATGAACAATCTTTAATGTATGTAATTATAGTTTGGTTTGTGGAAAACATGTTTGCTGGAAGGTCCCAGTCAGACAGCTGGTGTTTGATCTACAGCAGGGTGGAGAAGAACTGCTGTTAGGGGGAATCCATCCATCATCCATCCATCCATCCATCCATCATCCATCCATCATCCATCCATCATCCATCCATCCATCATCCATCCATCATCCATCCATCCATCATCCATCCATCATCCATCCATCATCCATCCATCCATCGATCATCCATCCATCCATCATCCATCCATCATCCATCCATCCATCCATCCATCATCCATCCATCATCCATCCATCATCCATCCATCCATCATCCATCCATCATCCATCCATCCATCATCCATCCATCATCCATCCATCATCCATCCATCCATCGATCATCCATCCATCCATCATCCATCCATCATCCATCCATCCATCCATCATCCATCCATCATCCATCCATCCATCCATCCATCATCCATCCATCATCCATCCATCATCCATCCATCCATCATCCATCCATCATCCATCCATCCATCATCCATCCATCATCCATCCATCCATCATCCATCCATCATCCATCCATCATCCATCCATCCATCGATCATCCATCCATCCATCCATCCATCATCCATCCATCATCCATCCATCCATCATCCATCCATCATCCATCCATCATCCATCCATCCATCATCCATCCATCCATCATCCATCCATCCATCCATCCATCCATCCATCCATCCATCATCCATCCATCATCCATCCATCCATCCATCCATCCATCATCCATCCATCATCCATCCATCCATCCATCCATCATCCATCATCCATCCATCATCCATCCATCCATCATCCATCATCCATCCATCATCCATCATCCATCATCCATCCATCCATCATCCATCCATCCATCATCCATCCATCCATCATCCATCATCCATCCATCATCCATCCATCATCCATCATCCATCATCCATCCATCATCCATCATCCATCCATCATCCATCATCCATCCATCCATCGATCATCCATCATCCATCCATCATCCATCATCCATCCATCATCCATCCATCCATCATCCATCATCCATCCATCATCCATCATCCATCAATCCATCCATCATCCATCCATCCATCATCCATCCATCCATCATCCATCATCCATCCATCATCCATCCATCATCCATCATCCATCATCCATCCATCATCCATCATCCATCCATCATCCATCATCCATCCATCCATCATCCATCCATCCATCATCCATCCATCATCCATCCATCCATCATCCATCCATCATCCATCATCCATCCATCCATCCATCATCCATCATCCATCCATCCATCATCCATCATCCATCCATCCATCATCCATCCATCCATCATCCATCCATCATCCATCCATCATCCATCATCCATCCATCCATCCATCATCCATCCATCCATCCATCCATCATCCATCCATCCATCATCCATCCATCCATCCATCATCCATCCATCATCCATCCATCATCCATCCATCATCAATCCATCCATCATCCATCCATCCATCATCCATCATCCATCCATCATCCATCCATCATCCATCATCCATCCATCCATCATCCATCCATCATCCATCCATCATCCATCCATCCATCCATCCATCATCCATCCATCCATCATCCATCCATCCATCCATCATCCATCCATCATCCATCCATCCATCATCCATCCATCATCCATCCATCCATCATCCATCCATCCTCCATCCATCCATCATCCATCCATCCTCCATCCATCCATCATCCATCCATCCTCCATCCATCCTCCATCCATCCATCATCCATCCATCCTCCATCCATCCATCCATCCATCCATCATCCATCCATCCATCCATCCTCCATCATCCATCCATCATCCATCATCCATCCATCATCCATCATCCATCCATCCATCATCCATCCATCATCCATCCATCCATCCATCATCCATCCATCATCCATCCATCCATCCATCCTCCATCATCCATCCATCATCCATCATCCATCCATCATCCATCCATCCATCCATCATCCATCCATCCATCCATCCATCATCCATCCATCCATCATCCATCCATCCATCCATCATCCATCCATCCATCCATCCATCATCCATCCATCCATCATCCATCCATCCATCCATCCATCCATCCATCATCCATCCATCCATCATCCATCCATCCATCCATCATCCATCCATCCATCCATCCATCATCCATCCATCATCCATCCATCATCCATCCATCATCAATCCATCCATCATCCATCCATCCATCATCCATCATCCATCCATCATCCATCCATCATCCATCATCCATCCATCCATCATCCATCCATCATCCATCCATCATCCATCATCCATCCATCCATCCATCCATCATCCATCCATCATCAATCCATCCATCATCCATCCATCCATCCATCATCCATCCATCATCCATCCATCCATCATCCATCCATCATCCATCCATCCATCATCCATCCATCCTCCATCCATCCATCATCCATCCATCCTCCATCCATCCTCCATCCATCCATCATCCATCCATCCTCCATCCATCCATCCATCCATCCATCCATCATCCATCCATCCATCCATCCTCCATCATCCATCCATCATCCATCATCCATCCATCATCCATCATCCATCCATCCATCATCCATCCATCATCCATCCATCCATCCATCCATCATCCATCCATCATCCATCATCCATCCATCCATCCATCATCCATCCATCATCCATCCATCCATCCATCCTCCATCATCCATCCATCATCCATCATCCATCCATCCATCCATCATCCATCCATCCATCCATCCTCCATCATCCATCCATCATCCATCATCCATCCATCATCCATCATCCATCCATCCATCATCCATTCATCATCCATCCATCATCCATCCATCCATCCATCCTCCATCATCCATCCATCATCCATCATCCATCCATCATCCATCATCCATCCATCCATCATCCATCCATCATCCATCCATCCATCCATCCATCCATCCATCATCCATCCATCCATCATCCATCCATCATCCATCCATCCATCCATCATCCATCCATCATCCATCCATCATCCATCATCCATCCATCATCCATCCATCCATCCATCATCCATCCATCCATCCATCCATCCATCCATCATCCATCCATCCATCCATCCATCCATCCACCTCACATATTGTGGGATTCATGTTTAAAGTAATGATGCTCCTCCATTAATGAAGTGGATTAAATCAGTGGATGGGATTAGATCGAAGGCCTGAGCTAAACTCAGACCAAATCCTGCCAGTGTCGTCATAATCTCTCCCATGCTGTTATTAGACATACTCACTCAGGGGAATGAAAACGTGACTGACGCTCTCCTACTGTTCACTCAGCTGTTGGGAAGGACAGTCTGAGCGAGAAGCTTGTATCTGCAAGCTTAGGGTTCAAAGGTCATCAGACGGAACATGAGAACATGTGGAGATAAATAACCAGCCAGCTGTGTGTGCTGGCGTGCACATCTGGGCTTCGCTGGGTGTCACCTATTGATCCGTCCTAAAAGGCTTGGGGGGGTGGGGGGCTTAATTTATTGGATTTTCCATCAGAATCTGCTGCCATGTTGGAAATGTAAATGTACCTTCATGCTTTGAGTTTAAGGCTTTGAAACATAAAAGTTTACTTTATAAAACCACTGTTTATATACAAAATAAAAATGCATGCATGCATAAAAAAAATAATTTCTTTTAATTAATTTCCACAGTCATCCATTCTGTATTAATCTCTGTTCTTATATTGTCGATTGTTTGCAGGAGATCCACCATAAACGGCATTAAAACAGCAGGAAGAAACTACAATAACTTTATGATTGTTGCTAGAAGTGATCAAACTAATGCTGTTTAAGCATTCCCAGAGCCGTTTGACCCACATAGAGCCTGAACGTGATAACCTGTTGTCCTTGAACATGTGACTGGTCCACGTGCTCTACTGTATATCTGCGTACAACAGAACCACATGACCCGCCGTCCCTATAGGAAGATACACAGCTTTGCAAAAACAGAGAACCTAAGGGGAAATCTTAGAGTCTCATATTTGGAGGTGTGACCCCAGAGGACTGAGCAGAATAGCAGCTTTTAGGGTTTTTATTGAAAATTGGTGAGAATGTAGTCATAAGGAGGGAGGAAATGGATAACTAATTGGAACATTGGAAGGTTACCACCTGTTGCATATAAGAAAGCTTTTTTCCCCCTCATCCATCTTCAATTTAGACTCTCTACACATAAAGAAGTTTAAATTTAAGCCCAATTTTAAGACTCCTTTCGTCACGGTAAACATCTCTCACACTGAAAAAACAATCAAGAAATAAGTCAATTTTTCTTAAATTAAGGGCAATTAACCTTCATTTGAGCAGGTAAATACGATGATCTGCCAATGGAATGAGTATTTTTACTTTCAAAATAAGATAATTAGAAAATATGCACTTGAAATAAGAGAATGCAATTGTTTTTTCTTATTTTAAATGTAAATTGTCTTGTTCCATTGGCAAAGTGGCTCACTTACTTCCTCAATTCTAGAAAAAAACTGTTATCTAAAGAAAAAAGGGCTTATCTAGATTTTGTTTTTTTCCAGTGCAGCTCTTTCCATAACCTAAAATATGACCTGAACCACATCTGAGGTTTGCAGTCAAGCTTAAGACGTAGCAAGTAAACAATAAAAGCAACACCTTAATCAGCATCCGTTGATCCTGTTAACTCATTAGAGAGTTGCAGGAGCAGCAGAGTCAGGAGGGAAAGTTAATCAAGACGGAGGATTCTATGTCTCCCTGCATTACCATCAGCTGAAGCATCACCTGAAGCTTCCACATCGTCTAAGAAGATAATCCCTTCAGGGTGAGATTATCTCCTCCTCAGTGACCTTGGACCCCTCACCCACTGACCTGCTCCACTTTTCTATGTTTGGTCTGGGTCTCCATCTCTCATCTCACTGGTAGGAAGCTCCAGGTGGCTTCAGCCTCCTTTCAAACTTGCTGCTCTCAAAGAAAATTTGGTGAAAAAGTCTTATTGGACAGTGAATCATGACTGAGAACATCTTCAGTGACCATCTGAGTTGAAGCGGAGCTGAAATCATTCTGTCTCCATAGACCAGGAGCAGAGGTTGGTAAAACAATGGTTGCTTCTCCAGAAACTGAAGCATCTGTCTTCACTTTGCATCAGAACCGCCTCACATGAAGGAAAGAGAATAAAACAGGCAGTAGAACAGCGTTCAGCATCTGCCTCAACCAAAGCGATCATCTACAGAGAAGAAGGCCTCTACCAGGAGGAATGCACCAGTGCAGAGCTTGGTCAGCACTGGCAGCAGAAAGATGTGATGTAAGGAGGAGACACCAAAGAAGCAACTTCTGTCCAGGAAAACTATCGAGGACAGACTGAAGCTGTGCAGGAAGTACAAGTTTGGACAGCAGAAGATCTTCTTCGATGAATCATCTGATGAATCTTTGTTTAGCTTGATGACTAGATGCCTTGAATTCTTGACCTTTGGTTAAAAACAAAGCAAATCTGGATTCCCTTTAGAACTTGTGCTCGGTTGTTAAAGGAAAAGTCGCACAAATTCAGAATTCAAACTTCTGAAAGTTCTTTAAATCTGAAATGATTCCATCCTGTTCAATAAATGATCAGTGTTTTTAATTCAGAGTAATTTTCATGTGAATGTGCTTTACTGGAGGCATCCATGTTGGTCAAAGAACACTACTGCCACCTACTGGTTAGTGACATTGTCACGGTGCGATATCGGCTGTTGATCAAGTCCCAGTGCTGTATCTGGTGTTTGTCACAACGCGCTATTATCCAAGTCATCTTGAAAACATTCTTCTTCCAAATGTTGGCTACATATTACACTGGTAAAACGATCGAGAAATAAGTAAAAATTTCTTAATTAAGTGTATTTATCTTTAATTCGAGTAGGTAAATGAGGTAGTTTGCCAATGGAATGAGTATTTATACACTTAAAATAAGATAATTAGATAAAATGCACTTGAAATAAGACCATGCAATCGTGTTTTCTCATTCTAAATCTAAATTGTCTTGTTCCATTGGCAAAATGTCTCTTTTACCTCCTCAATTCAAGAACAAATGCGCTTATTTTAAGAAATAATGAGTTTTTGATTTTTTTCCAGTGTACGTGTTTTTTCTCTGGCCAGAATCTTTTTGGGCTTTAAAATTTCAAAAACATGTTTGTTTGTTTTTTTTACAAATACTGTTTGTTTGATAGCTGTGTAAACAAATAAAATGAGATTTAAGATTCCACCTCATGGGACTAATGCAACAGCAGGTATTCATTTTTAGCCCCGCCCCCTAATGGTGGCAGCATTGGAAACTAAAGTCTCAGACCTTTCCAAGGAGGGGTCGTAGGTCATTGTGTGACCATTTCAAGTGATGTAAGCGGCATGCGTTACATACACTTGCTCTTTTATTCTTATTTTCTCTTAAGTTTGGTAACATTATTGGTAAATTTAAATGAAATCTTAGGAGCAAAGGCTTTGCCTCATGCAGAAGGTCTCCAATAATGGAAACCAGCATATTTGTCTGATTAGATTCCCTTTTTGAAATTGTGCCCAAATCCCATTTCCTCCCAGCACTCTGCTCGCTAAAACCTGTCTGGAACAAACAAGCTTCAACTTATTCAGTCCAAATTTGCTTGAGTTATAGTCAAGATGCGGATCTATAACGTTTTATTTCGGAAAAAAATGCAGCGAGGCTAAATATTTTCCATTTTTTTCCTTTGTTTAACTAATTTAGGCATGATGACATTTAAAATAGTGGTTCTACCTGAAAAATATTCCTCACTGCCTTTTCTGTCAGACAAATACAGACAATTGTATTTCCAGTTTATATTTGGAGAGCTGAACTTGCTTTAACGTGTAATTTCAGGCAAAATTTGCTCCTAAGACCCTCTGAGCTTAAGGGGTTGATATTTATATATTTTTCATATGCAGAATGTCTGCAGAAGTGATAACAGCACACTGGAAAAAAATCGAAATCTAAATCATTTTTTAAAAATTTTGTTTTTTTGTTGAATTGAGGAGGTAAGTGAGACACTTTGCTAATGGAACAAGACAATTTACATTGAAAATAAGAAAAACACTGTTTCGTTTTGTTATTTCAAGTGTATATTATCTAATTTCCTTATTTTAAGAGTAACAATCCTCATTCCATTGGGAAATCATCTTATTTTCCTGCTCAAATTAAGGGTAAATATTGTTTAAGACATTTTGACTTATTTCTAGATTGTTTTTGCAGTGCAGGTAGTGTCCTTCTCCCCCCAGAAAAACTCCTGGATCAGCTTTTCTGATTGGTTGACGCTCCGGGTTCTAAAAGTTACATTTTTTTAACTCCAGCGTCGATGCTCGGACCACACAGCGCTGAGATATGCCCCCCCCCAATGCTTGATCGTGCCACTGGACCTCTTGACGCCGTCCCCCATAGACTTTGCCTGTAAATAAGACACTTTCACTGCAAAAAATGTTAATCTAAGTTAGTAATTATTTCTTAAAAAAGTGGATTTTTTCTTAAATTAAGCAGGTAAGTGAGACACTTTGCCAATGGAATAAGACCATTAAAATTTAAAATGAGAAAAAACAACTGAAGTCTCTTATTTCAAATGCATAATATCTAATTATCTTATTTCCAGGGTAAAAATGCTCATTCCATTGCCAGATCATCTTATTTTCCAGCTTAAATTAAAGGTGAATACACTTATTTTAAGACATTTTTACTCATTTGTAGAATGTTTTTGCAGTGTTCACGCAGACAATGCGGTTTGAACGCAGCTTAAGTTACCATATGTCCAGATCTGGAAGTTAGAAAGAAGTCCCAGGAAACACCAACATCTGCTCTAAAAGTCTTTCCCCAGTTTACAATAGAAACCTGTTAAAAAACAAATGCTTAGAAACAAAAACAGATGATGTCACATTATTTATTAATGAGCTGACGGCACCAATAAGACGGTTCCGTATTTAAAGAGCTCATACACTGGAAAAATGATCTAGAAATAAATAAAAATGTCTTAACTTAAGTGCATTTACCCTTAATTTGAGTAGGTAAATGAGATAGTTTGCCAATGGAATGAGTATTTATACTCTTAAAATAAGATAATTAGATACCATGCACTTGAAATTAGACAATGCAATTGTGTTTTCTTATTTTAAGGTTAAATATTCTCGTTCCATTGATGTAATGTATCTTTTACCTCCTCAATTCAAGACAAAATGTACTTATTTTAAGAAAAGATGGCTTATTTAGATGTTGATTTTTTCCAGTGTAAAAAGCAAAGCGAGCCTCTGTGTATTTAAGGTTTGGTATAAAAACACAAACAGAGACCTGGTTGTTCTCTAACTGAAACAACAGCTTGTAGGAGTTTTTCTGCTGTTATAGGGGGGTTGGCCACATCTTAAGCTCAATGTCTGCTGGGACCAGCCAATAAAAAATAAAAAAACCCACTGGTATGAAGTCTTCAGAGTTCTGCGGAGGCTGAGCCAGGAAGCGCGGCTATGAGCGGCTTCTCCTGTGGCCTACTTCACCAAATAAGGAAACTTAGTGTTTTCCAGCTGAAGTTCAGCTGAACTGGTTCCACCGCTGCCTTGCAGTGACTGCAGATCAAATATTTTCATGCTTTTATTTCCTTCTGGCTGAGCAAAGCGGATCATTAAAGACGGGGAGAAGGCCATGAAGACCTTGTTACTCGAGCTGCCACCAGCGGCTGAAATGAGAGCTGACCCTGCCTGCCAGCAGCCAGCCGAGACTCAAAGAGCTTCTTTTATTAAAGCGCAAGCAGTTACATAATGCAGTAAAACCAATGTGTCATGGCATCCTGCGTCTAATAAATGACGTCATTAGGAGTTTTTGGAGGCAAATAAACACACAGCAGCGGTGTGAGAGAGTTGTGCACTCCAAAAAATTTTATCTCAATAAGTAATTTTTTGTTGAATTGAGGCGAGTGAGAAACTTTGCCAATGGAACAAGAAAATTTACATTTAAAATAAATAAAAAACAATTGCATTGTATTATTTCAAGTTCATATTATCTAATTATCTTATTTCAAGATTTAAAATCTTATGCTCAAATTAAGGGTAAATACACTTAATTTAAGGTCTAGATTGTTTTTGAAGTGTGAGCTTCTGCAGATCCTTTGCCAGTTTCTGTAGAGAGGAGAAATATAGACGCAGGTCTTACTGTGTTTATATTGAGGACACTGCGTTATATTAAACTTTGTTTCTATGCCAGTATTCTAGCTTGGTTCCAAAACAAGCTTTGTGTCATCACTCACAACCAATAAATGATCTTAGTTTGGCTGTCAGGTCCAGACTGTAAACACGGTTTATTCTGACTGACATTGATCTCAGTTTAGTCATTGTGTTTCCCGTTTGACCCACAACCTAAATGTTTAACTACACAAATCAGCTTTGATTGCCTCCTCCTCCTCTTTATCTGTCTTCCCCCATCGGTCCGCTCCTCTAGCCTAAATATATTTGCTTTATTTGACACCAAACGCTTCCTTTTTTACCAGAAGAATTTCATTTTGCTCCCTAAAACAACAACAAGAGATAAAATCTTCTAAACTTTGATCTTTAAATTACACTTCTGTTTTGCTAGAGCTGTATGTCCCCGTGGTATGACTCAAGCAATCTTCTCATGATAGTTAGCTACCAAATAGTTGCTCATTCTTCATGATAGAACAGGGCGATGCTACGTTCACACCAGACACAGCAGGCGCAGCAAAATCGCGTCTGCTGCTTCATTTTTGCTGCTTGTACCAGTTAGTTCTGACGTGCGGCTGAAGCAGCTTTGCTGCTCTGGCTGCGCGGTGCAGAAGTGTGTCTGACACGCGTTGGGCGGAGCTACTCTATCCTTTCTCTGCCTTGCAGCTATATTTGCTGTGATCAGCAGGAATAAAGTAGTTTTATTATGTTTTTAAGTGAGAAAATCCTCCTGAAAACATAATCAGTGCAGTCAGTTCATCCAGATTACCATCCTGCCTTCCAATATTATTTCTGTCGGAGCCGCTCAGACCCCCACATACCGGCGGCGCGCCGACAGTAGGAATCCCATTCAACAGCAGCCTCTGGCCGGGTCGCCTCCTCGCGGTTCACCGCGGCGGCGGCTGGTAGGTGTTTTTCATCTAAATAATCCAAACTGCAGGCAGCAGGATAATAAAAGCCAACATATTCTGCGGGCAGATTCCTGCATTTTAAGCTAATTATGCGTTAATAAACTGTTTCACAGGAGTGATCATAGCGCTCTGTGTCATCAGCGATGTGTCTCTCTCCCTGCCAGCTCCAAGATGAGCTTCTCTGATTGGTTGACGGTGCGTCGAGCAGCAAAAGTTCAATTTTTCCATCTCGAGCAGCAGCGCTTTTGCGGCGCATCACGTGCGTCAGATGCTTAAACGCGCCAGACGTGCTGCTTCAGCTGCTCAGACGCGCTGCGGGACCTTTTGCCGCGTCTTGACACGCGTCAACCATTGACTTTGCATGTAAACTCGCTGCCTCTGCCGCGCCTGCTGCGTCCGGTGTGAACGCAGCATAACACTTTGGTGGCCAAAAACTCCCTTTTCTGATTGGAACAAGCATGATGTTGTGATCAGGGTCTCATGAGAATTCAATAAAATGAGCTTAAGAATTTTAAACAGATGCATAAAATGTGAAATAAAAGAAAACTTCCATCAGCTACAGAGCAAATTACCCAGCCGACATCAAATATAACGTCATTCATCTAAAACTGGTATTTAGGACAAAGCTGATCAGTCAGTTAGAGTAAATGTTCAATTAAATCTCCTCTTTAGCACCAAAGGGATTCATCAAAATGCTCATAAGGAAATGTTGAGGGAAACATGTCTATTGTCCTAAAGACAGAGGCCAGTGCATCCTAAAGACAAAACCCCAGACTAAATATGAGCGGAGTGGTGTCTGCAGGTCAATGTGGTGAGGAACGCTCTGATCCTTATACTGAAGAAACCAAACAACTTCTCCACAGACGCATGGCCCAACGCAGAAGAGCGCCCTCCTCTGGACAAGACTGGCTGTCCATCTACACCTTAAGGACAAAAAAGTTAAAAATCAATCCTCTGGACTTTGTTTTCAAGTTTGAAGACCTTTCGCTTCCCATCCAGGAAGCTTTTACTATACAAACATCAGAATTAGCTTTGAATTTCACGCTTTGTAGAGTAGCCCAAACAAAACCTGTTTTGGCTTTGAAAACATGCAAATTGTGCGTAAGAACAGGTCCAACCGCGACTCAAAGACCTTCTTTTATTAAAACACAAGCAGTTTCATGATGCAGGAAGATTGGTTCAAAATTTCCTCAATTTAATGGATGGATGGATGATGGACTAATAGATGATGGATGTCCTCCAGCAGTCTAAGCCTATAGCAGCAGAACTATAGAGATAGCTCAGGATAACCTGAGCCACTCTAACTAGAAGCTTTATCAAAAAGGAAAGTTTTAAGCCTAGCCTTAAAAGTAGAGTAATTTGTGCATGAAAATTTAAAAAAGAAATAAATTAAACCTTCTGTCAAAAATCGGAGATAAATCCCAATGAATAATCTGATGATGCTAATTAGAGCCCAACCTTATAGTTTAGAAAGTTTTCAGGAAACTTTACAGGGATGACAATATTTTCTGTTGTCCCTTTAGGCCGGCCCACTGCTCCACATTGATGCGGCAACATGCTGTCAGTCACATGCAGCAGTCTGCTGTTTGGGGTCAGAGGTCCATGCTGGGATCATCCTACTGACCTGGGACTGTTTAAGGTGCTCGCTTTAGGTGATAACAGCAAACACATCAGGCCTGATCAATGAGGCCCCTCAGCTATCTGCTCTCATCAATACAGCACCCAGGACGCGTCTGAAGGGTTTTTCCACAGCTCCCCGGTCAGCTCCATCAGGCCGACTATCTGGAGGTCTGTTTGATGATAAACACTGCGGAGCTGTCCTGCCTGCACGCCTGTAAAGATCAGGGGGCTACAACAGACGCAACTGTTGCTGTTTGTGTTTTAGCTGCATGCGTCAGTTTGAGAATCCATCTCGCCGGGTGGGTTCAAAGGTCACATCGTGAGGAAGAGCAGGTTCCTCTCAGTGCCTGACTGCTGTCCTCGTTCCCAGCTACGGCAACATGAACTTTTATTTTGTGAATTTTAAATAACCCCTGACCTCACTGAGCTACAGCCATGTGCTCCTCATTTGAAACCCGTAAAGTTTTGGTTTAATGAAATATAGACAAGTCAAACTGGCCATGCTTACAGGGCAACACTGTGACCTACTTTTGTTTTTGTTTGTTTTTTTGTGTATAACTCTACTGTATTTTACCAGCAGGAAGTCCCTCTAAAGGCGCGCATACACTGTACTCTATTTTCAATCATTGCACGCAGCTACAGCTCAGACTGTACGACCAAACCTCAGGGATTAAACGTCCACAGCTCACCATGTTAGTTATCACACTGTGGGACCCGACGCTCTGATGCGATCTACCTGCTCACACTGTACGTCTAAAAACCACCCGTCGGACTCAGCGGATAGAGATGGCACCGAGTCCAAAATTACCTATTTCTGTGACAAATGGTAAAAAATGTGTAAAAGGTTAGTAACATCCTTCCTGTTTCATCACTGGCCTGTAACTGATCTGTCCCAAAAATGTGATCCCTGCTACAACCAGCTGCAAATCTTTCGGCTTTTGGTGTGAACAAAGTCACTTTTGTTTACACATCTTTGTACCTGTATAGTATATAATGCATAATCCAAAGAATGACAAGTAACACCATCCTGGAGAGAAATATTAGCTGTGCAACAACCCAACACAAGTGAATAACTAATGTCGCCACATGGTCATCCTGGAGGATCGAATCCCATAAATTAATAGACTTAGACCTTTTCTCAATTTACAAGAACGCAAGTACGGAATGTGTTCTCGCAAAGTATGCTCTTGAGAAGAACACAGGAAAGTAGAAACTCAGGAATAATGGGATCACGCAGCATAAATATGAGTAAATTGGAACATAAGCGTAGTCGTGACATCACCACATGCTCTGCTTCACCTGTTATTAATAGTGCCTAGATAATAATAAATTCCTATTTTTTAATTTATGGGGGTTATGGGGGTAAGAATAATTAACACAGACTGGTATTGGGATTGTTGTGGAAAAACGTTCGCAAGTTTGGTTGTGGCCGGTTAGTCGGAAGCATCTTGCTAACCAGTTAGCAACTTAGTGCTAGCAGGTTCCCAATGGGAAATTCCATTGGGACCAAGTAGCACTAAATTGGTGACTTAGAAACGACGCTGTCAAGGAACGCTATGGACAGCGGAAACATGCAAGAGGAGGAGAGTTTAGTGTCGGAGGTCGTGGATGAGTCTCCTCCGCCTCCTTCCAATGGGGCGCTCACAGAGATCAGAATATTGAGTTAAAAGTTCTCTTTTCTGTTGCTGCTGTTAAGTAAAAGTATGTTTTAAGATAATTTGAGGCGAGAACATTATACTTTAAGCTTCCCTCTATGGCCTATTTACCCATTTATCGCGTAATTAAAAAAATGTTCCGAAGTTGAGAGGACTGTGGCAAGCAGCGGAGCTCCGAGGCTAACGTTAGCCCGTCCGCAGCGGCTTTCTCTCAGCATAGCCGTGTGTGAAGGACCGGAGGCTATGTTGGCGATATTTTGGTTTTATTTGGCAAACTGTTCATCTGATTTGTGTTTGTCTGACTGTGTTCATTATTATTCCCCCACTAAATGAAAAAAATGAATTTATTATTATCTAGATCAGGGGTCTTCAACATTTTCCAGGCCAAGGACCCCAAACTGATGGTGAGATGGAACGGGGACCCCTTAATTATATATAGTGTGAAATAGCGTTTTATCAAACTGCTCCTATAGTCACTCTATTACAGATGGAGTAATGTAACTAAAGTAATCCCTCCCTGGGATTATTAAAGTATTTCTGATTCCTGGTTGATGGGACAGGTGTTGTGAATGAAACGGTGTCCAGCTTGAAAGAGCTCCTGTGTGTCTCCGAATGTGAGCATTGATGACTGAAAGACATCTTCTGCCTCCATTGATCTGTTTACTACAGTCTGTTGGATTCATGTTCATGTGGATTTAAAGACATTTCAATTAGTGGAAAAATTGCAGGAGGGATTATAAAAAAAAGGCCTAATATACTAAAACGTTTGCGACCCCAATGCAGTACCATGTGGACCCCCTAGGGTTCCCAGACCCCCTGTTGAAGACCTCCGATCTAGAGACTATTAATAACAGGAGGTGAAAAGCAGGTCCAGACTAGCCGAGCGTGGTGATGTCATCGGTACTTGTTAGAAGTATTCACGTTCTTATGAATTTAGAAACGAATTTATACACCTAAACGGTCACCACTGCTCTGCGAAGATTCTTAATTCAACCGTTGCGTATATTAGCTGCGACAAATGAATCAAGATGCTGTGACCTAAAAAATTTGATTGACAGATGACCGTTGATATATGATTGGCCGAATTTAGGTGTTCAGGCTGACGGATAACTAACAAACGAAAAAAACACAGATTTTAAGACAGGATTTTTTTTTTAAATAGAAATTTTCTAAATTTTGGGACGGCAGTCTGATAAAGAGTATATTTATATACATGTTTAAGCCAGAATGATTTGATATTTAAATAAATTCTCCCTACGACTTTAAGATAAGTTAAAAAGTGAGCACTGCGCTCTGCCTCTATTTTATTTTCTATTTTAAAATGTTTGGTTGAAAATCAGATGTGTTAAATTATTTTTCCTCGACATAATCTAATGACTGTCTTTTATTTTTCTCTCGAGTCATGCTTTTCTGGGCTCTGGCCCACATTAAGTTCCTACAGTGAGTTCTTATGACCCTGCAGCCCTACTGTTATCTGTTAACCAATTATTGATCCAAACATGCATTCTCAGGATGTAATAAACTGTAACCAACACCAGCTGCTGCCTCTAAATACTTTCCATTTCCCAACATGTAGACACCATGAAGAGGTTCTCAGCTTGTTTGAGGACCTGCCCTCACACCTCGCCACAAAGAGCTGCTATTCCCGTCATTCACATATCTCTGCGGCTCCAGGGAGGATCCTGGTGCGGCTGAAATGTGATGCCGCTTGTTCCGTCATGCCTGCTCCACGCTGTGGGAGCATGATCAGCTGGAGAGGAGCTGGAGAGCTTCCAGCATGCTGGTGAAAGGTGGAGCAGAGACATCAATTTAAGGACCCGGAGTGTTGGAGAGAGCTCTGACCTTAGTCCAACCTTCCTCAGATCCAGCCGTGCATTCCAGCATGGTTAGCTAGGCCTCAGATTATTTATACCACTGACCTACTTAATGCAAGCCGATCAAACACTGGGAGCTTTTGTTTCCTGCCTCTGTCTGTCGACACCATAGGAGGAACTAAATGATTACAGTTTGAAAGAGATAAGAGAGGAATGAGAAAAAAATGTGATGTAGTTAGATACAATTTAAAACACATCTACAGACAAATTATTGGATCTTTCTTCACGTTTTGATCTGTTTTTCATATCATGACATCATCTGATTGGTTCCCAGCCATGTTTGAAACATGAATCTTTGACATCTGTAACAACAAGTTCCTGGGGGCCCATAAAACTTTGTATCCATGTAGGGTTAATACGACTATTCCTTATTTTTGCACATTATGTTTTTGATAAAAATCCTTTCGCTTATAATATTAAGATCAGTCCATTTGCTGCACATGTTCAGAAAGGTCCAAACAGACAGCAGCAAACCATTTGAAAACAAACCATGCAAAGAGCAGTGTTGCCAACTTAGCGCTTTAGTCGCTATATTTAGCCACTTTTCAGACCCCTCTAGCACTTTGATTTCTAAAAAGCTCCTAGCGCCAAATCTAGAGACTTTTTTCTGCTACTGGAGACTTTGGAGACAACATCTAAAAGCAGCGAACTCTGCTCTCCAGAGCAAGTAGATTGGTAACCCCGCCTCCTGCTCTCCTCTATCTTGTCTGCTGTCATGATTCATGCAGCTATTATTTCATCCAAATGAAAAATGGAGAACAGATAAGCAGATCATGGCTTGTCTACAGTGAAAAGAAGGACTGGGTTATTTACTTTGGCCTTTTTGGAAACACAGGAAGGAGCAATCAGCTAAGTGAGCTTAGTGCTTGGAAAAAATCTTTCATTCCTTTAGAGACAGCATGAAAAGTCAGCTGAGTACAAAACATAGAGAGGAAAACAAGAAGAAAAGGGACGAGAAGAGAGGGACACAACCTAGAACAGATAATGGATGTCTATTCTATCAATGGTGTAACGACACAACAATAGGCCCGTAAGCAACATTATCTGGGTGGCCTCCATATGAAGTACAACACCCCATCCACGATAAGACTCGTTTTCTTATCCGACTACCTTCAGTTTCACAGCCCCCTCCTCACCCACACTCTCTCCATTCATCTCCTGGTCGCCATCTTTACTCACTGCAGCAGCGTCCTCCTCTCCGTCTTCAGTTCTTTGAAAAACGTGTTTATTTTGGGAAGTTTTTTCCGTTCTTCCAGCAGCTCTTCTTTCCTTTTTCTTTTCTGGAATTCGCTTAAGTGCCTCTTTTTGGTCTCCATCATCGCTAACACATTGTACATATCGGTTATGGTTTTAATCTACGCTCTGGATTACCCATAATTCCAAGTAATAGTGTAAAAAATAAAATACTCAAATACATTGTTCTTTTAAAATCTTTATTGTGGTTTGAAACATATGAGTGCATTTCTTACCAGATGTCTAATGAACTATACACAGTTATTAACATAGTAAATAAAAGTGCCACTGCTTTGCTATTGTTATTAAACGGCTCACCATCACGTTGAAATCTGCCATGTGTTGCAGTATAAATAGGTCCGGTCGGTCAATCTAGTATCAGGTGGGTTTAAGAGGAATTTTTCGCACTATTACATCTGCAAAGAGACGTCGTAGTCCACAATTGCGTAGAGGACCAACCAAGTGTCAGTGACGGGGTCCCTAAGCAACTGCAGTCTCCATTAGCATTCCATTCCATTAAAGGCATACTATGCAACATTTTTCAGTTAATTAATGTGTTCCATAACGTTTTGGATGATTAAATAAGTCATTTCAGGTCGAACAAAGGTTTTCTCGGCTGCCCTGGTGGTCTGTAGGGGAAATACCGTACTTGCAATTGCAGGAGCCCTCGGCCCGCACCCACAGGCTCAGAAGTCTCGTGCATCGCCAGAGTCGGTCTTGCTTTACGGCGAGAACTGCTACACGCCCCCAGTGAAAGGCATGCTCGTTGCTAGCGCAGTGGCGATGCATGCATAAGGTTGTTTAGACCATTTTCAATTCTTTGAAATGTTGTAATTCAGTGCTCGAGGTACAAAACCACAGAAATCAGCACCCCCTTCCCCCAACGACAGTTGGATAAATGTATGGGAAACTCCAACTTGGCTAACTACAATCTTTGTTATTTAGACACATGGATAACAAATAATGTATGAAAACATGCTAAAATTTCAAACTGGAAAATTGGAACAAAATAGTCACTTACCGCAGTAGACATGGTGATTCGTTGCGTTCGCCTGTCTGCTAAGCTCAAAACAACCGCGCCTGGCTTGACGGAGAAACCAGGAGAACAGCTGAGCATATTTACGACAGTGCACTTTTACTTTCGCCCTCTGGGGGGAGCCTCGCTGGAAAATCAACACCGGTTGCATAGTGTACCTTTAACATTTCTGCCTGTCTTTGCATAGGGCCCCAAAATGTCCTAAATCCACCCCTGGTAACAGTAACAGCTGGTCCTGGGGGCTATTTTCCTTAGGTATTTGATTTGAAGAATTGCTTATTCTTCAAATCTCATTTCTCTGCATATTCCATTGTAATCTTTCTCTTTGTGTCATTATTTACTTTAGCAAAGTTAATAACAGCTGTCCTTCTGTATTTCAATATCTTTTTTCTTGTTGCTTTTGATATATTTAACAGATTTCTGTGTCGGAACCAGGGCAGGTAATTCTGCAGAAATCATTGTTGGTCTGAAAAGGAAAAACATGAGATGCTTCCAGTCTGCAGAGCCTCCAATTCACATGCATGCCTGAGCAGCACTGTTGTTTTTCTGACTGTTTCTCTGGGAGGAAACATCAATGGGCCCTTGTTGTGTCGGCTGTGACACAAACTCACTGTCTGGATATGATCCACGTGAGTTTGAGCAACACAGAGAGTCTTTCTGAGGGAGGAAACAAGGGACAGGAACAGCTTATGCTAGCAGTTAATTGTTTTATCTTTATTAATATCTTTAATTTAATTAAGTCTGTTTTCAACCTTAGAGTCATGGAAGCTGTTTATTTCAGGAGATCTAATCCATGGTGGAATTATGCCCCTGAGACACAAAGAAAAAGGGGAAACTGCTCTCAGTGTCCCTGATGTGCAGCCAAGCTGCTGTTCCTGCCAGTGAGCACAGCTGTAGACCCTGCAGCAGCAGCAGAGACCAGCCCTCAGTCCTTACAGAAACAAGACGTTCCCACGTCAAAAATATCACTGAGTTTTACCGATAAAACCGCTGTGACAAGGAAGGCGTGTCCCCCGCTACGACTGGTCCCCTGAAGGTTCCACAACCAGATCTTTTCAAGCTAAACTAGTTCCCTCAGGGGATCTGTCTGAATCTGTGAAAAATGATATGAGGATTCCTTTTTTATTGGGAGCAGGATGAGATGGTTCTGAATGAGAGTTTGGGTAAGTCTTCTACTCCCACTGCAGGGGTAGAAGGACACAGGCAAAAGCAGACTTTAAGTGCACATGTGAAGATGAAAGGAGTTTAAATTCAAAAGTCTCTGATCTGAACATTTTTGGAAAAAATCCAACTTTAACACTTTTATCAAAAGAAACAAGCAAAGATGAAAATGACAGTTTCACCATAAAAAAGCCCCAAAATATGATCACATCAACAAAATCGAAATGAAATTTCACTACATCTTGTGAATCTGTATAGAGGTGATACTAACTTAAAACATCCAATTCAATTAAATTCAGTTTTATTTATAAAGCACCAATTCACAACACGTGTCATCTTAAACCACTTTACAGAGACAATTCACCAGATCATCCAGTCAGATTGGTTTTCTATCTAAGGAAAACCAGCTGATTGCATCGACTCATTGACTCTTCAGCAATCCCTCACACTAAGCATGCTTGTAGTGACAGTGGAGAGGAAAAACTCCCTTTGAACAGGAAGAAACCTCCAGCAGAACCAGGCTCAGTGTGAGCGGCCATCTGCTGAGGCCCACTGGGGTTCAAGGAGACAGAAGCAGACATAGAAAAAGAAGCATAGATACAAAAGGCAACTGTCAACCAGCTCCACAGGCAGAGAGAGCAGAACGTTAGAGATTGAACTAACAGATTCTGCAGAGTGGGAGAATAAAGCAGAATGATGAAAAAGGGCTGTTGCAGGCGGGCTCAGGGGGTGTGCTTTGTGGATGAATAACCTGTGACCCTGGAGGAAATGCGCCTTTTTAACACAGAATCAGATTCCTTGAGGTCAGGGGGGCTTCCCCAGCGGCCTGCCCGAGGAGGAGGCCTCTCAGGCGGGCAGAGCATTGGTGGGAGAGACCCCCCTATGTCCTCCAGCAGTCTAAGCCTATAGCAGCATAACTATAGAGATAGCTCAGGATAACTGAGCTATCTCTATAACTTGTTTGGATTTATCCGTCACTTATTCCAGGGAAGGGAAAAATAAGAACCAACTTTTTAAAATAACACACTTCATTGCATAATAATCAGCATCTTGCATCTTGGGCTCCTGACTCTCAAGTGTTCTTAACTGCAGCAGGGCTGTCCAAAGTCAGTCCCAGCGGGAGGATGTCCAGTACAGCGTCCTCGTTCAGCGGCTGGTTTAAAGGAGTGGCTGAGTGCATGCTCTGCAGGGCGCAGTGACATGCAGTGAAGGAACTTCAGCTATTTTAATCAGCCCTGTTGGAGCAGGACGTAGGACAGCTATCTCTGGATGAGAGTTGGACGCCGCTGCACTGGATGCTCCGTTTTACACTCAGGCATGTTTGGCCATTTTGTTCCAGCATAAACCTTCACTCTCTCCTGCTATGTTTAGCTCTCCAGCTTTACTCTGCTTCCCACATTAGAGTTTCCTCATTGTGTCAGTGTCCCACGTGTTCTGCTATCCCTCCTCTATTTTTGGTGCTGTTGATTTACTCTGCTTGTGTGTTTTCTGCAGTCAGCATAGAGACCAGCTGAAGTGGGATGCCGTCCTCCTCATTATACCTGTGCAGCTGCTGCTAAGCTGTTTATTTCTGCAGATAAAGGACAGCAATGTTCAGCATTTTGTTCCCATACTTTCCAAGATAAAGTGATCCAACCCTCACATTTGTCCTGGAAAGAAAGCTGGAGTTTTATTTTTCTACTTTTAGAAGAACATGTTTGAGGCATATTTAGGATGCTTGGATGAAAAATGTCTCCTTGAACACAAAAATATTCCACCAGCCTTTTAGAGATTCTGTCTTCGAGGTCAAATACTTACTGTAGTGTGAGCTCATGGTTTACACTTTGGATGCTTTTAATCAATGTCTAAATAATAATAGTCAGTCTGCTTTAGACAGGAGTTCAGGTATTATAAAGAAATAAAAAATGTGTTTGAAAGCATGTTTATTTTTTATCACATCGGCTTAATCAGTCTGGAAACCCATTTGATGTAAAGATAAATGAAATTAAGATAAAGTGTGAAATCTACCTTTGAAGCTAGTTTCCCAATCAGTTTAAATAAAATCTGCTTGTTTAGTGCATTAAAACACCCAAAGTTGCAATGAAGTCAATTTAACCTTCATGTTCATGATAAATAAATAATCCTTATCTAAGATAAGTTTTGCCATTCTGAAATATGATCGTTAGAGTCGATGATTTAAGCGTAAATTCAAATAAGTTAATTTCTATGGTGCCGATTCACAACACTTCATGTCAAAGATCTTTACAGAGATAATTCAACCAGATCATCCAGTCAAATTAGATAAAAGTTTTCTATCAATGGAAAACCAGTTCATTGCATCGAGTCATTGACTCTTCAGCAATCCCTCACACCAAGCCTGCTTTTAGTGACAATGGAGAGGAAAAACTCCCTTTGAACAGGAAGAAACCTCCAGCAGAACCAGGCTCAGTATAAATTATTTAATACTGTTGTTTAAACTGCCATTGTATTATTAGCTATGAAATTAGGAAATGAGAAAGTATCATGATCAAAATGGAAGATTAAATAAATGTTAAAAAGGATGAAGTGGGGAGGTTTGTGAGTGGCTTTTTAAAAATGTGTTTTAATTTAGCATTAGAAGGACTGTTTCGTTGTCCTACCTCCAGCACAGACAGCGACCAGCTGCTGCCTTGTCTCCCCTCTACTGCCCTGTCTGCTTGGCAGGCCCTCAGTGGTTACCTGCAGGAGTTAGCCTCCAGAGGCTAGCCTCCTCCCTCCAGAGCCCCTCTGCTCCGTTTTAGAACTCTCCCATGTCAACTTATGCGATCTGCCGCCATCCTCCTACAGTTGCTTTCTATAGCTAGCCCAGGCCCGCCGTAGTCTTTCCCCCGCCCTCAGTGCCCTGCTCGCATGGCGGATTTCCCGAAAATGTAAAAAACTGAAACTGCGAAAAGCCCAACACTATTTTTAAAGCATTTTTTAATCCAAATCAATCAACTTTTTTTTTTTTTTTTTTTTTTTTTTTTTTTTTAGTCTTTGGTCAGGCAAATTTGAAAGCTACGGAAGAGGATTAGGGCCACTAGAAAAAAAAAAGTTAACTGATTTTAAAATTATATTTCAATTTAGTATGGGAAAAAAAGTCAGAATTCTGAGATTAAAGTCATAATTCTGACTTTTTTCTCAGAATTCTGACTTTTTTCTCAGAATTTTGGATTTTAATGTAAATGGGCACCATGAAGGAAGAGATGTGGGAACACTCAGCTTCACTGAAGAAGATGAATTAGGCAACTTTTTACGTGCCCGAGGGGTCCCCTCATTAATAGAGGTCATTAAAACAAGAGAGCTAGTCTCTAAAACAGACATGGCTACGGCTTGATGCTAACATGTTTGTTAGCTGTCAGAATTCTGAGATTAAAGTCAGAATTCTGACTTTTTTCCCATATTAAACTGAAATAAAATTTAAAAATCAGTTAACTTTTTTTTTTCAGTGGCCCTAATCCTCTTCCGTAGAAAGCTGAACTCAGGTGAATCAAGAAGTTTTAGTTTCTTTTCCAGGTTGTACTTTAATATGACTGGATGAACATGGAGATATTATTGAAGGATGTGTAAGTTTTGGTTTTTCCCCTGAAGAGCTTTTTTTGTGATGTCGGTCATGTTTTATGTGTGGTTTTACTGGTGAAGAGCTGCATCGAGGAAAAACATTCTGAGGTTAACGTTCATATCTGACACCACACATGTTTTCCATATTGACCCGTCAATCTATATATTGGTTCCTGGAAAGCTGGTTGTGACTGCAGCACTATAAATGTAAAGTTCAAATGTAACCAATGTGTGAAGCCCTGAAACAAAGCTCAGCCTGCTCAGTGGCTGCAGGAGGCTTTTATTCTTCAGGCCCAGCAGGTGCAGAATGAGCCGGACCTGATTACACGGTGCTGAAAGTCACAACGCATTGATGACATACAAGTCCTGGACAAAATGTAACTGGAAGCTGAGCACACCGGAGCTGTGATGGAAACTCAATCTCAGAGGAAATGAGATCCAATCATTTTAACGAGGCTCGGCCAATAAAAATAATTCAGCAGATTTAAAGATGGCAGCAGCTTTTTACAAAAAGTCCTTTCATGTTCATCTTTTCTTCCCTTTCATTCACTTTAACAAATAAATATATGTACAGATTTCTGCATGCTGTTGCTGTGGCGATGTGATAAATCTGGCAGCCGTTCAGACGGCTCAGAGAGGTGCACGTGAGAAACTCCAAGCATGTGAGCAGGTGGTAAAGGTCAGCGGCTGGATTTAGAAGAGCTGCCAATAAATGAGGTGAAAGAGCAAAGACAGGGATAGCGACTTGGTGGTCAGCAGGAGCATTAGAAGGCAGTGAATTTAAAGTTATTTATATAAAGGTTTTCAGAATAAATGCAAACTTCAGCTTTTTGTCTGCTGCTCTCGCAAACCGAGACCCACCTGCTGTCCCACATTGGTAGCCTCGTGAGAACATCCTGATCTCGCGAGCTTTCAAGGTTTCACTCGCAGATCAGTCTGGAGACTCTCCGTTGAAGAAAATTTGGAGCCGTTCACCAAACGAACGTCCAATCAGCGTTGGCTTTGAGGCGGGTTGAGGTGTGACGCAACGAGAAGCGCGACAGTTCAGTCTAAAGAACATGGCGGCTTCAGCCGATGAAACTAGCGTTAGCGTGGCTATCGAGCAAGTTTTATCGGAATTACAGAGTATTTCTTCACTGAAAGAAGAGCAAAACACTGCTCTGGAGGCTTTTCTCAGAGGAAAAGATGGTTTTGCTCTTCTCCCGACTGGTTTAGGTAAGAGTAGCCTGGCTGTTAGTACGTCATATGCTTCGTTGATCTGATTGGTTTATTTGGCCCGTCTATCACCAACATAGGCCAATCAGCTAACCAGTATTTTCGCCCCTTCCTAAAATTACTTCAACGGAAGGTTTCCAGATGGATATGCGGAGCAAATCCATCTGGCGGAGTCAGGTTAGTACATCGGAGGACAGATTAGACTAAAATGAGTTTTTAAATGGAAAGGTTTTGTCTTCACCCTACGTCACATAATTAGATCAGTTCTCTGATTGGTCAATGCAAAGCAAATTGACAGGAAAGTTGAGCTCTAGTTCACTGTCTACCTCACTATGCAGTTTTGCTTTCCCCAGTTTGATTCATTCAATTTGAAAAGTGCTCTTCACTTTGCCGATGGAATAATTCAATTTACATTTAAAATATGAAAAAAACAATTTGTCTTATTTCAAGTGCATATTATCTAATTATCTTTAGGGATGCAGGATATTGGGATTTTGGCCGATATCCGATATTTTAAAACTCATGTAGCCGATAACCGATATCGATACCGATGTTAAAGCTGGACAAAAATAAGTAGTCATTGAAAATAGCAGTTTTGTTATCCATTTCTGACACTTTGAAAAATAATATACTCAAATATATTTTCATATGCTGATATCAAATTGATTTTTTTAAACGCGGTATCGATCTATTTTACTTTCAAAATCTTGCGAAATTTCATCGTTCTGTTACAAACTCTCGTGATATTTTGCAAATTCTTGTGAGATTTTGTTAGTAAAATAGATCGATAGCGCGTCAATATATCAACATATAAAAATACGGCAAAATTTCGTGAATTTTCGGGGGATTTCGTAGCATAACGATGACATATAGCAATATTTCATTAGTAAAAGAGATTGATATGGTGTTTTTAAATGGCAATATATCAGCATATGAAGATATTGGGATATTTTAATGCATCAATATTTTTTCCCTCGTCTTTAGAAGTTTTTAAGTCTGTAAAAAAGACGTTTTTGAGGAAGAAGAAGAAGTAGTATTTATTTATTTTTTTTAGACTTTAGAAACTCAGAAGCTGATCAAATATCGGGTTAAATATCGGTGGGGTGGCCGATGTCCGATATTCAGTTTTAAGGCCGATACCGATAGGGGGCCGATTATATCGTGCATCCCTGATTATCTTATTTTAAGAGTAAATTTCCTCATCCCATTGGCAATTAATCTTAATTACCTGCTCAAATTAAGGGTAAATACATTTAATTTAAGACGTTTTGACTTATTTCTAGATCATTTTTGCAGTGTAGAAATACCACGTCAATCACAGCTCTCACTTTTAAAAATAAAAAAATAAAATCACTTCATAAACATTTATTAGCATAAGATTCCAGACTTTCCGGATGGATGGATGGATGGATGGATGGATGGATGGATGGATGGATGGATGGATGATGGAAGGATGGATGGAAGGATGGATGGATGATGGAAGGATGGATGGAAGGATGGATGATGGATGGATGGATGATGGATGGATGATGGAAGGATGGATGGATGATGGAGGGATGGATGGATGACGGATGGATGGATGGATGGATGGATGAATGGATGAATGAATGGATGAATGAATGGATGGATGATGGATGGATGATGGATGGATGAATGAATGGATGAATGAATGGATGAATGGATGGATGGATGGATGATGGATGGATGGATGATGGATGGATGGATGGATGGATGATGGATGGATGGATGGATGGATGATGGATGGATGGATGGATGGATGGATGATTGATGGAGGGAGGGATGGATGGATGGATGGATGGATGGATGGATGGATGGATGATGGATGGATGGATGATGGATGGATGGATGGATGATGGATGGATGGAGGAGGGATGGATGATGGATGGATGGATGGATGGATGGATGATGAATGGATGATTGATGGATGGATGATGGATGGATGGATGGATGGATGGATGGATGGATGGATGGATGGATGGATGGATGGATGGATGAATGGATGGATGGATGGATGGATGGATGGATGATTGATGGATGGATGATGGATGGATGAATGGATGAATGGATGGATGGATGGATGGATGGATGGATGGATGATAGATAGATGGATGGATGGATGGATGGATAACAGAGGCATGTTATGTCTCTATCTCCAGTGTATCACTGGTTGCAGTTGAAGCCTTGAAACTTAACTTTCATTCTAATTTTTTTGTGTTGTTTGGTTTTCGTTGTAAATAAATCACTTTAAAGGAACAGATTCAAAAATGGACCAAAAGAAACAGAAAAACTTCTTTAGCAGTTTTTTAAACTTGGATTTGTGTCTAAATATCTCCTCTAAACACACTAAAATGATGTTTGCAGACAGAGTTCCCACAGTATTTGCTGTGAACCTAAATATCTGTTGTTAAGGGCCAAATTGTGACAGCCGGTAAAAGTAGTTCTGCAGCAGAGAAACCAATGATTGATGGGCTGCATTTCATCATACGACCATAAACGCCTACAGGCCTGTTCTTTGCTGCAGGTTCAAAGAGTCCAACTTTCTTTAGGTGAATGTCTCTCCAATCCTTACAGCAATGAATCTTCCTCTGTGGCGCTAAAGTCATGATAAAACTTTTTTTTTCTAAATTCAGAAATGTGTTTCCCAGAAGCGATGGTTTTCAGTTTCTGCCTCGGTAGATCGGATTGATTTTAAATTGCTTTAATCAGATGTTTTATCAGGAGCTAACTCTGCGTTAGTCATCCAAGTCTGTCCCACACTTTTATCAAACCTTTTCTTGCTCAACTCAGAGCTGTAGTAACATTTCCTGTGGCCACATACTGATGAGCCGACTGATAGAAACTGAGGGTGAATCCGGTTTACTCACCTCAACCAACCTGCTGATGCAACAACCTGAAGGGGGGGGGGGGGGGTAGAAAACCTCCTATAAACTGCTCTTCTCTGTCACACCTCAATCAGGGCGGATGATGCCGTGCCATTTTCCACGTCTCAGTCTTCATTTCATCACATTGGTTCAACCCTGTAACATAAATAAAACGATGTTTTGATAGTAAACGGCAGAAGTGATTCTGCACATGTCAAACAGAACATTTTCTGTTTCAGCTTCTTTTATGTGTGCAGCGTCGACGCAAAGGGTTTCCACTGGTAGAGTTCAAACTAAGATACGTGGAAAGTTTCTGATTATGAGTTAAGCTCAATGAAAAAAGGCTCCAGATGTTGATTTCCTTTAATATGTCATGTTTTTAACTTTTCACTGATTTTAGCCCCATTTACACTACGCCAGACGTTCCAAGTCCACCGGAAGTTTTGGGAGTCTTCCTGATATCGATAGTTGTTCATGGATTCCCACGAGTCGGATCAATTATCCCGTATTTTAGACTATGCAAGGTGGTGTTTTTTTATTGCGAGTGAGAGCATGCAGACATTACAATAATTCGTGCTCCATGTGCAGATTAGAGCTACTTCGATTGCGCAGGCAGGGCAAGAAAGAGGGGGGTGTGGGGAGGAGTTTGCCTGTGAAACCTGCCTAAAGCGATGCTCAGTTCAACGAGCGTTCCAGGGGTGTTCAGGGGGTGCGATAAGCATCTCCCGTGGAACTTGGGATGTCTGCTACCCTCTGGAAACCGTTCCGTGCCGAGCTCGGTTCCTTACAACCGTTCACACGCCACGCTACCACGGTTCCTCGCCTCCTAGTGGCGATCTACAGTACTACTGCTCTCTAGAAGTAAACAAGCAAACCAACATGGCGGCACCCGTAACATTCAGAATGTTTGCGGACAGTCAGGCAAAGAAGCAGCCTTTGATGAATTTACTTGACAGAGTCGGCTTTTGGGAAGTGGATACGACAAACGATAACCAATTAAAAATCAGCTGAGTCTGAATAAAGAAAATAAACCAGTAAAGGTCTGGAGACATTTTTAATTAAAATCCGTTACTTTAAACAAAATTTAACACTGAAATAAAATTAGGTGTTTATGCATCCATGTTATACACTGACGTTTTAAATAAAAAAAATTTGAAAAAAAGAAAGTTTTTCCATTTTCAAATCTAAAATGCTTTTTGAATTAGAGAACAACAGCCTGGTGCCGGACGCTCCTGGGGGCTTTACCGTATTAACAGGAGAAGCGGTGCAAGTGAAGTTGGACACTGTCGTCAAACAACATGCAGTAATTCATAAAGGTTTTAAATCGGGTTTCTTCGGATTAGCCAGCATGTGGGTCCGTATCCGAACCCTGGTCCACTAATCCATGACCTCTGCGATAGTCTAGTCGGGACTTACAGACACAGCAAACAATGACAGACATTGAGGTTCATCACACTGCTAAGCAGAATCATCACTGGAAATCGTGTGGCACAGTAGGGAAGCAAGGATTTCTATGAATGTCTGAAATTTCCTGACTACGGAGGCTGACTGAAAGGAGATGACGGCGTCTGATCAGACAGTCTTTTATCTGAGAACTGAGCCAGAACTGAACCGCGCCGAGCCCCACTGATGAACTAGTACCATGTTAGCACGGTTCTGTTGTCGGGCGCGGTCCGGTTCAGTCGTGCGTACCATTTACACTCAACAGTTATCTCGGTCACCATGCTCACACCGATCTTATCACGGCTGCAAAAGGGTAGTGGCAATGGGGCTAACGACTCGGCCTCAGCTGGACACCAACTGAGCAGATTCAGCAGGTTCTCAATGCTGACCTCCTGACCAGGGGCGGATCTAGAAAAATATTTATGGGGTGGCGAGAGGGGGGCAGGAATTTTTGAGGGGTGGCAACATATGGCATTTTTTTTACACTGAATTTAATCAAGGTTATCACAGTTTGGTGAGAATAGTATGTAGAGTAAATGTTTCATGTGAAACAGTTCATATTAATAATACATCGTACAATGTGATCTCACTTAATAGGAGATAGAAGAATGATAACACTACTTCTAGAGGGGCATTATCACAGGAAAGGTATTAAGGTGAGACACAGGTGCTGAGTCGCAGATGTGTGAGACTGACTGTCAGAGAGGCAGCTTTGCAGCATTTGCACAAGAAGAAACTATAGAAAGAAAAAGTTTCCCATCAGAGATCTATGGACTGAGCTGCACTACAGTGAGCAGAACTACACAGTAGAAATAAATGGGTCAAGGCTCCAAACAAGGTACCAGACATCTATGTAATGTTAACTCTGAACACACATTTACCCCATTTGTTCCTCAGTAACTTGACATACAGCAGGTAAGGCAACATGAAAGGGACATTTCATGCATGTAGATCTGCTGTAGATAGAGCTGCTGTATCAACAAATCAACAAAAAGGCGGGTTCTGTATGTTACATCAAAATCTCCACACATCTGAAAGAAGCAACATAAAAATACATTTTGCTTCCAGTCTGAAAAAGAACAAAACATTTAGTGAGTAGGTTCATTCAGGTCATTTCTGGATAGTTTCATATTATATATACAAAAAAGAAACAACAACACTGCTTCATATTAAGCAGGATTCACACCAGTGTCACATTTTTAACGTTACTTTTAACACTTTTGGTTTTATTAAAGGAAATATCAGATTTTCTCAGGTGCCAAAGCAAACTGTAGCAGCTCTATAAAGGCTCAGCAGAGAGCAGAACATAAAGTTGACATGAAGCTGATTGCAGTGATTTCCATGTTGCTCAGCAAAACGCTTCACTAATGTATTTAGATCCAAAGTCTCTTTTCTGTCATAGTTGACCGCAAATATGTCTTTATGAGCCTGAGACGTCAGGCCTAACTAACATCATAGTCAGAGAAATAACGTTCTGCAACCTGATTTTGATCATATCCAAATCAAATGTTGCAGCTATGCTAGCAGCATTGTGATTTCATTATGATTTAATTTCTCGATAGATGGTTAATCAGTTTTTACCTGTTTCATCCCGTGTCTGATTTGTCTCAGTCGCTCTCGCGTCATCTTGTGCTGCATTCACTGCAGTCCGACATTAGAAATTAGCGGTTGTCATTCTGAAATTATCCATAGTTTATAAGCCTCGCCACCCCTACAGCCAACTGGGGTGGCAACAGGGGTGGCAAGGCTGTCATTTAGGGGGGCATTTGCCACCCTATGCCACCCCAGTAGATCTGCCTATGCTCCTGACCCACATACTTCTATTCCATGCTCAAATAATTGAGCATACCCACGTTTAATTAGTTGGAACTGGAAAAATCTTCCAATATTTTATTAATGCGAGGTTCAGAAAGTCGCATTTCAAATACAGAGATAGTTTAATATACACTAATAATCTGAAGATTAACCTACAGGTTATAAAAACATGATAAAAGGGATAATTAAATCTACTTGTGCTTCTGTTAAGTTGTGATTCTAGTTCAATTAAAACTAACCTGTCAAGACAGCTTATAAAATAAAGGGTGTCTAAACCAAGCAAAACCAAACCAGATGAAAAAGGAAAAGCTATGATAGGATAAAAAAAAAAAACTCAAGGAAAAAAACATCAGCTGATAGAACTGGATGCAACTCGGTTCAACTAAGGCTAAATAAGCTAAATAGGTTTTATGAGCCCTGATGGCTAAATAACGTCAAATAAAACTAGATTAGGTTGGAAAACTAAGTTAATATTGGCTTGGTTGTGCCAGCTTTAATAAATCTAGATTAAAAGATTAGAACGAGGCATTTAATATGCCATCATAAAGTAGACTAGCCAATCTAAGCTCAGGCATGAATAAAACTATGCATTTTAAATGAAAGAAAGCTTATTCTTAGTATTAGTATGCTCTGTATGCTTGTAACGATTTTCTAGCTAAAGATAAAATCCTGTCTTCTGTCAGTATTTTCATTTTTCTATAGAATAAAGAATACTTTCATTTTTAAATAGAGGAAAAAATAGAAACAAATCAAAGCTTTTCTCCATTCTGCAACAGAGAACCAGAAAATCTAGAGGATTGCAGATTTCAGATTTAACGAACGTATATTTATTAATTATTCATCAAATCAAAGTGGCTCAAACTTTGATATGATGATACTTTTTATTTCAGGCAGACATCTCACCAACGAACCGTAACAACAATAAATACTTTAAATTTCCTAAACGTAAATACAATACCTTACTATCAAGTTTACATACCAGTACTCTGAAAAGGAGTATGATAAAGTTTAAGTGATATAATCATACCCCTTTTACATTAATTCATAGAATAAATAATCTTCTTTTCTCAAAGCCACATGTAAAAAAAGCTCCTATATACGGAGCCCCTAAAGGGACATGGAGGGAAAAAAACTTTTGCAAAAGTTCTTTTTTCCCCTCCATGTCCCTTTAGGGGCTCCGTACCTTTGTGAAGAAAACCCCAAAGAAACTCTGCAGGACCTAGAAACCTCGATGCTATTAAAAATAAAAGGTGCAAAATTTCCTTTTCTTTCTGCCAGTAAGGAATTTAAAAGTAGATGACATTAAAATGTTACAAATTATAAAACAGCAACAACCGATGAGGATACTTGTGAGGTTTGGTGGAGGTTTGAAGAGGGCCCAGATGCAGAGACTGGAGCTTTGGTAATTTATTACAAGATTTAATTAACCAAAAAGGGCAACAGAAGGCAAAATCCACAAGCATAAATTCACAAAGTCCAAAAATACTGAAAATCAGGAATACTCACAGCAAGTGGGCAAAGAAATGACAGCAAACCAGCAACAGTGACTGAGCAGGAAGTATACATGGGAGAGAGAAAAAAAGACCAGGTTAATCAGCAGATTGGGAGCAGGTGTGAACAGAGGAGACTAGAAGGGAGCTAGGGTTAAGGGGAAACAAGAGGGCAGCAGAGGGCAAACGAGAAATACTTAACCCTGAAATCCCACCTCTGTCACCGCTGTGCTCCGCTCCAGACCGCCGTCATTGGAGCAAGCGGAAATGAACGCTTAATTTAATATGACACATTAAAAGAATCCCCATCAGCATCCAGCATGGGAACAGTTTCTACCCAAATATTTTCTTTGTGTTGTGGATTTTTGTAACATGGATAGTTAGGATCATATAAAATAAGTTTGTTTGAACGATGTTTGTTCTCTACTTCCAAAGTAGAGATCCAGCCCTCTGATAATAGGTTCGCTTTGAATGGATTTGATGAAACTTTTCAGTGTTTTGGTAAAAAATAAATATTTTGATCAAAATAAGAAATCTGCTTCCTGGTATGTTGAAGTACCGATAGTTTGCATCCAATCATTTAATTAAATGGTTTTTGGGAAATATAAAAGAACTATGCTCTAATTTGTAGTTACCGATCTGTCGTTACTATATTTTAATATAAGAAACTGGATCTTCTCGACGTTCTTTTTCCTGTTTGGTCCAATTTGAATTGCGGATCTTGACCGGAACGGGGCAAATATATCCCAGCTCCATATTTTGACGGTTCCGTAGAAGATGTACGTGGACGGTGACGTGCGAGGAAGTGGTGGATGCACTGCAAAAAAATGAAAGCTAAATAAGTAATTTCTTCTTAAAAATAAGTGCATTTTTTTCTTGAATTAAGGATTTAAGTGAGACACTTTGCCAATGGAACAAGACAATTTACACTTAAAATAAGAAAAAAACAATTGCATTGTCTTATTTCAAGTGCATTTTATCTAGATACCTTATTTTAAGAGTAAAAATGCTACTTCCATTGGCAAATCATCTTATTTACCTGCTGAAATTAAGGGTAAATACCCTTAATTTAAGACATTTTTACTCATTTTGAGATCATTTTTGCAGTGTGTGGAACAGTTCTCATTAAATTAACATGAGTGGCTAAGTGCTCTGCACAACATACGCGTGGATTAGTATATGGAATCTAGAGGTAAGAATTTAAATGCAATCAAAGATAACAAGAATAACACAAAATGGACATAAAACCAATGAAAACAGAATTAAAACCATGACAACTTGGATAAATCTTCCCAGTTAATGATTTTTGCTCTTTGTGCTTCAACAAGTCTGCAGCAATAATAACACAACATCCATTAAAGTAGCTGGTGATAAAGTTATACAATAACATTAATTAGCTGTTCCTCAGGTGAGTGTGGTTCTGTAGCACTGCACGCAGCCAAACACTAAACTCCATCTTATCGTGCCAGGTGATGTGTGTCTTCACAATAATAGGGCAGAGTTGCACAACGCGGCGTGTTGCGACACTGAGCTGGCAGCGGGAAAGGGGCGTTGACCGCAGGTCTCTGTCTGAACAGCTCACTGTTTGGCGGACTTTAAAGTCACACTCTGCTCTCTGCACAAGTCTGAATACAAACAAAGCAAAGGTGGAAACATCAAGCTAACCCCATAAAGGAAAACAAAGATTAGGTCATTTTGGGAGAAACTGACAAAAAGGTAAACCTTGATGGCAAAACGTTTCACTAATTTATTATTTCTTTTTCAAAAGCTGAAATTCTGCTTTAATTTGTACCGTTATTTTATTATAATCCCAAAGATATTTTTCAGTCAAATACTGCAAAAATGATCTAGAAGTAAGTAAAAATGTCTTAAATTAAGATTTAAGTTGGTAAATAAGATGATTAGCCAATGGAATTAATATATTTATTCTTAAAATAAGATAATTAGATGATATACACTTGAAACGAAACAATGCAATTGCTTTTTCTTAATTTAAATGTAAACTGTGTTTCACTTACCTCCTAAATAAAAAAAAATGAATTTATTTTAAGAAAAAATTATGAATGTTGAATTTTTAACAGTTTATTTATATGCAATCTTTTTTTTTTCCTCTTGGTTACAAAAACTCAAGACTTTTATATTCAATATGATCAGATAAACATGATGCATCACTCACTATTTAAGAGTCCTTGTTACCAGGTGAGCTTTTGGCCGGATTTCCGGTGAGAAAATGTAACTTTCAGGCAATGCCAAGTGGAAGCATCAGCAGGTTTATTCAGCTTCACAGCATCAAGCTATTAAACACACAAACTCTGCCTTAAAGAGTTGATGAACTAAACCATTTACATGAAACTGAACAATACCATCTAAAAACACACATTTTACTCAAATATATACACACACATTTACCCTTTATTTTTTATGAACATTTCTGTTATAAACTCACACCCAAAATCCCCAAAGCTATGTGCACAAATCCCCCCGTATGTTCCATGGTTTCTCCCAGGACCTATGAACGGCGTCTTGTCCCCTGTGGGAGCATTTGTCCCAGCTGGAGGTCGCTGGAAGTCGGCGAGGAAACGGGAAGCGATTCTTGTGGGATGGAAGAAGGAAATAGTGAAAACAAGGAAGATTAGAATCACTGAAAAAAATAGAAATCTAGATGAGTCCTTTTTCTCCTAAAATAAATTAGTTTTTGGATTGAGGAGATAAAATAGGCATTTCGCCAATGGAACAAGAACATTTACAGTTAAAATAAGAAAACACAATTGCATAGTATCTAATTATCTTATTTTAAGAGTAAAAATACTTAATCTATTGCAAACTATCTCATTTACTTACTCAAATTGAGGGTAAATACACTTAATTTAATAAATTTTTACTTATTCCTAGATCATTTTTCCAGTGAGAGTAGAATCAAAAAATTAGGAAAAGCAGAAAAAGCAGAGACCAATTGAAGGGGAGCCCAGTAAAGAACAATCTAGTGAGGAACAATCTAGAAATTCCACAGAAAAACAAAATGACTACAAAGTTATATTCAAACTAGTTAATCATAGAAAATCTTTTGCAGATAGGAAGAGAGTGCAGTTAACAATAATAAACAAACTTATAGGAGAAGTCAGAAGCACCAAAATACTGTATAGAGGAGATCTGTTAATCAACTGCAGAGACAAGCAAAGCAAAGATATAAATCAAGAAGATGGAGGGGAGGGAGTTCAGTGCAGCTTGGTGGAGAAAAAAAGGATTATCAGGGGAGTGATTGGAGGAGTTCCTCTGAAAGTATCTGACAAAGAGATTCTAGAAAATTTGAGTTTGTCAAGACTCCTGTCTGTGTCTTTGTGTTTCTGTGTTTGTCTCCCTTCCTCCACCAGGAGGCGCCTGGTTCTGGTCCGCCTCCTCACACACCTGCTGATGGTTTCCTCGTTAAACGGAGTGTTCTTAAGCTGCTGACTGCCACTACCTCGACGCCAGAGTGTTTGCCAGTTTTGGGTACTCTATCCAAGCTGAGTTTTGCTGAGTCAAACTGAGTTCTTGTCAACCTGAGTTTAACTTTGTTTTTGTCTTTGCCTCTTGGCAGGAAGTTGTCCCGCTAACTGGATTTTTCGGACCTTCTCTCCCTGGAAGGATCAACTGAGCTTCAATCTGAGCTGGGGTTACAAACAGGAGTTTTGGATCCACTTTCCCCAAGAGATCGTTTGAGCTTCACACTGAGAAAGGGATTCATCTCCACTACGACCCGTTCAATTACCGCAGGAAATCTGAGTGGCAGTCAGTTTCTCCGTTCACCTACAAACAACCGCATTCTGGGTAAAACCTGTTCTGCCCTCCACCGAATCAGACAAACACTGAAACTACCGCATACAGACTGGAGTCAAAGATTCATCAACTTCTCTGGAAACGTGAGTCGGCAACCAAATCCTCTTCTCCAGAAGAATCAATTTCCCACTGAGCCTGAACTAACCGCTGTGTCTTCCCCTCACTTTCCAGTTCCGGTTGAGCAGTGTTCAAAGCAACACTTCTCTCAGCATTATCTCTTCAATAAAACCTGTTAAACCTTTTCTCCTGGTCTCCCTGTTTGGTCTTCAGCATTTGGGTCTGAACTTTAGTAAAATCATGACAGAGTTGTGCAAAAGTAAAAGAGTTGAAACAGTTAAAAACAACAAGAAATGGAGAAAGGTGTGACAGCTTATCAGTGTTGGTAAAATTTAAAAAAAGAACAGTTATCCAGTAAGATTTTCATTAAGCCACAATGTTGAGATGTTTTAAATGCCAAAAATGTATAATGTCATATAGCAGCTGTATGTAAGGGCAAACAACGGGATGGAAGGTGTGCTGGAGAGCATGAAAATATGGGAAAGAAGTAAAGATTAAATGCTGATGAACGCGTCTTCCTTTAGAAATGGGGGTTGTTTTGTTTCTTTGTTAGCCTGTAATACCCGAAACCTGTCTATGTCTCTGAAAGCGGGTCGTTAAAGGGAATTGTTGGCCTGGCTTAAGATGATAGGTTGTGGTGATAGCATAGATGTTATCATCGCAACCCCATTGCAGGAGACACAGACAGGTTTCGGGTGTTACAGACTAACAAAGAAACAAGACGACCCCCATTCCAAAGCGGCAGACGCGTTCATCAGGTTCCATTTGCATGTTTTTTAAGCCAAAACAAGGCTTTGCTTTGGTCCACTCTATAAAGCCTTGAACTCGACGCTACCTCTGACATGTGGAATTGAAAAAGCTTCCTAGATGGAAAGAGAAACGTCTTCAAACTTGGAAACAAAGTCCAGTTTATTGTTTTTTTTTTACTTTTTGGAAAGAATTATCCTGTCTTACTTCTTTACTTCTTATGAGATCAAGATAATTTAAGCTCAACTCTCAAACCAGCGATCTAAGGCAGATCTAGGCTAATGTAACACAGAAGCGATGCAGTCTGAATCAACATCTGGTTAAATCTGCTTTTAAAGGAATCATCTAATCTTAACTGGGATTATTTCTGACCTTTACAGGTTATCAAAAATGTCAACCAGAAGAGGAAATTTCTCCTGTGTCTGCAAACTCTGTGACACTTAGGAGATAAAGGATAACTAAAGGTTACATCCAAGGGATTCTCATTAAGCCACATTTTCTAATGTTTTTGGATTTCTCTAAAGTAAAAAAGTAAAATCAGGAATAAAAGTAGTATAACAATAAAGTTTAATCTTCCTTAATCTGTTCAGACCAGAATGTATGTGTTGGGGCGGATAGAATGGGTGGAGGGACTCATGACCAACCTTTCAAACCTATAAACACACCCGTTACCTTAACAACACTAGATTATTTAAGGTTGTGACCCTTCTATCGGTTTAACCATCGCCTGTTCTTCAATAGCCTGCTGCACCGAGGAGCAGAGAATAAATCTGCTTCTCGCTTTTATGCAGCCGTGCCTCCGTCTGGAAGAAGATAACACTTATTTCTAATGACAGCTCTGCTTCGTAGATTTCTCTAAATTAACTTGTTCTACGGTCGGTTTCTCCTTTTAAAGGCGACCCAGCCTGGTGCCTGGTCTACAGCTGAGAAACACACTCAGTGTGCAAGAATCAAACCATAACTTACCTCACTGGATAATCTCACAACAAAACTAGCTTCAAACTTACAGAAGTTTGTAAAAAAAAAAAGACCATTAAGGAATGAGAAAAGATTAGACAATGATCTAATTTCTCATCTTTAAACTGTCTGAAAAACTGATCCAAAGAAGGGATAAATGATTTTACTCTAAAGTTCACTTTTTTGTATCATATTTTTAAACCTAACACAAAAAAATAACTTTACTAATCAAACTAGTTGTTTATTATAATCTTTTTGCTGCAGTAACAACATAATTTCCCCATTGTGGGACATTAAAGACATTTTCTATTCTTCTTTTTTTCAGTTCTATTCTTATTTTTTATTTTTTCACTGTTAAACAAACAAACAAAAAAAATAATAATAAAAAAAGAGAAAAAAATTACAAACATACAAAGATGACTAATATAACTCCTTTGGCTAAGACCAAAAATACTGGTTTGCACTTCTGTTATAGAAAGGGAAAAATAAGTAAATTTTACTGATGCTTACGATTTGAAAAAGAAAGGCTTAGAGAAAAAAAAGAGAGAAAGGGCGGGAAATGGATAGATCGGGAGATGATGGATCTGAGTGACATATCTGATCCAATTTTTCATAAACAGATCCCTTTTTACACTGGAAGAAATTAAAATCTAGCATTTGTTCTTAGATTGAGGAGATAAAAGAGACATTTTTCCAATGGAACAAGACAATTTACACTTAAAATAAGGAAACACAATTGCATTGTCTTATTATCTAATTATCTTATTTTAAGAGTAAAAATACTCATTCCATTGGCAAACTATCACAATTACCTACTGAAATTAATGGTAAATACACTTCATTTAAGACATTTTTACATATTTCTCGATCATTTTTCCAGTGATCGTAAAACAAAAGTAATTCTTTCCATCTTAAAGATGTTATAAATGATCTTAAATCATTTGTCCGATGTAGGTCTTTCTAGTTTTAGCCACTTCCTTGTTACAGCTTTTCTAGAAGCTGCACTTAGTATCTGAAATAAGTATTTGTCATTAGAGGAAACATTTTGTGATGTCAAAAAGCCAAAATATAATGACTCAAACCATTCTATTATATTCTATACATAGATACACTGCAAAAATGATCTAGAAATAAGTAAACTTTTCTTAAATTAAGTGTATTTCCCCTCAATTTGATCAGGTAAATATGATTATTTGCCAACAGAATAAGTAGTTTTGCTCATAAAATAAGATAATTAGATAATATGCAGTTGAAATAAGACAGTGTAATTGTTTTTTTCTTATTTTAAATGTAAATTGTCTTGTTCTACTGGCAAAGTGTCTCACTTACCACCTAAATTAAAGAAAAATACACCTATTTTAAGAAAAAATTACTTATTTAGATTTCGATTTTTTGCAGTGTACAAAATGAGTCTATTATAATATTTTAAGTATTTTAAGGACAAAGCCGTAATTTTGTGCCTACATGACGTCATGTTGAACAATATGCTCGTTTTACTACATGTATCAGCACTACGGTCAGTCCTTTAGGCTGATTTAAACCAGGTCGTCTGCGTTGGTGTCGCAGTGAATAAAAAGACGTCGCTGCCCCTTCTGCGTAACCGCAGGAGGCCGGCTTGTTTTGTTTTTATGACCGAAACTGCAGAAAACAACTCGTGAAGTTTGACCCGCTAGAAGAGCGAGGTGCGCGAGAACGCTGGGACCCTTTTTCCACCTGGATCTTCGCTCTTTTTGGCCCTCATGTCCCTCCGTTGTCGGACTAAACTCGCCCCCACTTCGTCGCCGCCTCGGCCGTATCTAGACCCACAGCGTAGCTCACACCACGCTTCAATACTGAGCATAAATAAAAATGTATGCGTCAAGCTCACTGTGACACACTGCTGCGGGAGGATAACCAGGCTGGTTTAAAGGCTCCCAGTGACAGATGTGTCACTACCCAGACAGCACGTCTGTAGTTCCTCTTCCATCTCATTCAGATACGAGACTAAAGCAGGAGGATTTCTTCTTTACTTTCAATATGCTTTCTAAGGAGGCATTACACCCGGAGAAAAACTCCAGTTAAACCAGTGAGTGTAACCGTGTGAGAAACTCATTCCCTGTTCAGCGGATGCTGCGCTCTGAGCTGCTAGAAATTACTTTAAAAATAAGTCTTCAAACTTTATGCTGCGTGTTTTAATAAGGTTTAAACTTTTAGTGTTAACCTGCTGAGCTAACTGCAGCAGCGGCCATGATGAGTTTACATTAAACATATCGCTATGACTGAATGCTCTAAAATAAAAACATTGACTTCTGTCAGTATTGGTTTTATAACTGTTTTACTGAAATAAAAGTATTTGGGAAAATGTTTCTACAATCTGAATTTAATATCTTGCAATTATGTTCTTTTTATTGCTCTTTTCAATACCAGAAAGTGCCTTATCTCCCCCAACTAAATAACATCTTTGAATATTGAACCTTTTTTATGTTTTTTTCTGTGCTCTAGAGAAGAACACAGAAAACTCTCCTGTATCCCAAAATGCACTTTGATATGGGAGCTACTTAGGTCCAGTTTAGACTGCGTTTGATCAATGGTGGATAATATTGCCTCCATAAACACAGCATATTTTCCTTTTTTACCCTGTCAGGACCACCTTCCTCAAACGGTCTGTAATGTTTCTCTGGTCCTCTCCCTGTGATTGCATCCACCCAGATCAACTGGAGTCATTTGGGGAAATGAACCAGAGTTTATTTTAAACCGACGAAAATGATAAAACTAAAGTAAATGGTGGCATAACTGAGAAACGTCAACGGAAATGAAGGATATTTGCAACATTTCCTCTACTGAATGACGACAGTCTGACGGGAAATGATGCAGCTTTAGAATGACGACTCATTATTTCTTGATTTTAAAGAAATCCTTTTCTAGAAGTTAAAGACAAACAAGGAAGGAGCTCGGAATTAGCCTCACAACTTTACCAGATTTAGATGAAAGAAAAAGGTGTAAACATCCAGAACCGTGATACCAGGACTCGGTTCTGGCTGGTGTCGGATTCCCACTGTGCTCTTCTGCAGTGAGTTTGAAGCTGAGGGAAAAGCTGTCAAGTTTGGCTTCAGGTGCCTAACCCACATGCAGAACACTCCGAGACTGGATAAAAGTTCAAAAGTTTATTTAGAAGATGGAATACAATAAATAAACAGATCCCAAGGGGAACTAGTCTGGTCACGAGTGGATTCTGAAATGCACAGAGTTATCAGGTCCAGGACTGGTCACGAGCGGGTTCACTGCAGAGGGGGACAGAGGAGTTAGTGGAGGTCCAGGTAATTTGCAGGATGAGAGTGTGCAGGGCTGTACCTGTTCTTTGAGCTGAGCGGCTGAGGAGGGGAACCTTGAGGGTCCAGAGGCTGTCGGCAGGCTGAGGGTTTGGCGGAGGCAGAGCTTGGTTTGAGTGTTGGTAGATTACCGATTTGAGTTTCCCTTCCAGTTTCTTCAGAGAGCGGGCAGGCAGGTCTTTGACAGGAATAGTTCTCCAGGGTTCTTCAGAGATCAGACAGGCAGATTACCAGCAGAGATACTCTTCTGGGTTTCAGGTTTCAGACAGGTTCAATCTAGGAAGCAGAGAGGAGAAAACAGAACCGGTTCAGGTTCTGGTTTTCAGGGAGTCAGAGATTCAGACAGGCTGGTTGGCTCAGGCTTGCTAACCGTTACTGGCAAACACTCTGGCACTGGAGAGAAGTCCTCTGCCTCCTTAAATACGGATCTCCTGATGAGCAGATGAGCGACAGGTGGTGCAATCAGCTCCGGCTCCAGGAGATCTAGTACGCCCTCTGGTGGAGAAAGTGGACAGACCTCCAGATCCCAACAAAAGCAGCCTAGATGAGGGTCAGCTGCTCCGGGTCCAACGTCTGAAAGCTGTTTAGGTCTCAGATCTCTCTCTCTTGGAGTGTCGTCTTCAATAATGGAGGCTTTTTAACCACTGATCTCTAATTATTCCCTGACTGCTGATTGCCTGTTGGTAGTACGGGGTTGAAGTGAAGCCACCGGCTGCCATATTGGTACTCCCTAGTTAGACCGGTCTCAGTGTAAACAATCCGTGCGCTACAGCATCAAACAACCATGATGTTCTCATTTTCAGGGGGACTTAAGACTTTTAAAATAAAGATAAATGAATCTCCTTGACACAGACTGGCTGTTTCAGAGCATCAGTAGATTATTTTATTAACTTACAATAAAAAAATAGGCCCATCACATTGCATAGTCATACATCCTGTAATATAACATATTTTACAAACCCATCACAACTAAATTAACGTGTTAATGGCCATGTAATATACATGTATTGATAACATTGTTATGGTAATTACATCTTACACATAATTTCAAGATTTTGCATCAAGACTGAATTATAAGTATATGTCTATTAATGCTGTAGTATTTTCCTATTTGCTAATTGTGCATGAATGATGGCATATGCTGTTATGCTGTGTCTCTGCCTTGGCCTTTAAAAATGTTTCAGTTGTTTTTTGTTTAGTCAATATAACATGCTCAGCTCATGACTTTTTACAAATGAGAAATACAACAAATGCTAAAAAAACGACAGCATCCTTTACTTTATAAATAATGACTTTCTATTTCCTCTACTTTCTATTTTCTAACCTTAGACCTGATGTCAGCGTCTAACTCTGTCAATGTCTTCCAGTCAGTCTGAGATAGCCAGACTAATGTTAGTCTACAGACTAATGTTAGTCTGCAGACTAAACTATAGGATCCATCGGCTATAGATGGATTTATTGCTTAGTTCATCCACTGACTGGGAAATTACCAGTGGAACGTCTTCCTGCAGACAGAAAACTGCTGGTTTCTGCAGCCAAATGCTGCACAGGGAGGCATTTTTACTGCACGTCTCCATGGGAGTGGGGAGTACCAATATGGCGGCCTGTGGCTTCCAGGCAATCAGCAATCCAGTGAATAGGTAGAGATCAGTCAGTCCAACTCAAGAGCTGTGTGCAGAGGAGCATCAATGCGAGCTCCAAGCTACGACATCTGAATCATGAAAGAAAAAACGTAGTTCTGGACTCAAGCAGCAGGAAGGAGCTTCTTCTGCAGGATGAAAATAAAAATCCAGCAGAAGGTCAGAGTAGAACTGCTTCCTCACATCTAAAGAAAACGATAAACCGACGTCGGCTCAGGCTGCCACCAGGAAACCTCCCAATAACGAGACCCTGCTGCTGACGTAGAGCTATAGAGACTAGAGCTGGACACACGAAACAAGGGATTCATGACAATAAAACCTAAAGAAGGTTTAAAACCAGAAAACTGTTTAATCTTTTCAGAAGTTAACTTTCTTTGTTTCCTGTGAAACACTTTGCTTCACATTCTAACAGGAAGTAAATCTCCAAATTTTGACTGAATAATGTTATTTTCTCTGCTGTAACTCAGTATAAAGTACATATTTTTATTCCTATAAGTATTCCTGGGGAGATAAATATGCTCACAGTTTGGTCTCCGGGTGAGAGAAGTTTAAAAAGATTATAACATCTAAAAGGAGGAGCTGAAAATCAAACGGTTGATTCTGATTCTGATCTGTCAGGTCGTAAAAAACAAAGACATGAGCAGATAGCGGGGCTGGACGAGGCGTCCCTGTGGGGGGAACACACAGTCTGTTTGATCTGCCTGACCTGTAAATAAAGTCCTGCCAAAGACTGATACACCATCACTTCATCCTAATTTATTCATCAACTTTGCTGCCAGATGATCAGAACACTGAGTTTCAATCATTTGCAGCTCTGTCTGCTGCTAAACCAAACCTGCTAGCGAGTAGCACCGCTCAGCCAAAACATGGAGGGTCAGAAACAGCAACGGCGTAAAAAAAGAACACATTTAGAGGTGAACCAGGGAAGGAGAAACAACATTATTGATTATTAATCATTTAAAACAAATGAAAAAAAGTTTGTACACTGGAAAAAATCTAAATCTAGATAAGTCACTTTTTTCTCAAAATAAATGCATATGTTCTTGAATTGAGGAGCTAAAAGAGACATTTTGCCAATGAAACAAGAAAATTTACATTTAAAATAAGAAAAAACAATTGCATTGTCTTATTTCAAGTGCATCTTATCTAATTATCTTATTTTAAGAGTAAACATACTCATTCCATTTGCAAACTATCTCATTTACCTGCTCAAATTAAGGGTAAATACACTTAATTTAACACATTTTGACTTATTTCTAGATCGTTTTTCCAGTGTAATAAAACCTACATTGCAAAAACGATCTAGAAATAAGTAAAAAACTTCTTAAATTAAGGGTATTTACCCTTAATTTCAGTAGGTATACAAGATGATCTGCCAATGAAATGAGTATTTTCACTCTTAAACTAAGATTATTAGATAATATGCACTTGAAATAAGACAATGGAATTGTTTTTCTTATTTTAAATGTAAATTTTCTTGTTTCATTGGCAAAATGTCTCTTTTACCTTCTCAATTCAAGAACATATGCATTTATTTTAAGAAAAAATCGCTTATCAAGATTTAGATTTTTTGCAGTGTAAGCACACAATCATTCCCTTTGTAGGTATTCAGATTAAAAGAAAAGCAGACAGATACAGATACAGATTCAGGAGTATTGATCATCTTTTTAAGCTCACTGCTCCAAATCACATCGTCCCAGTTTGGGACCAGATCAGCACAGACGCCTCTCTCCATCTCATTCCAAGGAAAAAGTTTAGAGTCAAAGTGAAATTTACTGATGGCTGCTTCGTTCATTGCTAGGAGTAAACTGCCGTCAGATTCCAGGACGGTAGCCTGCTGGTGAGATGCATCGATCCTCTGATCATCAGTGGGAGCTCCCATGGCCAAGCTCCATCTGATATCAGCATAGCCTATTCCCCTTCACAGGTCGATGATTTTGTTGATGGGGTTGCTAGTTCTCTGCGTACTGCCTTAGACAACGCAGCTCCCTTGAAAATGAAAACCGTTGAAAATAGAAAGCTTGCTCCTTGGTTTAATGCAGAGCTGAGTTCTTTGAAGCAAAATGCTAGGAAACTGGAGAGAAAATATCGCTCCACAGGCCTGCGGGAGTCCTTCATAGTCTGGAAAAATGGTTTACTGCTGTATAAGAGGACCCTTTGTAAAGCAAGAGCAGCATACTTCTCCTCATTAATAGAGGAGAATAAGAATAATCCTAGATTTCATTTTAATACAGTTGCCAAACTCACCCAGAGCCATAGCTCTGTTGAACCGTCCATCCCACCTGCTCTTAGCAGCAATGATTTTATGGGATTCTTTATAAATAAGATTGATCTTATTAAAAATAAGATCATAAGCACTCCTCTATCCGCGATTGTACCTGAGGTAGTCATGGAATCTGAACCGGGTTTAGACTGCTTTGATCCAGTTGAACTTTCTGAATTAGCAAAATTATTGTCTTCATCTAAGCCTTCAACTTGTATGTTAGATCCAGTTCCAACCAGGTTATTTAAGGAGGTATTCCCTTTGATCTCCTCCTCCATTTTAGATGTGATTAATCTATCTCTGTTACAGGGATATGTACCTAAAGCTTTTAAGGTTGCTGTAATTAAACCTCTGCTTAAGAAACCGTCTCTTGACCCAGATGACTTGGTTAATTATAGACCTATATCCAATCTTCCTTTCTTATCCAAAATTCTTGAGAAAGTAGTTGCCAAACAAGTTTGCGACCACTTACACCATAATGAACTTTTTGAAGGGTTTCAGTCTGGCTGTAGAGCTCATCATAGCACTGAAACAGCTCTGGTGAAAGTCACTAATGATATTCTCATGGCCTCAGATAATAGACTTATCTGTGCTCGTCCTGTTGGATCTTAGTGCTGCATTTGATACAGTTGATCATAATATTCTTTTAGAAAGACTTGAATATTTTGTTGGAATTAAAGGAACAGCACTAGACTGGTTTAAATCTTATCTATCTGATCGAATTCAGTTTGTTTATGTTAATGATAGATCTTCAACACGCTCAAAGGTTACCTGTGGAGTACCACAGGGATCAGTGCTAGGACCAATTCTCTTTACTTTATACATGCTCCCAATCGGTAGAGTTATTAGACAGCATGGGATTAATTTCCACTGTTATGCTGATGATACCCAGCTATATCTGTCTATAAATCCAGATGAAGCTAACCCATTACATAGATTACAGGCATGTCTGAAGACATAAAAACCTGGATGACTCTTAACTTTCTCCTTCTGAATGCAGACAAAACAGAAGTTATAGTCTTTGGACCAGAGTCTCTGAAAAAGAAGCTGATTAGCCAGTCACTTCATTTGGATGGGATTAAACTGATTTCAGATAATAAAGTAAAAAATCTTGGTGTTATTTTTGATCAGGACCTGTCATTTAAATCCCAGATCAAAGAGGTTTCTAGAATTTCCTTCTTTCATCTGAGGAATATTGCAAAAATGAGAAATCTCCTGTCCAGGGGTGATGCTGAGAAACTAGTCCATGCATTTGTTACTTCAAGGCTGGACTATTGTAATTCTTTACTATCAGGAAGTCCACAAACTGTAGTTAAAAGCCTTCAGCTGATCCAAAATGCTGCAGCCAGAGTTCTGATGAAAATTAAAAAGAGAGATCATATCTCTCCTATCCTGGCTTCTCTTCATTGGCTTCCTGTTAAATCCAGAATAGAATTTTAAATCCTCCTTCTCACATATAAAGCCTTAAATGGCCAAGCTCCATCTGATATCAGAGATCTGATTGTTCCTTATGTTCCTAACAGAGCACTTCGCTCTCAATCTGCAGGTTTACTAGTGGTTCCTAGAACTTCTAAAAGTAGAATGGGAGGCAGATCTTTTAGTTATCAGGCTCCTCTCCTGTGGAACCAACTACCAGTTTTAGTCCGTGAGGCAGACACCCTGTCTACTTTTAAGGCTAGGCTTAAAACTTTCCTTTTTGATAAAGCTTCTAGTTAGAGTGGCTCAGGTTATCCTGATCTATCTCTATAGTTCTGCTGCTATAGGCTTAGACTGCTGGAGGACATAGGGACCCCTTTTTCATCATTCTGCTTCATTCTATCTCTATTCTCCCACTCTGCAGAATCTGTTAGTTCAATCTCTAACATTCTGCTCTCTCTGCTTTTCCTCAGAGTAGCTTCATCTGGTCTGTTCCTGTTTGGCTGTGACTCCATCCTGGAGAGAAACATCAGCTGTGCTGCTGCCATCAACACCTTTGTTTCTAGATGTTGGAGCTTGGCCTGTTTTCCAGTGTAGTCCTGTTTCTCTGACTGTGACTAACTGGATGTGCTCTCTTCATCCTCTGGCAGGGGAGCTGCCTTGGAGCTCGTCTGCCTGGCTGTGTGTTTCCTGGACGGGGCCGCCTTTTACAGCTGCTTTTTGTATCTATGCTTCTTTTTCTATGTCTGCTTCTGTCTCCTTGAACCCCAGTGGGCCTCAGCAGATGGCCGCTCACACTGAGCCTGGTTCTGCTGGAGGTTTCTTCCTGTTAAAAGGGAGTTTTTCCTCTCCACTGTCGCTACAAGCATGCTTAGTGTGAGGGATTGTATTTGAGTCAATGAGTCGATGCAATCAGCTGGTTTTCCTTAGATAGAAAACGTATCAATTTGACTGGATGATCTGGTTGAACTGTAAAGTGCCTTGAGATGACATGTGTTGTGAATTTGGCGCTATATAAATAAACTGAATTGAATTGAATTGAATCAGAGATCTGATTGTTCCTTATGTTCCTAACAGAGCACTTCGCTCTCAATCTGCAGGTTTACTAGTGGTTCCTAGAATTTCTAAAAGTAGAATGGGAGGCAGATCTTTTAGTTATCAGGCTCCTCTCCTGTTGAAAATCCTGTCTATTTTTAAGGCAATGGTTAAAGCTTTCCCTCCTAGTTAGAGTGGCTCAGGTTATCCTGAACTATCTCTGTAGAATAGCAGTCATTTTACTCTGACTACACCCTTTAACTAAATTACAGGCTCTGACCAGGAGATGACGCTTCTCTTTAGATCTTAATGTCCACAAATGGCAGAAAAAATATTTCAGTACAAATATTGATATTTAAAAAAGCCTTTTGGGGGACAAGCCACGGACCATCCATGGACCAGCCAAGGGCCCATCAAGGAAAGTGGGGACATTTGGAATGGCTACTACTGTAGTAATGCTGCTAAAGGCTCAGACTGCTGGAGGACATAGGGACTATTTCATCATTCTGTTTCATTCTATCTATATTCTTCCATCATGCAGTATTTACCCTCAGATTCCAGAAAGCTAGCCTCTGTCTAAGATTAGAGATGATCTGAAGCAGCCTTCAAGGTGTGGACATGAAACAGGAAGTAATGTATTAATCCTTAAACAGCTAATAGCTCAAATATTCCCGGGGAACTCCATGTCTGCTTGCTTTTCTACACACCTGCTGGTGCTTCTTACACACCTTTCAGGGATGTAACCCGAACTAACAGAAATAATAAACATTATTTATATGGATGTTTCAGGAATCTTTGGCACCTTAACTATAAATATAAAAGTTCTTATTTGACTTTTCTCATTGTCTGACAGGAAAAGCTCTTCTGTTCTAGATTGAGTTATTGACCTATGAGCGAGAAACTCCACTGTAGGACTCAAAAATTCAACCCGATATTCCAACCAGTAAGATCTTTCCCCCAGTGTCAGAAATAAATGAAACAGTCATCAGCGAAACATGTAGCAGAAAATGAAGGGAAGCAGTTAGATCCCAGATAGTCATCGTGGAAATCACCAGCTTCCTGGCAATGAGCGCAAACATTTCCTCACAAGTTTCAGCATTTTCTGACATGTCAGGGCTTTAAGACGATGTGATCATCAAATCCTCCCAGACACGTTAACCACATCCCAGAGGCTGTTATATCCTCCAATCGATTACAGCACAAAATAATAATAATAAAGAAATATAAATATATGTTTAACACCTGAACAAGGCAGTAAAAATAAAAAATAAAAAAGCAGGAAAGCAAAAGGGATAAATAATGGTTAGGACCCTTATTTTTGGGAAACAGAGGTGTCCAAAGTATTTATGTTTATTGCTTCTGCAGAAGTATAAATCCTACTTTTTAAAAACACCTTTGTTGAAATTAAAGACACCTTGCCAATGGAACAAGACAATTTACATTTAAAATAAGAAAACACAATTGCATTGTCTTATTTTAAGTGCATTTTATCTAATTATCTTATTTTAAGAGTAAAAATTCTCATTCCATTGGCAAACTATCTCATTTACCTGCTCAGATTAAGGCGAGATACACTTCATTTAAGACATTTTTACTTATTTCTAGATGATTTTTCCAGTATGTACTTATAAAAGTTAAAGTAATACAGGAAAAACAATCTAGAAATAAGTAAAAATGTCTTAAATTAAGTGTATCTCGCCTTAATCTGAGCAGGTAAATGAGATAGTTTGCCCCCCCCCACAGCCGCTTGGACGCCCCCCCACAGCCGCTTTCAGGTTAGGCTTGGACGCCCCCCCACAGCCGCTCTCAGGTTAGGCTTGGACGCCCCCCACAGCCGCTTGGACGCCCCCCCACAGCCGCTCTCAGGTTAGGCTTGGACGCCCCCCCACAGCCGCTTGGACGCCCCCCCACAGCCGCTCTCAGGTTAGGCTTGGACGCCCCCCCACAGCCGCTCTCAGGTTAGGCTTGGACGCCCCCCACAGCCGCTTGGACGCCCCCCCACAGCCGCTCTCAGGTTAGGCTTGGACGCCCCCCACAGCCGCTTGGACGCCCCCCCACAGCCGCTCTCAGGTTAGGCTTGGACGCCCCCCACAGCCGCTCTCAGGTTATAATGAGTCTTTTTAAAGCAGCTGCATGCGTCACATCAGTAAATCATTAAAACCATTCAGACCTGCTGCAACATATACATCATTCACATTCCAGCATTGTATCAGAAGTTTCCAGATAAACCAACACTTTTATAAAACAGCAATAAACAAAAAGAGTAACACAGATTGTTTTATCTGGATTTGAATTCTCAGATAGTCTCAGACTCTGAGTAGGAATATAAACTACTGCTGTTTTTATATAGTTTTGGAAGCTTTGGAAGTGAAAACTCAAAGAAAAGACTGTACCGATTTTAGAGCATGAAGCTGAGAATCGGTCCTTTTATTCCTTTGGGTCATAAAAAAGCTGCTGGTGAGATGCTTTGATCCTTCGATCATCAGTGGGCCAACATGGCCAAGCTCCATCTGATATCAGAGATCTGATTGTTCCTTATGTTCCTAACAGAGCACTTCGCTCTCAATCTGCAGGTTTACTAGTGGTTCCTAGAATTTCTAAAAGTAGAATGGGAGGCAGATCTTTTAGTTATCAGGCTCCTCTCCTGTGGAACCAACTACCAGTTTTAGTCCGTGAGGCAGACACCCTGTCTACTTTTAAGGCTAGGCTTAAAACTTTCCTTTTTGATAAAGCTTCTAGTTAGAGTGGCTCAGGTTATCCTGATCTATCTCTATAGTTCTGCTGCTATAGGCTTAGACTGCTGGAGGACATAGGGACCCCTTTTTCATCATTCTGCTTCATTCTATCTCTATTCTCCCACTCTGCAGAATCTGTTAGTTCAATCTCTAACGTTCTGCTCTCTCTGCTTTTTCTCATAGTAGCTTCATCTGGTCTGTTCCTGTTTGGCTGTGACTCCATCCTGGAGAGAAATATCAGCTGTGCTGCTGCCATCAACACCTTTGTTTCTAGATGTTGGAGCTTGGCCTGTTTTCCAGTGTAGTCCTGTTTCTCTGACTGTGACTAACTGGATGTGCTCTCTTCATCCTCTGACGTGGGAGCTGGCTCGGAGCTCGTCTGCCTGGCTGTGTGTTTCCTGGACGGGGCTGCCTGTGGAGCTGGTTGACAGTTGCCTTTTGTATCTATGCTTCTTTTTCTATGTCTGCTTCTGTCTCCTTGAACCACAGTGGGCCTCAGCAGATGGCCGCTCACACTGAGCCTGGTTCTGCTGGAGGTTTCTTCCTGTTCAAAGGGAGTTTTTCCTCTCCACTGTCGCTACAAGCATGCTTAGTGTGAGGGATTGCTGAAGAGTCAAAGAGTCGATGCAATCAGCTGGTTTTTCTTAGATAGAAAATCAATCTGACTGTATGATTTGGTTGAATTGTCTCTGTAAAGTTCCTTGAGATGATACGTGTTGTGAATTGGCTCTATATAGATAAACTGAAAACTAAAAATACTCTGCAGGGAGCAGATGAGCAGAACGATGCCTCTGAGAATTTTCAGGACAACTTTGATCAGTGGCCATATTTTCTTTTCCATCTTCAGGACTACAGTGATGTCATTGAGAGGACCATAATACTGTTCTTAAAGCATCAAGCAATAATTCCTTACTGTGTTGTGTTTAGAGGAAGCCTCATGGGAGTACTTAGTTTATTTTATTTGAGCTTCCTCTTGTTTGAAAATAAAGATAATGGACTTTATTCATCACTGCAAAAAGACATTACAGCCCACAGGTCCTGCTCAGGGGCCCGGAGTGGCAGGCAGTGGGGTTTAAGCTGCTGCACGCACCCAGAGCACCCATTTTAGCAGATTGGTAATCTCAGAGGGTTTAATCCTGCAACCCGTTGGTTACCAACAGACTGAGCTATCGGCTTGGTTAAATAGAAACGAGTCACGTGGAACCTGAGGTGTGATTTGATGCCCTCCAGCTTAGATTTGGATCATTTTTGCAGCAAATATTTGCCCTGAAACATTAAGATGTAATAGATGTATTTATTTTTATTGTGACTAGAAGCAGCCCGGTGTCTTTAAACCATTAACATAAAAAAAAGGAATATCTGCTTATTTTTAGATATAATATTGGATCTATTTATCATTTATTTGATTACTTGTTTTTTCCTGATGTTTTTTTTTTAGAGAAAACAAAAGATCTGCAGAAACATTTCATATCAATAGTAACTGTAAAGGTTTTATGCAAACAGGTCATAAAAGAGAGATCTACTGTATTTGTTTTCTAAGGCTGCAGTGTTGGAATGATTTTGCTCCTCAGTGGCAGCGAGAGGAAGAAGCTGGAATAGCAGCTTGTGTAATCGCTCCTGCTTCTTGCCAATTCCTGCTTTTCCCTCTAAACCAGCTTGTTAAAGTCTATAAATCTGTGGAGTCAAACTGTGAAAGCTGCAGCTGAGAGGCAGCACTGCAAAAAATGCTGATTTAGTAAGTCAATTTGTCTTAAAATAAGTGCATATATCTAGAATTAAGCAGGTAAGTGAAACTCTGCCAGTGGAACAAGACAATTTACATTGGAAATATGAAAAAAATATAGCATTTTTCTTATTTCAAGCCTATAATATCTAATTATTCCATTTTAAATGTCAAAATGCTCCTTCTAATTGCAAATCATCGTATTGACCTGCTCAAATTAAGGTTGAATACTTTTATTTGAAGAAATTTCCACCTCTTTTTAGAAAGTTTTTGCAGTGAGAGATTTTGCCGAACACAAAGAGAGTCCAAACAAGCATTAATGCCAATAAAAGCTTCATGACTTTGTCTTTATATATTTCCTGCGAGTAAACGGGACTCGTTGTGGTTTTTACTGCGTGTTTTCCTGTGTTAGAGATATAGCGTGTGACGGAGACGGATGATGAATGTCAGCGGCGTTATTTTGGCTCTCACACCTGGTTCTGAAGCCAGCGGAGAGGAAAGCTCGCCTCAGAGTTCAGCTGAGGACAGCAGCCTGAGGAGGATCTGACCACAGGAGGCATTTCAGGCGCTGCAGTAAACTAAGGATCAGATACACTGGAAAAAATCTAAATCTAGATCAGTTTTTCTTCAAATAGACAAATTTGTTCTTGGATTGAGGAGGTAAAAGAGACATTTTGCCAATGGAACAAGACAATTTACATTAAAAATAAGAAAATACAATTATATTGTCTGATTTCAAGTTCATGTTATCTAATTATCTTATTTTAAGAGTAAAAACACTCATTCCATTGGCAAAATATCTCATTTACCTGCTCAAATTAAGGGTAAATACACTTAATTTAAGACATTCTTTCTTATGTCTAGATCATTTTTCCAGTGCATGAACTGGTTGGAAAAGAGCTTCACATCGGAAAAACAATCTAGAAATAAGAACATATTTCTAGGTAGGTCAATGAGGTAATTAGATAATTAGATAATATGCACTTTACTTTTTTTTTTCTTATTTTAAATGTAAATTGTCTTATTCCATTGGCAAAGTGTTTCAATTACCTCCTCAATTCAAGAAAAATGCACTTATTATAAGAAAAAGTGACTAATTTAGATTTACAGTTTTTCAATTCAACTCTATTCAGTTTATTTCTATAGCTCCAATTCACATCATGTCATCTAAGGTCACTTTCCAGCTCACCAGATCATCCAGTCAGATTGATTCAAAGTTTTCTATCTAAGGAAAACCAGCTGATTGCATCGACTCATTGACTCTTCAGCAATCCCTCACACTAAGCATGCTTGTAGCGACAGTGGAGAGGAAAAACTCCCTTTGAACAGGAAGAAACCTCCAGCAGAACCAGGCTCAGTGTGAGCGGCCATCTGCTGAGGCCCACTGGGGTTCAAGGAGACAGAAGCAGACGTAGAAAAAGAAGCATAGATACAAAAGGTGACTGTCAACCAGCTCCACAGGCGGCCCCGTCCAGGAAACACACAGCCAGGCAGACGAGCTCCGAGCCAGCTCCCATGTCAGAGGATGAAGAGAGCACATCCAGTTAGTCACAGTCAGAGAAACAGGACTACACTGGAAAACAGGCCAAGCTCCAACATCTAGAAACAAAGGTGTTGATGGCAGCAGCACAGCTGATATTTCTCTCCAGGATGGAGTCACAGCCAAACAGGAACAGACCAGATGAAGCTACTATGAGAAAAAGCAGAGAGAGCAGAACGTTAGAGATTGAACTAACAGATTCTGCAGAGTGGGAGAATAGAGATAGAATGAAGCAGAATGATGAAAAAGGGGTCCCTATGTCCTCCAGCAGTCTAAGCCTATAGCAGCAGAACTATAGAGATAGATCAGGATAACCTGAGCCACTCTAACTAGAAGCTTTATCAAAAAGGATATAAACCCAACAGCCATCATTGCAAGGAAAGCTTGGCCTAATTAAAGGGTCTCCAGCAGAGTAGGAGCTGCTTAATTAATATCTTAGTTTGCTGGAGGATAATGCTACACGGCGGCGCCCAGAGACACCATGGGAGGGATATTAAGGCCAACTGTGGCAGGACCACACCCCAACCACATGTTTGTCTGGGTACAGTTAACATAATCACATAATTACAACGGCCATAGCTGAAGAATTTCATTAAATGTTTATTCCTTTTCTGAGTCTTCTTCTGTTTCCCTCTATGGAAGTCACTTTTTTTTTTACCTGGTTATATAAAGGAAACACTTTTCCAGCTTGGTTCTCTTTTCTCCTGAACATCCAAAAACTAAACTCAGTCAAGCACCTCCTTTATATGTTTGTTTTCAGTTTGTTTTCAAACTGAAAACAAACAAAATGGAAATAAATAAAAACAAATCCCATTAACGGGAAAGATCCGCCTCCTGGGAACTTCATGGCTCAGACTTTAGACCAGAACCAGCATTCACAGTTTGAAAAAGAAAGTCAGACTTTATGGAACTGAGTTTGGATTCCTTTCATTGTTCTAAACAGTCTGATGATTATTTTCCCACAGGCCGTTTAGCTGAGTATGATAATGCCACTCCTAATTCCTCCCCTCTAAAATATGAAAAAACCCACAGTCCAATCTACAATAAGTACATGGAAATGCTGTTATTAGTATGCATACTTTCACCTACTGGGACTCCAGCTGCTGGAGGACAAACATTTTTCTATTAAATCCGCCTCAGGTGCAGAGAGACACACCCACACACTCCAGCAGCAATGTCCAAAAGCGCTATGATGAAGTGGCGCTTCAGCCATGACAGTGCGACGACATCCAGAGAGACCCTGAGGTCCCGTGGCTGACCTCATCCTCCCGTAGAGCCGCGGTCTTCTCAAAGTCAGAACTTTTTTTAATAAATGATGCATTAAATCAGTAAATGTTCCATATAGTGAAGCTTAAAGTATAATGTTCTCACCTCAAATAATCTTAAAACGTACTTTTATAAAACAATGGAAACAGAAAAGAAAACTTTTAACTTAATACTCTGAACTCTGTGAGCGCTAACCTGGAAGCTGCTGCTGCCGCAGTGCATGCTGTCAGTCTCAAGCGTCCCAACCCGATCCGTCTTAGGAGCACGATCCATTCTGCGCTACTCCCTTCAGAGGACAGCACAAACAGGCTCTAACCAGAGTAGAAAAAGAAGTGGGAGGCCGCGTTGCACAACTGAGCAAGAAGATAAGTACATTAGAGTCTCTAGTTTGAGAAACAGACGCCTCACAGGTCCCCAACTGGCATCTTCATAAATAGTACCTGCTGTAGCCTGTTTGTGCTGTCCTCTGCTGTCCTTCTTGCTCAGTTGTGCAACGCGGCCTCCCACTTCTTTTTCTACTCTGGTTAGAGCCTGTTTGTGCTGTCCTCTGAAGGGAGTAGTACACACCCTTGTCGGAAATCTTCAATTTCTTAGCAATTTCTCGCATGGAATAGCCTTCATTTCTGAGAACCAGAATAGACTGTCGAGTTTCAGATGAAAGTTCTCTTTTTCTGGCTGTTTTGAGCGTTTGACCCCACAAATGTGATGCTCCAGAAACTCAATCTGCTTAAAGGAAGGTCAGTTTTGTAGCTTCTGTAACGAGCTAAACTGTTTTCAGATGTGTGAACATGATTGCACAAGGGTTTTCTAACCATCAATTAGCCTTCTGAGCCAATGAGCAAACACATTGTACCATTAGAACACTGGAGTGATAGTTGCTGGAAATGGGCCTCTATACACCTATGTAGATATTGCACCAAAAACCAGACATTTGCAGCTAGAATAGTCATTTACCACATTAGCAATGTATAGAGCATGGGCGTAGGTTTGCATAGGGACCATAGGGACATGTCCCTACCAAGATTTTGGAAGGACCCATTTGTCCCTACCAATAATTGGATGTGAACAACATGTTTATAATTTACTATCCAGCAGCCGCTTCTTTTCCTCTAGCAGCTTCTCTGCCTGGTAGCTGCAGCTGCTGCTCTTTCCTGTCCCTTTCACATAGCAGCGCATCAACTGTGCTGCGCGGTTTAACTCTGATTATTCTGCCTTAAGTTCCGCCTTCTCTCTTTCTGATTGCGTGTTTTCTAGTCTGTATATGCGCGCGCGCAAAAGACGCTAAAATAAATTAATATTGGGCTACGAAACTAGTCCGAATTAAAAAACGTATTATCTATTATTCTGATTGGAGTTCTGTAAAGAAGCAGGAGAGTTTTTTGATTTGTGGAACTTGAGAAATGTAAGTTAATAACGTTAGGATTTCTTTTATTTTATCTTTTAATCAGATAGCCAAAGGCTCCTTAAAGAAGATCTTTTATGAAATGAAACCAGGTGAAACAGAAACGCTTAAACGTTTCCTTTGGAGGAGTTCTGGATGGAGAATATTGACAGACAAAAACTAATTTTTTTTACTTCATAAATGCAAAATGTTTACATATTTTTTACAATCTTGGTATAATTCCTGCTGTAAGTGGGTCGCTCTGTCGGCTAAAGGCACATTTTAGTGGCCCTATACTCCAGTTTACGAATAATCAATTACATAGTTCACGATTATTTAAATAATTTGTTAATATGATTGTTTCAGCCATAGATAAAATACATGAAATTAGCTACACAGAGTAACTACAGCCCAGATGTACAACTTCTATTATTAATACTTTAAATGCTCAGTGTCAGTTCCTCTTATAGTTCCAGTGCTCATGTAAATACAATACATTTATTTTCCGTCCCTTGAATGTATTATTTTGCATGATCCAGAGAGAGCATATTAGATAAAAAAAATAAGAGTGGGTTTTACCTCTGCACAATTCTCTATCTTCAGAAGAAAACACAGGATAAATCCACATATTATAGACTATATTTGGTGAAACAGACACTGTCTTAGTCGCAGGTAAATTTAAATGCAATCCTTTTCAAAGTGGAAAAAGTCCTAATTCCACATTCATCAGAGCCAGTTATGCTTTAAATATTGATAAACAGCATCTAGTGCTTTTATTGCTTATAAGATTTGTATTAATGTAGCAGAAATGCTGCTGTTCTCTTTAAACAAGATGAGCCCTGAAGCTCACATTGAGCATAAAAAAGAGCATGCATATTTTTGCAAAGGACCAATGAAGCTGAAGAATAGTGTCCCTACCAAAGCTGAAATCAAACCTACGGCCTTGGTATAGAGTGTATTTCTTTAGAGTTAAGACTAGTTTAAAGTTATCTTCATTGAAAAGTACAGAGCTATTCCTTCAAAAATAAGGACATTTCAATGTGACCCAAACTTTTGAACGGTAGTGAATTTCCTGAGAAAACGTCTGCATTAAAATCTTTTCTGTTTAATCAGTCGTCTCTGCCCGAAATCTTTTCGGCTTTGGATTTAAACATAAATCTAGTCTTTTTGAGTTTTATGTTTTCATTTAGTTTTAACATCGTGGTATTTATTGCATAATCTAAAGAAAGAAACAACCTTAATGCAGAGAAACATGGTTTAATCATATTTTGCCGGACTGCTCTGAGCATCTTCCATGATGACGCCAGAGAAGCAGTTTAACGAACAAAATGTAAAAAACATCAAAATTGTCTCACAAAAGTCATAGAAATTTTTTTAAAGATGTCTATTGGCATTATTAAGTGAGTTGATAGAAATAAGTAGTTTTAGTACCATGATTACATTATTTATGGACACCCGGATGTTTATATGGAGCTAACAGTTAGCTGTGACTTTACTGTGATTTGCTTTGAAACGAATCATCAGGTGATCCATCATTACTAGCTCAGGCTGACGCCTAGAAATCTGACACCTCATGTTGCAGATATTTGACGCTGCGAATGACGCCCAACTGTGAATGTCTTCAGGATGACTCCAGTCTACCTGGCCTGTTCTGGAAGATCAGCTCTGATTTGTTTGAGCTGGCTGATCTTCATGTTGAAGGTCACGTCTGATACTCCAAGGTCGTTTATATGTCGCCATCCTGGATAGAGCAGGACGAGGTGCAGGAATGAAAACTAGCTCTGACTGCATCCTGCTGCGACGTCTGCAGGCATGCATGCACCGCTGCGTGGAAAATGTTTTATTATTGTTCTTTTATTTTAGGCGGCAGCAGATTTATTACTTACCACTCAACTTTCACCACAGGCAGATAAATCTACCTTTTTTTAAACCTCCTACTTTAAAGCTGCATGTGTAGCAAGCCTGTTGAAGTGATGAAACATGTTATATAACTGAGACATATCTGTTGGCCTCGCACCAATGTTCACAATCCATGAACCTCACTATGATGCCTCTTTGTCCAAACAAATAAAGACTCCTATACCCCACCGTTTTTTTGTTGTTTGTTTGTTTTTTATAACAAACATCTAACTTTGCAAGATTCAGTTAAAACGTTCCTTTTCAAAGCTAAAATGTCAGTAAAATGAATTCTTGTTTTAATGGTGTAAGCTGATCCTTACAGGCCAGTCGGAGCTCTCTGGCGTCACTCTGTGAGGAGCTGGGTGTTTTTCCACTGCTATTCTCCTGGATTTAATGGCCAACACTGCTTCTCCCTGCAGAGCTGTTAAACTACTGTAAAACGCAAGCTTCCTTCCATGAGAGCATTTAAATCAGTTCTGATTTTTAAACAAAAAGCAGTTTGTTTAAGTCAATATTTTAGGCTAAGCAGAGACCATTGGGACTATTTGGCTTCATACAGATTAGTCCTTAAATCTGCTGTTTATAGAACAGCTCTATCTGATTTTGAGGAGGGGAAGTGCTCCAGGATAAAACGTGTCTCAGGTAGATCAGGCGCTCATGTCTGGGCCTGAGTTGCTCAGACCTGCAGACATGAAGGGACTGGAAGCTCCTAGCTGCATACTTGACCTGCTGGGAGGTTTTATTGTGGTTCAGGACGGCGACACAGAAACAGACATTTGCAGTCTGATTCCAGAAAATCTGCTCCTAGTAAACATCTAAATTATTAAGTTTGAAACCTTCCTCAGAGATTTTTCTCCATTAGGTTTTCTTAGCTTCACAGAGCTGCTGCTGGGTTGTCGGCCAAACATCCACGATGACCAATTCTCCTCTTCCCCCATTTTTTAAGCCTATATGCAGGACTGAGATCTGGTGTTACGCCAAGTTTTCTATGATGTGAAATTTGAGACATGCAGGTGAAGATTCTCCGTCATCCAGGTCAATTTCCAAGTTTGAAGACGTTTCTCTTCCATCCAGGAAGATTTTTCAATCAAAATGTCAGAAATAGCGTTTAGTTCCAGGTTTTATCCAGCAGCCCAACAAAGCCTGGTTTTAGTTTAGAAAACATGCAAATAGAAACGGATGAACGGGTCCCCCCCTTTGGAATGGGGGTCGTTTGGCTTCTTTGTTAGCCTGCAATGCCCCATACCTGTCTATGTCTCTGAAAGGGGGGTCGTTAGAGGGAATAGTTGGCCTGGCTGAATAGGGGAGGTCTTCTGTTCTCCTGTGAAGGGGTTGGGGCTGCGATGACAGTGGGAAGGAATCAACTCTATCGCTGCATTGAAGGTTTCTGAAAGCTGAACTCCACCACCTCTGTTTAAGGTTGGTTTTTCTTTCTTAACATAGATGGCTTCCTTCATGCCCCTCTCAAACCACCTGTCTTCTTGGTCCAAAATGAACGTTCTGGTCCTCAAAAGAATGTTCTTTGTCTATAAGGTGTAGATCCGGTGGTCATCAGAAGCTCCTGTTACCTTTGTCTTATGAACTTCAGCGATTCGTGTTTATGATAATCACATGGATTCAGTTATTGCCAGATGATTGGCTAATTGACGACCTGGAATCCAATATAGAGGAACTGAATAACAGGAAGCATGATGGTTCTTTCTTTTTCATACTTTGTTCAGATGTTGTGTATTAATATTAATTTTTCACATTCAGGTAAGGCAAATGACCCATTTTAAAACCTGCGTCCTATTCTGCTAAAGGCAATATTTTTTATATATTCTCTTACTGCCCAGAGCTGATTACATGACCCGTAGCACAGGCCCACCATGAAGTTTGGAACAAGAACCAATCTACTTGCTCTGGAGAGCAGAGTTCACTGCTTTTAGATGTTGTCGCCAAAGTCTCCAGTGGCAGAAAAAAGTTGATAGATTTAGCGCCAGGTGCTTTTTTGAGATCAAAAGTGTCCCCGTGGACACAGAGACTTCCTGGGTATTCAATATTCTCTCTAGTTATAATATGCACTACAGTTCAAAAGTTTGGGGTCACATTGAAATGTCCTTATTTTTGAAGCAAAACCACTGTACTTTTCAATGAAGATAACTTTAAACTAGTCTTAACTTTAAAGAAATACACTCTATACATTGCTAATGTGGTAAATGACTATTCTAGCTGCAAATGTCTGGTTTTTGGTGCAATATCTACATAGGTGTATAGAGGCCCATTTCCAGCAACTATCACTCCAGTGTTCTAATGGTACAATGTGTTGCTCATTGGCTCAGAGGCTAATTGATGATTAGAAAACCCTTGTGCAATCATGTTCACACATCTGAAAACAGTTTAGCTCGTTACAGAAGCTACAAAACTTTTGCTTAAAAGATAAGGATATTTCAACGTGACCCCAAACTTTTGAACGGTAGTGTATATATACTCTGTCTACCATGTGGTTTCTTTTGGAATCAGTTCTGCAGCAGCAGCTTCACTTTCACAGCATGTATTAAATGTTTCTGTAAACTTTCACTCCCTTGGGGTTTTTTTCTTGTGAAAAACGTCTTATTTTCAAATGTGACATCAAACACTATGAGGAGTAAATGTGTTAATTAATCAAATGCTGGTGTTTACCTGTCAGGGATTCAGAATGAGATTTAACAGCATGGAAAATAACCCGTCATCCCGACCCAGCGGGTCTCAGACTGTTATATCACAGCCTTTGACTTTTCTCTTTGATGCTCTTTGAGTTGTTGCTACCAGGAACGAACATCTGGTATAGAGTGACTGAACTCACATATCAGGAGTGGGTCAACGGCCAACAGGAGACAACAACATGACATGTTTTTAAAATGTGGAAGTTTTGCCTGATCTGACCTGGATGGAACCTTATTTCACCTTTCTTCTGTTGACGCCTCCTGCTTGTTTGTCTCAATGGTTATTTCCACTTTGGCTCTTTGATCATATCAGATCAAAGTTAAATGATTCACAGGTAAAAAGTGATGTTAAGAGGCGACAACATCGGGGATGCAGATGAAAGGTAAAGGACTGTTTACTGGTCGAGTTTCAGGTCAACCATCCATCCCGATTTCATCCATGGTTTTGTAATCTGTTTTCTGCAGGTTTTTCTTCTACACTGTTTTAAAAGTCAAACTTATGAATCTTTGTCCAAATAAGTAAAAAAAAACAACAATCCACTGGACTTTCTTTCCAAGTTTGAAGACCTTTTGCTTCCCATCCAGGAAGCTTTTTCAATTCAAAATGTAGCTCGATTCAAACATTTTCAATTGAAAAGGCTGGAACATAAAAAGAAGGAATATAAAAACCGACATCCTGTTCAGAATATGAAAAACAGGATTTTTTCTTAAAAAGTTTTGGGAATATCCCAAAAAAGCCAGAAAAGGTTATTTTTAAAAGACGCCTCAGATGACCATCTAAGCTTAGATATGACGGCTCCATAAAGGAGAGCCTGTTGGGGAGAATGAAAGGCCTCTGTGTTTCTCAGCGGCAGCATTCAAACGGGGCCGACCTCAGGTCTCTGACCCAACACTTGGCAACTATTGTGTGATTATTTTTGAAAATGAATAGCTTGATATTTGCTGAATCAGTGTGTCTGTACTGTGATTAAAGAAATAATGGTGGACTGTTGTTTGGTTACTGATTGACCATGAAGGGCTGCTGCTGGCCATGGCCTACATTTCTGTTTGTTTGATATGTGATAAGATCTTCCCTTCCTGCACTAAATGTAGGACACCTCAAGAGAAACAGGCAAAGAGCACGAAGAAAGCCTGAAGGTAAAAAGTTCAGCTTCAGCAAGAAGTTAGCAGGGCGAAAAGCAGCGACATATTCCCCCTTCCTCCTCTTAAACCTTCTTATGAACGCTGACCTTGCTGTGAAATTCCAAACAAATGCTCTGGTGATGACATGGCTGCTGCCATCTCTGTCATGTCACAGCTTTAAAAAGATGCTGAGTCAGCGATTCTTACACTGACGGCACCTCACTGTTTAAACTGAACTCATGATGCTATTCAGACTTTGAGATGCATATCAGGAAGCTTTGTGTTTTGTTTTTTTAAGCATAATGACATCTTCCTGACACCGGCTGAAATGCACAAATAAAACTCCGATATAGTTAAAAATTCAATTCAATTAAGTTTATTTATATACTGCCAGTTCACAACACGTCAAGGCACTTTACAATTTTACCAGATAATTTGGTCAAAACAATTAAAAATTGAGGGAAAACCAGCTAATTGCATCGACTCTTCAGCAATCCCTCACACTAAGCATGCTTGTAGCGACAGTGGAGAGGAAAAACTCCCTTTGAACAGGAAGAAACCTCCAGCAGAACCAGGCTCAGTGTGAGCGGCCATCTGCTGAGGCCCACTGGGGTTCAAGGAGACAGAAGCAGACATAGAAAAAGAAGCATAGATACAAAAGGCAACTGTCAACCAGCTCCACAGGCGGCCCCGTCCAGGAAACACACAGCCAGGCAGACGAGCTCCGAGCCAGCTCCCATGTCAGAGGATGAAGAGAGCACATCCAGTTAGTCACAGTATTGTAATTCAGACGGACCGATAAACACAGCAGTCAGGTTTTCAGACTGTGGTGGGAAACCAGAGTAACAGAGGACCCGTGAATAATGATAATCAACTTTATTGGTCACTAAAAATGTGCATTTGACCTCCGCATATAACTCCTCTGTTGGAGAGCAAAGGGCAGCTTGGATGAACAGCTCTGTTCTAACGAAGCGCCACAGCTGCCCCATACATGCATGTAGAGTTCCTGCAAACTGGGCTGGATCCCAATGGTGCATTCACAGCAAAGTGATTACCATGTTATTGCTATGTGGAGGATGCTGCTGAAGGTTCTCAGTCATCCAGGTCATAGTCATTCAAAAAAAGTAAAAAAACAATCCTCTGGACTTTGTTTACAACTTTCTCCTCCATCCAGGAAGCTTTTTCAATTCAAATGTCATAAATAGTGTTGAGTTCCAGGTTTTATACAGTAGCCAAACAACGCCTTTAGAAAACATGCTAATAGAAACGGATGAACGGGTCCCCCCCTTTGGAATGGGGGTCGTTTGACTTCATTGTTAGCCTGCAATGCCCCATACCTGTCTATGTCTCTGAAAGGGAGGTTGTTAGAGGGAATTGTTGGCCTGGCTGAATAGGCGAGGTCTTCTGTTCCCCTGATAAGGAGCTGGGGTTAGCGGGAAGGAATCAACTCAGTTGCTGAATTGTAGGTTTTTGAAACCTCTGTTTAAGGTTGTTTTTTCTTTAACATAGATGGCTTCCTTCACGCCCCTCTCAAACCACCTGTCTTCTTTGTCCAAAATGTGAACATTTTGTCCTCAATAGAATGTCCTTTGTCCATAAGATGTAGATGTACTGCAGAGTCTTGTCCTGAGGAGGGCGCTAATCTGTGTTGGGCCAAAGCTCCATTAGAGTGAATGTAGCAAACTTCACTGGAGTTGAAAATGTTACATCATTGCAACGAATAAAGGAGTTGATGCTGTTGAGACAAAGAGCAGCGGAGACAGTTTCTTTTCTTCCAGAGGGGCTTCTCACCTTACCTCTGTTGTCAGGGTGATCCGTCTTAAAAGCGCGTCGATAGTTTCGGGTCCTGGTAGAATGGAAGTACTGCTGGAACCAAACCTGATCCAGTTGTAGGTTTTGGATTCTCCAAATTGGGAGAATCTCTGAAGGATCTGCTGGGTGCTGATGTTCAGCCTTCCACTTTAAATTCAGCACCATGACTCGGTCCATCAGATCCAGGTCAGGCTCTATAGATGACTCTACAACTCCAACGACTTGCCTTCAGATGAAATATGTGATTTAGTGCTATAGAAATTAATTCCATTAAATTCTATTCAGTTTATTTCTATAGCGCCAATTCACAACACGTCATCTCAAAGCTATATACAGTTCACCAGATGATAAAATCAAGTTTTCTATCTAAGGAAAACCAGCTGATTGCATCGACTCATTGACTCTTCAGCAATCCCTCACACTAAGCATGCTTGTAGCGACAGTGGAGAGGAAAAACTCCCTTTGAACAGGAAGAAACCTCCAGCAGAACCAGGCTCAGTGTGAGCGGCCATCTGCTGAGGCCCACTGGGGTTCAAGGAGACAGAAGCAGACATAGAAAAAGAAGCATAGATTATATATAAATAGAGAATTGAATCTAATGCAAAGTTCACACAAACTCCAAGAAATATAGAATTTAATATCTATTGTCAACTTTCCAACTAATTTTAATTTTATTTTCTGGATAACCTGATAGAACAACTTACCTTTATTTCCCTGATATTTCACAGCCAGTTCAAATAAAAAAGAATCATGAGCAGTTTTTCTTAGGAGAGAGGTGGCCTCTCATTACGCTTTATTGCAAACATCATAGCTCGTATTTTAGCGACAAAGCCACAACATGTTTACAAACTGGGCCATAAAGGTCAGCTTCCATCAAACATTTATTCAACAACACCTTTTGACTTAAAGACGTAGAACCGAACCTCCTAGAACTGAACTTCCTCCTGAACACTGACAATAATTACATCTGGGAATCCGTTTGAACTATTTTCAAACAGATCATCTAGAAGGTCTTCACTCTCCCACTGCATAACCCGACACAGTTTGGTCCATTTGACATAAAGCTGAACCGAATCAACTTTAAAACCCATTTCTGACATTCTGACAGCGTGAATCCAAAGCATCTAAAGCGTGTCTTGGTGTCTGCAGATACTGTAAATTAGGATCCAGTGGATGTGATGGCGCGGCGCGGCGCGGCGTGGATGTGAAATGAAGACTGTTTCAGAGTAAAGAGCAGCCTCTGGTTTCTGCTGCTGCGGTCCTGGCCTGTCATTACATAACATAAAGCCTCCATTGTGGGGTTTTTTCAGTGAGGCTGGGTGAATTAGTGACCCAGATTAAAGCCATGTGAATTTGGACAGTGCAGCCAGAGAAGTTTCTGGACTGTTGCTGGGTTACTTGAGTTTGCATTGTGGGGCTTTGACGAAGACAAGCAGCATGGGATGAAAAGCAACGGTTGGAAAAAAGCAGTGAGAGCATCTGAAGGGTTAAACCGGCCGAATGCCAGGATGTACAAGTGTGTCTGTGGAGTCAGGAAGAGCTGCCTCTGCTTTCTGCAGCTAATCTGGACTGGACGTAACACTAAACACGTTGTTTGGTGAGGAGCTTTTCCAGACCGCAGCCTCTCAGTCTGAATGCGGGGCCCGGTTGGACCCGTGCAAATTTGCACTAAGTTGTAGAAATAGCTCAACCGCTGCTTGGTTACTTGAATTCATCCTGCAGGATTCGACACAGTTTAACTTCAGGGAGAGGGAAGTTATTTAATGGGTAGTTAATAGTTAACTAGGAATCAGGTCAAACACTGAACTAAATTTACTGGAGCAATGAATAGATTCTATTACAAACTATATTATTGGGTCATTTTAATTAAAACACTTTAAATAAATTTACCCATAAATGTTCAAACAGTTTATGATTAGTTCAGAGTTTGATCTAATTATTAGCAGCCAGTTAAATGTCAATGCTTAACAATAATTACTGATTGAAAACCTATTGATCTATTAATCATTAAATAATCCTGACATTATGTAATAACTGATGATCTTTTCTGTTATTTTTTAAAAGGTCACCATTTTTAATAATGAACAACAGATCATCTTTTGTGTCGGAACAAAATATGAGATAATGTGTTTTTATTGCTCAACTAATAAAATAAAAAAAAACAATGTTGAGTTTGATATCTTCCCAACAACAGCTTAAAAATGAACAAAATATTCATTTTAATTCAATAACTGGTTAATATTGATGATTAGTTGATAGGCGGTTAACCAAGAGCAAACCAGATAACAATGTTCTTATTAAGCAGAGATACGTTTGTGGTTTGTTATGGTTGGTTGGATAAAAAAGGCCGAAGCAATTAATCGGATTAATCGATTATTGTAACAATCCACAAATAATTAAGTAAAAATTTATATAAACATTTTGCATTTAAGATAAAAATCTTTTTTTTTTCATCAATCTGCTATATCTATAACTTCTAAAGTGGAAAAGTTTTAGGTTTACCCGGTTTAATTTAATAAAAAAATCTTCTTTAAGGAACCTTTGGCTGATTATTAATCGAAAAAAAAATCAACAGAATCGATTTAAAAAATAATCATTAGTTGCAGCCCTAAAAAACCAACAAAGAACAAATCAGAGGCCGACTGGTAGTTAAAAGATATTTAACGACATACTACTGCCTTCAACCAACTACTAATCATTAACTAGTCGTTTGATTGAAAGCGTTCAGCAGCATGTCATTGGCTGATGGTTAACCACACCTAAACATCATAAATGTTGATTCTCTCGTGACATTTTGTTTGAAAACAAAGGAAAACTTGGTTTTAAAGCAAAAAATAAAAGAAAAATCTAAATATTGTGAAACTACAGTTAATGTATGTAAAAGTGGCTCCAGATTATTTTAATACCTTTTGGGATCAACTGGGGGTTCGTTGCACCTTTCTTTTCATGTAGTTTGGGGTTTTAAATCGTTTAGATCAGTCAGTTCTCTGCTGATCACATAAACAGAAAGAACATTTAGAGGTGCACAGAAAGGTTAGGATTATTTTTTTTAGGCGTGAAACTTTGAAGCTCTCCATCCGAAATATAACTGAATATAACTGAATATAACTGAAATATAACTGAATCGTCCTGCAAGTCAGAATTTCAGCTTCGAACTTCAGGGTTTCTGAACAGAAACCGCTGATATGACGCTTCACTCACACAGCGGTTTAGCTCTGGTGTTAAACAGGTTATCTGCAGCTTTAACCAAATCATTTCATCATAAAGCAATAAATGCTTATAATAAATCCTGGGTTTTTTTTGTTTTTTTTTGGTGCCGACTGTAGACAAAAAAGAAATATCCTTGGTTTTCCAGCTTTAAATTAAAGATTATAAATTTTAGGGTTCAAATTCTTTTTACCTTTGAGGTAATAAACCCAATATTAGACCTTCAGGGTATTTCTGTAGAATGTGTTTAGAAATAGGTCAATAGGTTAGTTTATAAATAAAGCACTTTCTGTAGAATTAATCGGAGCAACAGGTGGAGAGTATAAGGGCAGAATAATTAAAAAAGACGTTTATTAAAACCAGACTTTGACATAAAGCTGAACCTGAAGCCAATGATCATTAGTTTATGTTATTCATATCATGGCCTGGTTTTGGTTTATGCAAACAGTATAATGTGTAGATGAAGCGACAAATCAATCCACTGGACTTTGTTTCCAAGTTTAAAGAGGTTTCTCCTCCATCCAGGAAGCTTTTACAATTAAAAATGTCAGAAATAGCGTTGGTTCCAGGCTTTATACAGTAGGTCAATAAAACCAAACGAACGTCCAATCAGCGTTGGCTTTGAGGCGGGTTGAGGTGTGACGCAACGAGAAGCGCCACAGTTCAGTCTAAAGAACATGGCGGCTTCAGCCGATGAAACTAGCGTTAGCGTGGCTATCGAGCAAGTTTTATCGGAATTACAGAGTATTTCTTCACTGAAAGAAGAGCAAAACACTGCTCTGGAGGCTTTTCTCAGAGGAAAATATGTTTTTGCTCTTCTCCCGACTGATTTCAGCAAGAGTTTGATCTATCAATTGGCTCCTCTTCGTCGTCGGTCTGTTAGTACGTCATATGCTTCGTTGATCTGATTGGTTTATTTGGCCCGTCTATCACCAACATAGGCCAATCAGCTAACCAGTATTTTCGCCCCTTCCCAGAATCACTTCAACGGAAGATTTCCAGATGGATATGTGGAGAAACATCTTCAAACTTAGAAACAAAGTCATGTGGATTGTTTTTATCTTATTTTTTTGGAATGACTATGACCTGGATGACTAAGAATCTTCACCAGCAGAAGGAAGCAGTTTGACTGCAGAATATTTCCCTTTCCCTGCAACCCTAACTAAACAGACATCCTTAAACAGGGAGTAATAATTTAAAGCCAAACAAACACAACATCACCTCTAGAAGATGGTTTCTTTTAGCGCTCAACCAACATCTATCAGCGCCTGTCTGCAGACTCCTGAAAGTCCTTCAGACCAACGGCAGCCACAATGAAACATGACCGAGTAACACTTGTTGCTGCAGCCTCTGTTCAAACAAACAGGCCGCAATGTCGAACTAAATATGCGAGAAGCTACATGTCGTAATATACAAAAGCATTCTTCTCAGACTAAAGCATTCATTCATAACAGTGTGCTGCAAACAAAGCAAACAGAAAAACATTTAAGGAAATCAAACCATCAAGTGTCAGAAGCCAGGACTAAAGCCTACCAGGGAACACCAGAGATATGAAACAAGCTAGCTTACTTACACTGAGATTTACCTTCATTTAGACCTCAACTGCTGAGATCTGACCAAAAACTTCCTTTTACTCACTTTATAACCAACAGTGTGCAAAAAAACAGGATCAATAAAGTTAAGAAAAAGGTTGTTTTGAATAGAATACCTGAGAAACATTAAAATGGAGCCTCTTTAGCTACTTTTTTCACTCAAATTTGAGCTTTTTACAAAAAGCATATCATTTTGAATCACACTGAAACCTAAAAATTAGCCTCCCTCCATGGCTACCATTTTCAAATTCAATATAAAGTTAATCGTGTCTATAGTTTCCATAACTTCTGCTGAGCATCTTAATACCAGTTTGGGTGTTTTTATGGATGTTTTCACTGTGAGTTAAGATGTTACTTCAGACGTCTATCATGTTGGGTTTCAAGATGGCCGTCATCAAAGGAAAACAGCAGGACTATTGTGGATATTTAGCTAACAAGACTAACCTTCAGTAATAAGAGTGAATAAATGATGGAGTTTTATGCAAAGGCAACAAAGCAAACTCTGTGTTTTTCCCAAACACTCTTAGACTGGATCTTGAGTCCAGGAAGCCGCTGAGGAACAAGAAGTTTTCCTGATTTCTTAAACTTTGTCGGACTTAACAGTTTATATTGTCCTGATTCCATACATGAGACCTAAAACTGGAGAAGAATTGCCTTTGTTTCGATGACCAAGACTTGGACCGTTTTTAAATTCACAAGGACCTGTGTCCTTGCCAAGTACGTTCTTGAGAAGAGCACAGGAAAGTCTGGACTCTGGGTGGGAGAACAGGAGCACGCAGCATGACTCTGGGTTAATTTGAACAGAAGCGTGCTGATGACGTCACCACATTCAAAGCCCGTCTAAAGCTAACGCCAGGGCTAACGTTAGCCCTGGCTGCGGTTAGCCTCGGAGGTCCGCTGGTTCCCACGGTCCTCTCAACATCGGAACCTTTTTTTTTTTTTTTTAATGACGCACTAAATCAGTAAATAGACCATATAGTGAAGCTTAACAGTATAATGTTCTCTCCTCAAATGATCTAAAAACGCACTTTTATAGAACAACAGAGAAGAGAACTTTTAACTTAATACACTGAGGTCTGTGAGCGCTGACCTGGGGTAGTTAATAGCGGGTAGCAGTTGTCAGTGGGGCTTCTATCGATCTCAAGAACTGACAAGTCTGCTCTGAAGCATGCTGGGTAAAGATGGAGCGGCGAGAACAACATCCGCAGACTTTGTCCGTTCTTGGTCCTCTTGTTCTTGTGAATTTAAAAGCACTAGGGCTGAGGCTGATGACGTTTCGCGAGCACATGAGAACGCACAGGTACACATATTGAGAAACGGCCTTGGCATTCCAAACAAAGGCAGCCATCTTGAAATCCAACATGGCAGACTTCTGATGTAACCTTTGCCAGTATGAGCATGTTTGCTAACATCTACAGCAAACACAAAATTTAAAATGATTACATCTCAGGTAGATGCTTTGAAGTCTTACACAGACTTAAAGAAACCAATCTAACTTCCTAGAAATTTGCTTTCCAGATAGTCCAATCTAAAGTCCAAGCACAACAGGAAGTTCTTCTACAGTGGTCCTTCTCTGATTTTTATAATTTTTTACCTGAACTGAATGAAGAATTGAAAAAGTAGGCCATCTTGAAACACAACAAATGGGAAGCTTGCTGTCACGTCTGTTCATAAGATCTTGCTCAAAGCCAATATAGTAAGGGCAATTTTTAACCAACAGTTTCAAGCTGTCAGTCAATTTTATGCAGTTCAATGAAACGTTCCTCCATTAAGAATCTAGGAGTCCATCAGTCTTTATAAAAGAGTTCCTCCCGCTCTGCAAGATCGAACCTTTCCTCACAAAGTCTGTGTTCTAAAGGGCTGTATCTATCAAACACAAAAATACATTTTGGCCATTTTGAAATCAAAATTAGTGGTAAACCAATGAGCATGGTGGCAACAATTTCTTTGACAATTAAGATCAACGTTACAACTTCATCCATATGTGATCAGCTACACGGGTTATAATCAAACAATACTTGGTGGCCATTTTTCAGTCATGACTCGAACGTTTTAAGCCGGGCATACACTGCACGATTTTTTGCCCAATTCGAGCCAATTCTCCAGTCGTGCACGAATTTTTCAAACGGGCTGACAATCAGCTTGATGGTGCGTTGTGTAGTGTACAGGGGGTAACGAGGAGCGATCAGCCTCTTACGACCACCTCCCGATCAGGAGTCGGGAGAAAATCAAACATGTTTGAAATCCAGTCGGCAGTCGTGAGGTGGTCGTGGACAAATCCTGCTGTTAAGGTGGAATAAAGAGCCGATTTACCAGAACTACGTCTGCCTTCTCCCAGACTGACCAGCGCCATCTCTCGGCGCTTAGTCCTACGTTTGGTTTTTGGACATAAAGTCTGAGCAGGTAGATCGCATTAGAGCGTCAGGTCGCACAGCGGAGAACATTGTGAGCTGTGAACTTTTAAACCCTGCGGGTTTGAGCTGTAGCTGCGTGTGATTGAAAAAAATCGCAGTGTAAATGTCCGGCTTTAGAGATTTGTGTCCAACACAAGTCTTTTTCTTCTGCAAAAATAAATATGACTTGATGAGGCTCCACTGGTTTTGCCCATTGATGACTGGATTTTTATCAAGTCCTATGAGGCTTCAAGAGATCTTTGCAATATGCTAAAAATATAGCTGCAGATTGATGTAAATTTAGTTAATCAGATAATAGAATTTGGTTTTTGAAGGATTCAGGCTTCAAATATGTGCAAAGCATTTCAACCACTGGACTAAAACATAGGAGGTTCATTTAAACAAACAGCCAACTAACAATAACAGATTTCTACTTTTTAAGGTCCTCTGCGGGTCAAATGTTTCCCAAACTGTTTTTTTTCTTTCAAAAGAGCGTCGTCTTTAGCTAAAGAGCCTCCTGACTGAGTTCTGCAATAAGAACCTAAACATATATCCTGCTTGTAGGTTTTGCACAGTGTTGCAGATTCATCTTTATTTGGTTTCCTTCTATCAGGATGGTTTATAACCAGAACCAACAGATTCCAAGTGCAAATGAAGGGGTTAACAGAGCTGTTCTTCAGCTGTTGTTGAGCTAAAGCTCCGGTCTTATCTGCCTATCAGAGATAAAAGCAACAGTTGATTCAACCACTTAATTCCTCTGCAGTTTGATCCCAAATATTCAGGGCAGAGGCGACGTAAACAGTGTCTGTTGGCGTTTTTGCTTGCAGACTGATCACTCCAGGCCGAAGCCTTCGGCGTTGGAAATGGCGATGGTGAGTTTGTGTTTCAGCTCTTTCCGGGTTCGATACGGAGGCAGACAGATCTGGTTGAAGCAGGTGTGAGAGATCGGCAGCCTGAGTAGACACAAAAGAAGAAATCCAATGTTAACAAGCAACATCTCATCAAGTCAAATGGTGTGTAACCCTGAAGAGAATAAAGACTAACTGATGTTGAATCATACAAAAGTAAAATAATAGAGCTGATGAGAACATACAAAGACCCTGGGATAGGTGTAAAGGCATCTGTAGAAAAACTGAGTGACAGTACAGTCGCCTCCAATGGAAGCCTGATTATGGAGGCCATACCCTGGATGCCTGAAGCTGGTGGAGCAGAAGTAGCGTTTTCCCTCCAGTCAATAGACAGTTTTGCAGTTTCGTCCCAAAACCCCAATTGGGGCTGTTACCTTGGGTTCTTGGGTTTGGTATGAGGAAGTGGTTCAGACAGGCCAAACAGCAGCTCTGCAGGGGAGCTGCAGCTGATGGTCCAATTATAGTCAATCAGAGTGGTTTCACTGGGAACGCTGTGGGACGGTCCTGAAGCTTCCCACACACGCTGGCCAACCAATGCAGTGGATGGATGGATGCATGGATGGATGGATGGATGGATGGATGGATAGATGATGGATGGATGGATGGATGGATGGATGGATAGATGATGGATGGATGGATGGATGATGGATGGATGGATGCATGGATAGATGATGGATGGATGGATGGATGGATGGATGAATGATGGATGGATGGATGGTGGATGGATGGATGAATGATGGATGGATGGATGGTGGATGGATGGATGGATGGATGGATGGATGGATGGTGGATGGATGGATGGATGGATGGATGAATGATGGATGGATGAATGATGGATGGATGGATGGTGGATGGATGGATGAATGATGGATGGATGGATGGATGGTGGATGGATGGATGGATGGATGGATGAATGATGGATGGATGGATGGTGGATGGATGGATGGATGGATTGATGGATGGATGGTGGATGGATGGATGAATGATGGATGGATGGATGGTGGATGGATGGATGGATGGATGGATGGATGGATGGATGGATGGATGAATGGTTAGATGGTGGATGGATGGATGGATGGATGGATGGATGGATGAATGATGGATGGATGGATGGATGGATGGATGGATGAATGATGGATGGATGAATGATGGATGGATGAATGATGGATGGATGGATGGATGGATGAATGATGGATGAATGATGGATGGATGGATGGTGGATGGATGGTGGATGGATGGATGATGGATGGATGGATGGATGGATGGTGGATGGATGGATGGATGAATGATGGATGGATGGATGGTGGATGGATGGATGGATGAATGATGGATGGATGGATGGATGGTGGATGGATGGATGGATGGATGAATGATGGATGGATGGATGGATGGATGGATGAATGATGGATGGATGGATGGTGGATGGATGGATGAATGATGGATGAATGATGGATGGATGGATGGATGGATGGATGGATGGATGGATGGATGATGGATGATGGATGATGAATGATGGATGGATGGATGGATGGATGGATGGATGGATGGATGAATGATGGATGGATGGATAGATGGTGGATGGATGGATGGATGGATGATGGATGGATGCTAAAAATGTTCTTGAATTTACAGACTGTAGATCAACAATCTTTCTCCTGAAACAATTTAACTACATGCTGTTGTCTGACCGGCTCCACTAATGTGAAAGAAATTTCCTCACTTTAACCTTTCCCCCGGATTGATCCATTGATTGGACCAGCAGTGTGAATGTGGCCTTAATTCCTTCTGGCCTGGGAATGCCTCAGCGTAGCTAGAGAGGAGGGGAAACATCCTGAAGAGATGTCTTGTTTGCCACCGTGCAGCTTCCTCTGAGGCCAAGGCTTAAATAAGCAGACCAGAATAGCTCAACGTTTGAGATTTAAAGATGAACCCTAACCTAACCCAAGCGACCCGAATCCAAACTATTTAGCAGTCAAAGCAACCCAGAGCAATCTAAAGATGTAGATTAGAAAGGCTTAGGAGGGAAAAGAACAAGAAAAGGCTGAAAATGCAAGGAACCATGAAGGAGGCATGTTAATTAAGATCAGCGGATTCATGGCAGCATATTCTGGCTAATGGGCTCGCTCTGTTTTTCTATACCTCTGAGACAAAGACCTTCAGTCTGTAAACAAATCTACACTAGACCCTCCCCCCACCCATCTACTGCGTTTAAGTTCGGTGGTAGCTAAGCTGATAAATGCATCAGGTTCATGAGAGCCGGTGCATGGCTTTTAAATTTAACAAAAATGAACCAAACAGTTGGTAGATTAAATGATGTAATACGACTTAAATGATGTTCTAAGATAGCGCATGTTTGAAGAAATGAAAGCACAGGAAATTAGCAGAAACTAACAAGTGTTTGACACGGTGGTGGAGGGCTGATGATCTGGGCTTGGTTTATGGCTACATGAACTAAACGTAAAAAAAAATAAATATGTTCCTGCTTTAGGCAACAACAATAAGAGGGAAAGAGTTCAGGAGGGTTTGATAGTGAGGATGAGGAAGGCTTAGGAGGAAAACATCACGGGATGTGGAGGCAGGAGGGGTGAGTGGGTCCAAGGCCGCCCACTTTGGACTTGAACTCAGTGAACGTAGTTTTCTTTACATTTGACACAATGGCCTCGGCCCATCCCCCCTCCGCTTCCCAAACACAGCCCACTCCACTGGCCTCCATTCTGGGATCCTGTTATCTGGGAGCCCCCAGAGAGCCTGGCTCATACATGTTTGTGTGTTTTCGGTGTAGGAGGGATTCAGGCCATACATCCGTAGAAACATGATGGAGTTGTTCTAAAACGACCCGCCCTGCTATGTTATGGTGCTCTGTCCATCATGTGTGGTGAACGTGTGTGAAAAGAGAGAGCTGTTGTTGGTCGTAGCAGCGTGGTTCCTCTCACACAAACACACCCACCCATGCCCTTAACCCCCACCCTGACATTGGTTGTTTCTGACACCGTCACACAGCTGAGAATATAGCTCCAACCCGGGGCCCCCGTCCATTCACTGTGCGTCGATTCAGTGGAGAGTTTTTAGCATGGGAAATAGCCTGGCCTAATGCCACACAGGAAAATACAACAAACACTTTTACATTCTGAAATCCTTACATCTGCAGCACTAAAAGTGACCAAGGTCAGAATTTAATTACACAATGATAAAGGTGCATTGAGGAAGGTTTTGTTATGGAGGAGGGTGAAGGCTCTAAGGCTACATTCTGACTGCAGGTTCTCTTGCATCAAGTTTTTCTGCAACCTTTTGTTTGTTACTTTATAAATGTTGAAATAGGTGTTATGGTTTAAGCTGGCAACATAAGCTAGCTATCATGGCAGCTGTTGCTGGGTAAGAGATACATGAATAGAACAGGAGTGCAACTCTTTTTTGTGGCGTCTTTAGGAGATCTGTTTGACATTTCAGCGCCTGATTACATGTGGAAACACAGCCAGCAATGATGAGACAGAGATCCTCTAAACTCAGAGGATATGAGACTTGATGCAATGCTGAGTATCAGACTGTAGCAGAGGCAAATCCTCACATGCTACTTATCCTCTATGATGGATGGATGGATGGATGGATGGATGGATGGATGGTTGGAAGGATGGATGGATGGACGGATGGTTGGATGGCTGGATGGATGGTTGGAAGGATGGATGGATGGATGAATGGTTGGAAGGATGGATGGATGGACGGATGGTTGGATGGCTGGATGGATGGATGGATGGCTAGATGGTTGGAAGGATGGATGGATGGATGGATGGATGGATGGATGGATGGATGGATGGAAGGATGGATGAATGGTTGGAAGGATGGATGGATGGATGGACGGATGGCTGGATGGATGGTTGGAAGGATGGATGGATGGATGGATGGATGGATGGATGGTTGGAAGGATGGATGGATGGATGGATGGATGGATGGATGGATGGATGGTTGGAAGGATGGATGGATGGATGGATGGGTGGATGGATGGATGGATGGATGGATAGATGGCTAGATGGTTGGAAGGATGGTTGGATGGATGGATGGATGGCTGGATGGATGGATGGCTAGATGGTTGGAAGGATGGATGGATGGATGGATGGATGGATGGCTGGATGGATGGCTAGATGGCTGGATGGATGGATGGAAGGATGGATGAATGGTTGGAAGGATGGATGGATGGATGGACGGATGGTTGGATGGCTGGATGGATGATGGATGGATGGATGAATGGTGGATGGAGGGATGGATGAATGGTTGACGGATGGATGGATGGTTGGATGGCTAGATGGATGGATGGCTAGATGGATGGATGGATGGATGGATGGATGGTTGGATGGCTAGATGGATGGATGGCTAGATGGATGGATGGATGGATGGTTGGATGGCTAGATGGATGGATGGATGGATGGATGGATGGCTAGATGGATGGCTAGATGGATGGATGGCTAGATGGCTGGATGGATGGATGGATGGATGGTTGGATGGCTAGATGGCTGGATGGATGGATGGATGGATGGCTAGATGGCTGGATGGATGGATGGATGGTTGGATGGCTAGATGGATGGATGGCTAGATGGATGGATGGCTGGATGGATGGATGGCTAGATGGATGGATGGATGGATGGATGGTTGGATGGCTAGATGGAGGGATGGCTAAATAGAGGGATGGATGGATGGTTGGATGGCTAGATGGATGGATGGATGGATGGTTGGATGGCTAGATGGATGGATGGCTAGATGGATGGATGGATGGTTGGATGGCTAGATGAATGGATGGCTAGATGGATGGATGGATGGTTGGATGGCTAGATGGATGGATGGATGGCTAGATGGATGGATGGATGGATGGATGGATGGATGGATGGATGGATGGATGGATGGTTGGATGGCTAGATGGATGGATGGCTAGATGGATGATGGATGGATGGCTAGATGGATAGCTGGATGGATGGATGGATGGTTGGATGGCTAGATGAATAGCTGGATGGATGGATGGATGGATGGTTGGATGGCTAGATGGATGGATGGCTGGATGGATGGTTGGATGGCTAGATGGATGGATGGTTGGATGGCTAGATGGATGGATGGTTGGATGGCTGGATGGATGGCTGGATGGATGGATGGTTGGATGGCTAGATGGCTGGATGGATGGATGGTTGGATGGCTAGATGGATGGATGGCTAGATGGATGGATGGATGGATGGATGGATGGATGGATGGATGGATGGATGGTTGGATGGCTAGATGGATGGATGGCTAGATGGATGGATGGATGGATGGATGGATGATGGATGCTTCCTGTTTGGACCTGCTTCCTGTTTGGACCTGTTCACTTCCTGTTTGGATTAACTGAGTGTGCAGCTGCTGCAGCTTTCCAGAGGAACTCCATCTGAAGTTAAGTTATTTTCTCTGTGATATCTCTGTATCTAAGTAACTCTAACTGACTAGTTTAAAACATAGCACCTTCTGCTGCACTTTTCTACTGAGCACTTGTCAGTTTCACACGGTTTTATTTCTGATAGCAAGGAGTAGCTAGCCTAGGCTAGCGCTAGCTTAGCATTGCTATGGCTTCTCTCTCTCCCTCCCTTGACTCTTTTCCAACTCTTCCTTCTTCCTCTCCTCTCTCCTGCTCTCTGTGTCAGATGTTCAGTTATTCCTCTGCCTCCTTTAGTGATAATGGGATGTGTAATAAGTGTAGTATTTTTGTAGCTTTGGAGGCGAGGGTGTCAGAGTTAGAATCCAGGCTTCAGGCTGTTGAACATCCAGGAGTTAAAGTAGGCCCCCCACGTAGCTCTCCTCCAAAAGTGCCTGAGCAGCCAGGCGATTGGGTAACTGTACGCAGAAAGCGTAGTCGTGGATCTCTGCCCACTGGTCACCACCAACCCGTTCACGTTTATAACCGGTTTTCCCCACTCAGTGAAACACCCACTGAGAAGCCCACTCTGGTGATTGGCAGCTCCATAGTCAGAAACGTGGCATTAGAGACACCAGGGACCATAGTCACATGTTTGCCGGGGGCCAGAACGGGCGACATCACATCCTACCTGAAACTACTGGCTAAGGATAAGGTTAAATACAGTAAGATTGTTATTCACGCTGGTGGTAATGACACCCGGTTACGCCGATCGGAGGTCACTAAAATTAGTGTTGCTTCGGTGTGTAAGTTTGCCAAAAAAAAAAATGTCGGACTCCGTAATTTTCTCTGGTCCCCTCCCTGATCTGACCAGTGATGACATGTTTAGCCGCATGTCGTCATTCAACCGCTGGTTGTCTAGGTGGTGTCCTGAAAACAACGTGGCCTACATTAATAATTGGCAATCCTTTTGGGGAAAGCCTGGTCTGATTCGGAGAGACGGCATCCATCCCACTTTGGATGGTGCAGCTCTTCTTTCTAGGAATCTGGCCACATTTATTAGTCCTCCAAAACCCTGACCACCCAGGGTGCAGACCAGGAAGCAGAGTTGTAGTTTAACACACATCTCTGCAGCTTCTCTACTGTTACCCACTCTTTACTCCATCCAGAGAGTGTCTTGCCCACGACCAAAATCTAATAAATTAGCAAAGATTCCCAAAGGAGTAAATCATGATAATCTAATTAAAATCAAAATAACTCCAATTGGGGAAAAAGTTAAAACAATTAAATGCGGTCTGTTTAACATAAGATCTCTTTCCTCTAAAAGTCTGCTAGTTAATGACTTGATTTGTGATAATCACATTGACTTGTTTTGCCTTACAGAAACCTGGCTGCAGCAAGAGGATTATGTGAGCATAAACGAGGCAACTCCTTCAAGCTATTTAAATTTTCACATACCCAGAAGTTCTGGGCGAGGAGGAGGAGTAGCAACAATCTTCCAGTCTGACTTACTGATTACTCCCAAAACAGTTAATACCTACAACTCTTTTGAACATTTAACCCTTAATTTCCCTCATCCAAATTTCAAGGCAAGAAAACCTCTTCTTTTTGTAACTTTGTATCGTCCACCAGGTCCTTACTCTGAATTTTTAGATGAGTTTTCAGAGTTCCTTTCTGATTTGGTATTAAATACTGACAGGGTCATCATAGTGGGAGATTTTAACATCCATGCTGACATTGAAGGCGATAGCTTAAGAGCAGCCTTTAATGCTATCTTAGACACTATTGGCTTTGTTCAAAATGTGAATAGTCCCACACATTCTCATCTTCATACTTTGGATCTTGTGCTGACATACGGCATAGAATGTGAAGAAATAACAGTATTTCCTCACAACCCTGTCCTCTCTGACCACTTTCTAATAACCTTCAGGATTACTTTAACAGAGTTCTCCTCCCCCAAAAGAAGGTTACATTTTAGTAGATCTTTATCAGATGGTGCAGTTATAAATTTTAAAGAATCTGCTTCACTTTCTCTCTCCTCTGTGTCGCTGAGCAGTGCTGCAGAGTGCAAAAGCATAGCTTATTCCCCTTCACAGGTTGATGATTTTGTTGATGGGGTTGCTAGTTCTCTGCGTACTGCCTTAGACAACGCAGCTCCCTTGAAAATGAAAACCGTTGAAAATAGAAAGCTTGCTCCTTGGTTTAATGCAGAGCTGCGTACTTTGAAGCAAAATGCTAGGAAACTGGAGAGAAAATATCGCTCCACAGGCCTGCGGGAGTCCTTCCTAGTCTGGAAAAATGGTTTACTGCTGTATAAGAGGACCCTTTGTAAAGCAAGAGCAGCATACTTCTCATTAATAGAGGAGAATAAGAATAATCCTAGATTTCTTTTTAATACAGTTGCCAAACTCACCCAGAGCCATAGCTCTGTTGAACCGTCCATTCCACCTGCTCTTAGCAGCAATGATTTTATGGGATTCTTTATAAATAAGATTGATCTTATTAAAAATAAGATCATTAGCACTCCTCTATCCGCGATTGTACCTGAGGTAGTCATGGAATCTGAACCGGGTTTAGACTGCTTTGATCCAGTTGAACTTTCTGAATTAGCAAAATTATTGTCTTCATCTAAGCCTTCAACTTGTATGTTAGATCCAGTTCCAACCAGGTTATTTAAGGAGGTATTCCCTTTGATCTCCTCCTCCATTTTAGATGTGATTAATCTATCTCTGTTACAGGGATATGTACCTAAAGCTTTTAAGGTTGCTGTAATTAAACCTCTGCTTAAGAAACCGTCTCTTGACCCAGATGACTTGGTTAATTATAGACCTATATCCAATCTTCCTTTCTTATCCAAAATTCTTGAGAAAGTAGTTGCCAAACAAGTTTGCGACCACTTACACCATAATGAACTTTTTGAAGAGTTTCAGTCTGGCTTTAGAGCTCATCATAGCACTGAAACAGCTCTGGTGAAAGTCACTAATGATATTCTCATGGCCTCAGATAATGGACTTGTATCTGTGCTCGTCCTGTTGGATCTCAGTGCTGCATTTGATACAGTTGACCATAATATTCTTTTAGAAAGACTTGAATATTTTGTTGGAATTAAAGGAACAGCACTAGACTGGTTTAAATCTTATCTATCTGATCGAATTCAGTTTGTTTACGTTAATGATAGATCTTCAACACGCTCAAAGGTTACCTGTGGAGTACCACAGGGATCAGTGCTAGGACCAATTCTCTTTACTTTATACATGCTCCCAATTGGTAGAGTTATTAGACAGCATGGGATTAATTTCCACTGTTATGCTGATGATACCCAGCTATATCTGTCTATAAATCCAGATGAAGCTAACCCATTACATAGATTACAGGCATGTCTTGAAGACATAAAAACCTGGATGACTCTTAACTTTCTGCTTCTGAATGCAGACAAAACAGAAGTTATAGTCTTTGGACCAGAGTCTCTGAAAAAGAAGCTGATTAGCCAGTCACTTCATTTGGATGGGATTAAACTGATTTCAGATAATAAAGTAAAAAATCTTGGTGTTATTTTTGATCAGGACCTGTCATTTAAATCCCAGATCAAAGACGTTTCTAGAATTTCCTTCTTTCATCTGAGGAACATTGCATAAATTAGAAATCTCCTGTCCAGGGGTGATGCTGAGAAACTAGTCCATGCATTTGTTACTTCAAGGCTGGACTATTGTAATTCTTTACTATCAGGAAGTCCACAAACTGTAGTTAAAAGCCTTCAGCTGATCCAAAATGCTGCAGCCAGAGTTCTGATGAAAATTAAAAAGAGAGATCATATCTCTCCTATCCTGGCTTCTCTTCATTGGCTTCCTGTTAAATCAAGAATAGAATTTAAAATCCTCCTTCTCACATATAAAGCCTTAAATGGCCAAGCTCCATCTGATATCAGAGATCTGATTGTTCCTTATGTTCCTAACAGAGCACTTCGCTCTCAATCTGCAGGTTTACTAGTGGTTCCTAGAATTTCTAAAAGTAGAATGGGAGGCAGATCTTTTAGTTATCAGGCTCCTCTCCTGTGGAACCAACTACCAGTTTTAGTCCGTGAGGCAGACACCCTGTCTACTTTTAAGGCTAGGCTTAAAACTTTCCTTTTTGATAAAGCTTCTAGTTAGAGTGGCTCAGGTTATCCTGAGCTATCTCTATAGTTCTGCTGCTATAGGCTTAGACTGCTGGAGGACATAGGGACCCCCATTTCATCTTTCTGCTTCATTCTCTCTCTGTTCTCCTATTCTGCAGAATCTGTTAGTTCAATCTCTAACCTTCTGCTCTCTCTGCTTTTCCTCAGAGTAGCTTTGCCTCGTCTGTTCCTGTTTGGCTGTGACGTCATCCAGGAAAGAAACATCAGCTGTGCTGCTTCCATCAACACCCTTGTTTGTAGATGTTGGAGATTGGCCTGTTTTCCAGTGTAGTCCTGTTTCTCTGGCCGTGGCTGGGTGGATGTGCTCTCTTCATCCTCTGGCATGGGAGCTGCCTTGGAGCTCGTCTGCCTGGCTGTGTGTTTCCTGGACGGGGCCGCCTTTTACAGCTGCTTTTTGTATCTCTGCTTCTGTCTCCTTGAACCCCAATGGGCCTCAGCAGATGGCCGCTCACACTGAGCCTGGTTCTGCTGGAGGTTTCCTCCTGTTCAAAGGGAGTTTTTCCTCTCCACTGTCGCTACAAGCATGCTTAGTGTGAGGGATTGTATTTGAGTCAATGAGTCAATGCAATCAACTGGTTTTCCTTAGATAGAAAACTTTGTATCAATTTGACTGTATGATCTGGTTGAACTGTAAAGTGCCTTGAGATGACATGTGTTGTGAATTTGACGCTATATAAATAAACTGAATTGAATTGAATGGTTGGATGGCTGGATGGATGGCTGGATGGATGGATGGTTGGATGGCTAGATGGCTGGATGGATGGATGGATGGATGGTTGGATGACTAGATGGATGGATGGCTAGATGGATGGACGGACGGATGGTGGATGGATGGATTGTTGGTTGGATGGATGGATGGATGGATGGATGGCTAGATGGATGGATGGCTAGATGGATGGATGGATGGATGGTGGATGGATGGATGGATTGTTGGTTGGATGGATGGATGGATGGATGGCTAGATGGATGGATGGATGGATGGATGGATGGATGGATGGATGGCTAGATGGATGGATGGCTAGATGGATGGATGGATGGATGGATGGCTAGATGGATGGATGGATGGATGGATGGATGGATGGCTAGATGGATGGATGGATGGATGGATGGATGGATGGACAAACAGACAGACGGATGGTTCTGGTCCAGTCTGTTGAACCTACCAGTCCACTGGAACGTCGATCTTGGAGATCTTGAAGTTCAGGTCGGCCATCCCTCCCACAGGAACCCGGTCGCTCCCAGTGGCGAAATGCAGCAGCTTCTTCTGAAGCTCCAGAGGGAAACCCAGCACCACGTCCCAGAAACACCTGGAAAACAAAGACGGTGAAGACAACCGAAAACCACCAACCCTCCACAGCAGCAGCTGTTCGGGTTCTGCTCAGAAAACCTTTCAGTTGGTACCAGTTGACCTGGAGAAGAGCTGGTTCTGAAAGTGCTGACTCAGCAGATCAATGCTCTGCTGAGAAACATGGACGACAGACAGCCAGCGCTGGTGTTGTGTAACGACTCCAACAGCTGTTCATGCTTAGCTTTCAGCAGCGCTCTGACTTGCATTATCTCCAGCTGACGGGTATCGGCTTGTTTTACTATCTGACAGCTAGAAATAAAAATAAACTCCAGGCCAGAATGTGCAGCTACAGGACTTTGATTTCCCCACATTTCTTCTCTCCATCGCACCGCAAGCCAACAAACAACCCAGAGGAAGTTTATTTCTATCTAAAACAAACAAATGAATTTGGTTTGACAGTAAAAACATCAGGTTTACACCTTTAAAAAGGGAATGCACGGTTTCTGATCGGTAATGACGCCCTTCGCCGAAGGCCTCACCTCACAGTGGCGTCCATCTTGCTGTAGCCTTCATACTGAGCAGCTTTCTGCAGAGCGCTCATATCCAGCTCCGGACTCCCACACACCAACATCTCCACCTCCTCCGGCCTCAACAACTGCAATAATAAACAGACAACAAAATGTGAAGAGCTGGAGGGGGGCAGGCTGGGTCAAAGGTCATGGAAATAAGGCAATAATGTGGAATATAGAATAGAACAGAATAGAAAATCCCTTTATTGTCCCAGAATGGGGAAATTCTGGTGTTACAGCAGCAGAAAGATGATAGAAGAAATGGTCACACAAATATGGAGCTTAGAAAATGTATAAGAATAATGTGTTTAAAGATAAACAATAAAAAACTGTACTGTATATGGAGGACCAGCTCTACCACATTTAAAAATAAATACAGAAAAAAAATAATTAAATAAGCATACAATTAATTGCCCCCAAAAATACAATAAACAAATAAATCTAGGTAGAAATTAAATTATACAGAGAGACATAAATGTATATACAGTATCTCTTATTTAACTTCTTTATTTATTCACCTTTGTAATAATTACCTTATTTATTTATGTGGATGTTTATTATTTATGTCTATTTATTTCTGCCTGTCGTTTTTACAATTCTGTCTGCATTTCTGCCTCATTATGCAAATGAGGAGGGGGCGTGTCTTAGAGGGTCAACTTCTGCCACTTAAATAATAAGTCATTAATAAATAAAGCTGAAGATTATAACAGAAAATAAATAAATAAGGTAATTATTACAAAGGTGAATAAATAAGAAGCTAGTTAAAAAAGATATATACATTTTGAGCATTTATTTCTGTATTTATTTTCAAATATGGTAGAGCTGGTCCTCCATATACCGTAAAGTGTTTTAACAATATAAAACTGGAGAATAAACAACCAATATCCAGCTATGGACATTTTTACAGTAATTGATATTTGAAAATAGCATAACTGTGCAAATCAGCATGAATGGAACAACATACTGAGGTTGTTGGGAACAGTGGTGGTTCTAGAGCAAAGGTCACGGATTAGCGGACCAGGATCCGGATCCAACCTGATTTAAAATATTTAGAATGCATTGCATGTTGTCCGACGACAGTGTTTAATTTCACTTGCGCCTCTTCTCCTGTTAATACGGTAAAGCCCTGGGGAGCGTCCGGCTCCAGGCTGCACGTGATCCAAATGAGCCAATGAGCTGTCAGTCTGGGTTGCTGCTGCTGCTACTTTTAGACACAGCAGGCAAACCTGTGGCAAGCCGGGCGATGGGAAAGAAGGAGAAGACGATGAGAAAAAGAGAGCAGAGAAAGTGTGGACTGCTGGAAGAACTGTGGTGAACTGGTGAAAGAAAAGTGAAATGGCGTGCTCAAAGATGACCCTGCACATTTAGAGGATGTTTGGCTCAACCTGCTGCTGTGAAGCAGGATTCTCCACCATGAACAGAATCAACAATAAATCTGGATCCAGGCTCAAAATGAGCTCCTTGATATGTGCTTGAGAATGGCTTAGTCTCCGGTTAAACCCAGGTTTAAAGCCTTGCAGGGCAGCCTTTTATTTCAGTTTTAAATTCTGTTTAAAGTAACAGATTATAATCAAAAATGCCTCCAGACCTTTTCTGGTTGATGATTTTCTTTATTCGGACCCTGCTGATTTTTTAATTAGTTACCCCTGCTGTATAGATATAAGAGAAAGAAGTTAAAAATCAATCCATCAATGCAGGCAGGAAGGATCCAACCGAAACGAAACTAGATTATCTGCCATCGAGATGCAAGAAGAAGCAACTAAAAGACAGTTCTCAGTAAATCTAAAGAAGGTGACGCCAACCAGCATGTGAAAGACTTGAGTCATCAACAACATTTGACCTTGTAACCCTTAATTCCCTTTAATTGCACCCCGGTGACCAAGAGAAAGTTCTGCAATAAGCTGCTAATTTCCAAACAAAAGTTAAGTGCTCAGGTGTAGCAATCGCCTCTCTGACGGCAACAGAGAAGCACGGCCAGTAAACCGGGAGGAGGAGAAAAGGGAAGCATGGCAGCCCAGCTGGCAGTGTTTACTCAAACTTTACAGGAAGTCAGCGGGTTTATCCAAAAGTGTGTCAAACGGAAGCTTCCTGTTACACATTTAGAGACAATCAGAGATGAGATCAGGGGCGTGGATCAAATTACAGGCAATCAAGAAGAGCGAGTTCGTCTGGATGATGCTTGTGTGACACCATGATGACTTGGTGCTGAAAAGTCCGTCTGTACGCAACAGTCCTGCTGTGACCTGTTGATACACTCCCACAGATCGCCCACACACCCGAACTCGTCACTCCTATTGCTTTGGTTTTATGTCATTGATCCGATATAAAGATTTACATTTGATTAAACCTTTACTCCTTTCTGCATCTTTTATAGCTTATTTTTTTACTTGGAAGACCTTGGTCTTTCTCAACTGTTGCAACCAAGGTCATTGGAGGATCAACTGCTTCGGATTCATCAGCACCCCCTTGTGGAAGTCAGAGGATTTGCATAGATTCTAATTTTTGCTTGCTGTTGCAGATCTATGGAGAAATGGCTCTGCTCCTTTCTTAAGGGTTAAATTATTAATTCCGTCTAATGAAAACCAGTTTATTGCATCGACTCATTGACTCTTCAGCAATCCCTCACACTAAGCATGTTTGCAGTGACAGTGGAGAGAAAAAACTCCCTTTGAACAGGAAGAAACCTCCAGCAAAAAAAAAAACTGTTGCACTTCATAAAATGTAAATATATATTTACCCTCTAAAAGCTGTGCCAAACAAAATGAAATTTCGTGTCGTTTAAACTCTGTATACAAAACGACAATAAAAGTTCTCTTAGTCAAAATATTGTCAAGTTCTAATCAACAAGAGGATACATTATCAATAATGGCATTTATTAACCAAATGATATCTACATATTAAGCACATAAGATACTTCTAATAATCAGATGCCCAGTGTTCCATAGTCTACCAGCTAAATGGGCAATTTTTATTACAACAGATTTCATGGAGAAGATTATGTTCTAATATTTGACTGCAGGAGGATTTATAGGGAAAATGTTTTTGGAATTATCAAGCTCTAAAATTTTTTCAGTTAGAAATTAAATCCTCCGGCGGTTTTCAAACCCATTTGTCTCAGCGATGCTGACAGGTACGTCTGGGCCGGAGGGAAGGTTATCAGCTTCCGCTCAGATTTGTTCTGATGTTTGGACCCTGAAGTAATCAACTCCACATGGAAAAAGAAACAAAAACGCTCTATAGAAGCATTTAAATATCCCCCAGAGTAATAATGGAGGAAAAACTAAGTATTGTTCTAATTTTAAAAGGAAATAGATGAAGTAGCATAGATCATGAGGAAAATAGAAATATTAGACACAGACTAAATCTAAATATCTGTTCTTTTTCAGATTCATCCTTCAAAACGTGAGTTTCTGAACTCAGTTTTAAGGAGGATTTATTTTCAGGTGTAGGAGTCGTCCTAATGCGTTCATCCACCAACCAGATGCTGACTTCATGTACAGAGCAGATTAGACAGCCGAAAAATATCCAAAAAATGAGGTTGATCATTTCAGCTTTGACGTTCCGCCAATAGAGCACAGGTTTGAGAGTTTAGAGGACATTATGCAAAATTGTTAAGTTTGAAGACACTTTGCTTCCCATCCAGGAAGCTTTTTCAATTCAAAATGTCAGAAATAGCGTTGAGTTCCAGGTTTTATAGAGTGGACCAAAAACAAAGCCTTGTTTTGGTTTAGAAATCATGCAAATTGAACCGGACGAACAGGTCCCCCCCTTGGAATGGGGGTCATCTGGCTTCTTTGTTAGCCTGCAATGCCCCATACCTGTCTATGTCTCTGAAAGGGGGGTCGTTAGAGGGAATTGTTGGCCTGGATTAACAGGGAGCTGCTCTGCTCCCCTGCGTGGGGGTGGGGTTTGCCATGATAGTGGGAAGGAATAAACTCTATTGCTGGATTGTAGGTTTTTGAAGCTCCGCCTCCAAAATGTGAACATTTTGGTCATCCAAAGAATGTGCTTTGCCCATAAGATGTAGATGTACAGCAGAGTGTTGTCCAGAGGGGGGCGCTAATCTGTGTTGGGCCATGCGTCTTTGTAGAGGTTGTTTGGTTTCTCCAATATAAAGATCACAGCATTCCTCACTGCATTGAAGTGCAGACACCACTCTGCTGATGTTTGGTCTGGGGGTCTGGTCTTTAGGATGCACTAATCTCTGTTTAAGGGTCTCGTTTGTCTGAAATTTACTTGGATTTTGTGTTTGGAGAAACAAGATTTCTCATTTTTATTGGTCTCTTAACTCGATCCTGAGTCCAGCAGTACCTATAGAGTGATTATGGCGGCAACTCCTTCTGTTACATTTCTATACAGAAACTTAATGTGTGACAGACCCTCTAACTACGGAGGCTGAAATGGTTCATAGGAGGAAAACATGTCAGCTCTGCTTCTGCATTGGTCTGATACAGGGGGGGGCAGATCTTTTTCAAACAAAGCGAATAAGATCATCCTAAGAGTAGGATGGGTTCTTTTTTGTTTAAAAATGTTCTTATGAACCCAGTGGGAAAACAGACAGTGATCAGCAGCCCTGTGTTTTAACAAACAGGAGATTTAGGCCACCTTTGTTTGTTTTCAACTGTTTGTCTGTGTTTTGCTTTTTCGTCCCTCCTCTGACCCACATTCAGGCTCTCAGTTGATGCAACTGGAACCAAACAGCGAATCTTATCTGCAGCCGGACTCAGTGGGTCAAACCTGCAGGGAAGCAGGAATCTGCTGCAGAGCAGAATCACAAACCCATGGACAAACTTTCATAACAGCATCTCAATCCGAACTTTCGGGTCGATTTATCAGTCCAGACTTACAGATACGTGTTTATGGGGATTTCAGCGGGACGTTGATGTGTTTATTTCCTCTGTTGCTGAACAGGAAGTGATCACTTCGGATGTGATGAAACAGGAAACAGCTGATAATGAATGTCACAATGAATAATAATAAATTCAGCTGTTTGACTCTATATTCTCCATTTCTGTTGAATTTTAGAGTAATATTAATGAATTACTCAACTTTCAAACACATGGTTTATTGCTATTAAAATTCTTTGTAGGGATCGTAGGAATGTTTAAAGCTGATGCTAGTTTTACCAGAATATAAATCAAAGTTTAAATCTTGGAATTTCTCAGGGAAAGTCTATGAGTTCATTTTCTATGAAGCAATTTATTCCAGCAAAACTTTTCAGAGCAAATATAACAAAAATCTAAACTTTTAAACATGATTCCAATAAATAGGGAAGATTTTTCAGGATGGTCAATGTTGGCTAGACATTAGCTTTAATCTCTGAGTGCAGTTAATCTGGATTAACATTCAGAATCAGAAGATGTATGTACTGTAGGCGAGATATTTACTGATCCTACTAAAATAGACTCATTTAAAATAGCCGTCATTTAGTAAACTGAGCTAAAACATGAAAACAAGTAAAAAAATGTATCATTTAGCGATAGCGATTGTGCTGTCATAGCAACCCCCACACCCTTACAGGGGAACAGAAGACCTCGCCTGTTCATCCAGGCCAACAATTCCCTCTAACGACCCCCCTTTCAGAGACATAGACAGGTATGGGGCATTGCAGGCTAACAAAGTAGCCAAACGACCCCCATTCCAAAGGGGGGGACCCGTTCATCCGTTTCTATTTGCAGGTTTTCTAAACTAAAACCAGGCTTTGTTGGGCTGCTGGATAAAACCTGGAACTAAACGCTATTTCTGACATTTTGAATTGAAAAACTTCCTGGATGGGAAGAGAATCGTCTTCAAAATTAGAAACAAAGTCCAGTGGATTGATTTTTTACTTTTTTGGACTGACTTTGACCTGGATGACTGAGAATCTTCACCAGCATCATTTATTTCTAAACAATTTGTTCATGTTAAACGTAAACGTAGTGTTTGCATTAGCAATGCACTGTTAAAAACATTTTAGCTATAATCAATGTCAGGTATTAATATAACGGTCATAATATTTACCTATTTATGTGTGTTAAATGAGGAAGTTATGTCCCCTAAAAAGCCATTGTGCCTCGGGGCTTCCTCACGGTTCTTTTCCTGGGAGCAAGTTATTTACTACTCTTAACTCAAATTGGGTAAAACAAGATAAAAAAGGACTAAAAACAGGAGTAAAACGTAACAGAGTTTATTCCAGATCAGGTCGTTACAGGACAGAGAAAATGCTTGGAGCTGCACAGCTGTGGGCTCAAAAATCACGTCCGCAAGCATCCGGCAAAGATTGAGCCCCGATTAAGGTCATCTCCTGCTTCTTATAGCTCATGAGTCTATGTGTTGCATCAGGTGGATGTTTAGCTGTCCGTATCAGAAACTGACACGCCATCCATGCCCAAGTATTACAGATACATCTCCTCTATCAGTCCGGCTCCAAGATGTTCCCATATCCTCTGTATCTTAAAAAGACAAGAAGGCTGTCCTATTTAGATGACCTACTTACACACAGTGACATCCACAATGTGAAGGAAGGCCTTCTACTCTCTCTAATCTGGCTAACAAAGTAAGAATGCACAGGATTTTACATATTCTAATGTTTGCTGTTAATACAGCGGGAAAAAACAACTCCATATAATTCATAACTTTGCTATATGCTTCCCTTTATCCACCCCCTCTGCCTTAACAGCAAATAATGAAAATAATTCCAGGTTATCAATACCATCCTGGTTTTTATTGGACCAAACATCGATATGGTGAATAATGACTAAAGTAGGGCATACACGGTACGATTTTTTGCCCTTTTCGGGACGCTTCTCCGGTCGAGCAAGAATTTTTTTTCCATCAGGCTGGTTTTGCGACCACCTTCTGACCACCTCCTGATTAGGAATCGTAAGGTCGGGAGAAAATCAAACGTGTTTGAAATCCAGTCGGCGGTCGTAAGGCGGTTGTGGGTAAATCCTGCTGTTGAAGCAGAGCTACAAGCCGATTGACCAGAACCTCGAGCACTGCGCAAACAAGAGAGTTCTTCTTCTTCTTCCAGATTGACAAGTCCGACCAGCGCCATCACTCGGCGCTGAGACCGACGGGTGGTTTTTAGACGTACGGTGTGAGCAGGTAGATCGCATCAGAGCGTCGGGTCGCACAGTGTGAGAACAAACATGGTGAGCTGGGAACTTTTAAACCCTGAGGTTTCATCGTACAGTTAGCTGTGGGAAACGATTTCAAATATCACACCACGTATACACGGCTAACAGGTTGCTTGTTTTTAATTTATACTGTTGATGTGCTTCAGGTTTTCCATTTCTACGGTTGGTTTTCCACATGTACCATGTTAGGTGTCGCTTTACCCAAAGACACTTAGACTTAGACAAACTTTATTGACATTTTGTATACACAGAGTGTAGCAATCAAACCAAGAACCAACCGCCTTAGAGACAGTTTTTACCCGACAGCAATAACAAAACTAAATGCAATCAAAAATAACCATTAATCATCATGGATAATGTGTGTGAGAATGTACTATTCTTATTAGTTGTTTTTATCAGTTATTGTTATATATTTCTTATATTATGTGTAAATGGTGGTGACAGTGATTTTTGTTTTTGTTTTTTAAGCCTATGCACTGATCGATCGATGGCACTTAAATTAAATTTCGTTGTTCTTGTGACAATGACAATAAAACTAAATTGAATTGAGATAAATTTAATTGAATTGTATACAAAAGAAATTTAGTTTATACAGCTTTCCGACAGTAAAGCAGCAGCTAGCAGTAAAAATGACCATTTCCATTTTTAAGGTGCACAGTGACACTAATCTGTGTTAGCATGACCTTTGAGTGTTTATGCCAGATTGTCTAAGAAAATGTTAATGCAGATTTATCTTGTTTTTAACCCAAATACCCAAAAGGACAGACACCAGAAATGTCAGAGAGAGATTTAAGGTCAGGCACTGAAAAAACGATCTACAAATAAGTTAAAAAAAAGACAATTTGAATAAATAAATGCTGATTATAAAGGATTTGCCAATGGAATGAGTATATTTACTCTTAAAATAAGATAACTAGATAATATGCATTTGAAATAAGACAATGAAGTTGTTTTTTCTTATTTTAGATGTAAATTGTCTTGTTCCATTGGCAAAGAGTCTCACTTAGCTCCTTAATTAAAGAACAAACGCACTGGTTTTAATTAAAAAAAATCACTTATTTAGATTCCGTTTTTTTTCAGTGTGTCCAGACTATCTGGAATATTTTGCTCCAAAGAGAAATGGATTTCAGAGAAATGATTAAAAAGCAGACGGACTCTACAATCCTTCATTAACATTGAACAGTTTCTATCAGTTATATTTACACACTATAAATAAACCAACGCATCGACTCTCTGAACTCACCATGAGGGCGTCAGAGGCGCACACGCTGTGGAAGCCATGGTAGAAGGCAGCAAACTGCTTGTAAATGGATTTATTCAGCAGGAAGTCGATGTAGAGCTGGACATACTCTGTGGAAAGGGAAACAGAGGGACTTTGATTATTCCATTACCAAGCTTTACCCATTTACGCTCCAGCCTGGGCTTCTCTGGTCGACATGGGGATTCTGGCAGAGAGCTACTAGATGGAAAAATGAGTTTATGGAGCCTGATGGTGAACAATGAAGCCTTTGACGGCAGCTGGATTTATGTATATCTGCCTAGGAGAAGAAAAAGGGAAACTGGACATAATGGTAAAACATGAAATTTACCATCTAAAATCATCTAAACCTTTAATTAGATCAGCTAACAGAAGGTTTAAGCGTTAGGATAGATTGTTTGTTCTTGCCTGAAGGCTCCAGACTAACTGAGTCAGAAGCAGAGCAGAAACTCAGATTCTAATCTGAAGTTTAACTCTTTGGTTTACAGTTTTTGTAAATAAGTTAACAGACAGGAGGAGGCACCTCCTTTCTCCTCACTTCCTCCTCCTCCATGGATTCAGAAATGATCACCTTATAAATGCAAATAATAACTGGACAGTTTCCCCAATAAATGACAACAACTGTTTATGTTCTAACTAGTTATGATCTCTTTATCTCTCACTATTATTACTTGTTCATTACAACCTAATTCCTACAATTGGATTCAAGACATGTTTCTATTGTGGTTTGCTTTATTCTTGTTTAACTACAGCTGTAAATGTTTCAGTTTAGCTGTTTTTAGGACCCACTCTTTAAGGAAAATAACATTGAAAGCATAACCCAGTCAAAGAAAAAACCTTAAATTAAAAATAAACCCTGTCATCTGCCATGAGGCAGACACCCTGTCTACTTTTAAGACTAGGCTTAAAACTTTCCTTTTTGATAAAGCTTCTAGTTAGAGTGGCTCAGGTTATCCTGATCTATCTCTATAGTTCTGCTGCTATAGGCTTAGACTGCTGGAGGACATAGGGACCCCTTTTTCATCATTCTGCTTCATTCTATCTCTATTCTCCCACTCTGCAGAATCTGTTAGTTCAATCTCTAACGTTCTGCTCTCTCTGCTTTTTCTCATAGTAGCTTCATCTGGTCTGTTCCTGTTTGGCTGTGACTCCATCCTGGAGAGAAATATCAGCTGTGCTGCTGCCATCAACACCTTTGTTTCTAGATGTTGGAGCTTGGCCTGTTTTCCAGTGTAGTCCTGTTTCTCTGACTGTGACTAACTGGATGTGCTCTCTTCATCCTCTGACATGGGAGCTGGCTCGGAGCTCGTCTGCCTGGCTGTGTGTTTCCTGGACGGGGCCGCCTGTGGAGCTGGTTGACAGTTGCCTTTTGTATCTATGCTTCTTTTTCTATGTCTGCTTCTGTCTCCTTGAACCCCAGTGGGCCTCAGCAGATGGCCGCTCACACTGAGACTGGTTCTGCTGGAGGTTTCTTCCTGTTCAAAGGGAGTTTTTCCTCTCCACTGTCGCTACAAGCATGCTTAGTGTGAGGGATTGCTGAAGAGTCAATGAGTCGATGCAATCAGCTGGTTTTCCTTAGATAGAAAACTTTGAATCAATCTGACTGGATGATCTGGTGAACTGGAAAGTGACCTGAGATGACATGATGTGAATTGGAGCTATAGAAATAAACTGAATAGAATTGAATCAGGGTTGAATTGAATCACTGCTGATGCATAAACTGAATAAAACTACAGCATGGCTGATTTCTGTGGATCTGGACTTTAAGTGCAGGGTTTTCCATTGTGAGTTAACACAGGAGCCTGAAGAATCCTCAGTGTGTTTCCATCTTAATCCTCTGAGGATGATTTGCCGCCCTTGTTATCACCATGGCGATAAGCAGCAGAGCTGTGTTGAGCGCCTCTCTTCTCTTTCACCTCTCATGTGAACCACATGTTGCTTTGGACGAATGACCCCAGCTCCCTGTTTGGTACCTGTATTCCTTTCTTTTCTGTTTTTCTCACCTAATCTGCACTTACTTCTCTTCTTCTATGGTATAAACACTAACAAAACATGACAAAGATGTATCTTAGAATGAGGAAATTACCTTCCTGGTTCAAAAGAAAAGCAGCTTCACATTTGAATTAGCTGTACCCCTGTGCTACAGTAGCAGCCATTCAAAATGGCTCTTCCCAGTCAAATGGCAGCAAAATCCCCTCCACTTTCCAGCCACTGCCATCCTTTCACTGAATTACAGGGTCTGACCAGGAGATGGCGCTTCTCTTTAGATCTTAATGTCCAAAAGTCATTCCAGAAAGAATATTTTAGATGTTTAAAAATGAATTAAAGGGACCTATGTCTAGTAGTTCCCATTGGTTTAGCTTGTAAAGCGGGGAGAATGGCGCTAGGCTAACCGCACCGTGACGTCACTGCTGGAAGATGGCAGGAGGGAGGGGCTACTAGATTTGGACAAAAATGGCCGCTCCCAGACTCAGAGATTGCAACAAAAATTGTTTTCATTATTTTACTAATTAACACTAAATACATTAAATCACAGCGAACCAGTGGGGGCTGGTCAATAGAGGGCACTAGCGCGCCGCCCCACCCACCCAATGACCCTGATTAAGATATAAAAAAATGTATAAATATATTTTTTATTATTTAATTTTAAATAAACATTTAAAATATTTTGAAATATATTCATATGTATTTATATGTGCAAGATACATATTTAATCTTTAAATAAACACATTATCAGAAAATAAGTATTTTTCATATACTAAAACATATAAAGCTGAATAATAGCTTCTCCGTTATTGAACATTATTTTATTTTAGGTTTATGAGAAAATATTGGACAAAAACACAGATTTATCTTCACAAAGCCTCAGAAGGGAAAGATTTATGTAGAAAAGAGTAAACCTGTACATGAAATTAGGTTTTGTTTTTATAAAGTATTTTTATAATGTTGTTGTTGGCATTCATATAAATTTACTGGTGTGATAACTTAGTATACGTTTGAATTTATAGCCCCCCTGGAGAAAACTCCACCATCAGCCATTGCTGCAAACGTCGTTTCAGGTATAAATAATGATCCATTGATCATTCCGTGCTGACCGGACTTTTCCTTTAATAATTTCATCTTTAATCCAGTGTGTTTACTATAGATTACTTCCTGCCTGGATCCAGGCTCTGGGGTAAAATATGTTTCGTCTCTGAGCTCACTCCCTACCTCTAGCTGAGAGTAAACCTAACTCTGGTGTCCTTGCTTGAACTCACCCTTCCTGTTCTGCTTGGTAACAGGGATCTTGTCTCCACCGGGTTTCAGGTTGTAGGATTTGACGACGCCCATCTCCTCCTGGAACACCTGTAAACAATAAAATACAATTTACCTACAAAAACCACTGACTCTCTGTTGATTGAAAGTCTAACTACTGCATTAAGACCTAAACCAGAATACCACTGATTATTGGGTGCATCGAGTAAAAGATTTCCGTCTGCTTTCCTCAGCTCGTTTTATCATTTCAGCAACCTGCAAGGTGACTTTCTGACTAGAGAAGATGAACATGTTGACCTGACATGACAACAATCCAGGAGGTCATGGTTGTTGATCAGGAGGCGACTCACACCAACAGCTCCTCTGTTTATTTAAGGATTTCATGCACAACCAACATTTCATGAGTTTGTTTTCCTTCATTTTTGTCACCATAATTTGTTTGGTGTTCACTCTGTTTATGAAATAGTCACATTTTTTCTCCTTTATAATCCTGTCACTTTGATAACTTCAATCCAATCCAACTTTATTCATTTCAATTTAAATTAAATTTATTTCTATAGCGCTAATTTACAACACATGTCATCTCAGGTCACTTTCCAGTTCACCAGAACATCCAGTCAGATTGATTCAAAGTTTTCTATCTAAGGAAAACCAGCTGATTGCATCGACTCATTGACTCTTCAGCAATCCCTCACACTAAGCATGCTTGTAGCGACAGTGGAGAGGAAAAACTCCCTTTGAACAGGAAGAAACCTCCAGCAGAACCAGGCTCAGTGTGAGCGGCCATCTGCTGAGGCCCACTGGGGTTCAAGGAGACAGAAGCAGACATAGAAAAAGGAGCATAGATACAAAAGGAAACTGTCAACCAGCTCCACAGGCGGCCCAGTCCAGGAAACACACAGCCAGGCAGACGAGCTCCGAGCCAGCTCCCATGTCAGAGGATGAAGAGAGCACATCCAGTTAGTCACAGTCAGAGAAACAGGACTACACTGGAAAACAGGCCAAGCTCCAACATCTAGAAACAAAGGTGTTGATGGCAGCAGCACAGCTGATATTTCTCTCCAGGATGGAGTCATTGGACACCATTCAAATGATTAATAAAGCATCCAAATTTCTCAAAGGACCAAAGTGCTCTACAGTGAAACATAACACCATTACAAGGAGTCTAAATAACCATACAAGCATAAAATACAAAATTAAAATCAGAACTATAAAATCTATAATAAAATAAAAATAAAAGCAATTCAAAATAATGTATCACAGACTATATTCAACATTTCAGCAGTTTAGAAAGCCGAGGCAAAGAGATTCGTTTTTAAGCGAGATTTAAAATCAGACAAAGAAGTAGACAATCTAAACTGCAATTGAAGGTCGTTCCACATTTTTGGAGCTGCCATAAAGAAAGTTCGATCGCCTCTAAGCTTCCCTTTAGTTTTTGGCACCTGAAGAAGCAGGATAGAAAAACCAGAGAGGCTCCACTGCAAAATACGATCTAAAAATAAATAAAAAATGTCTCAAATGAAGTATATTTATCCTTAATTTGGGTAGTTAAATAAGATGAAATTACTAGATAATTAGATATTATACTGTTGAAATAGGACAATTCAATTTGTTTTCTTATTCTAAATGTAAATTTTCTTATTCCATTGGCAAAGTGTTTCAGTTACTTGCTTAATTAAAGAAAAAAATGCACTAATTTTAAGAAAAATTAACTCAGATTTCAGCTCTATACTTTAGTGCAAGTCAAATACATTTCTTTATGTATCTTGTTTCTTTAAAGCGTGCACCAGGGGACAGTTGGCAAAGCTTCTTCTTCCCTTTAGCAGAAGGTGTCGGTTTAAATCCCAGCCTTTCTGCTCAGAGTGCATCATGCTCCTCCTGTCCTTAGATTGGTTCTCCTGGTTTCTTCCACAGTCTGAAAACCAACTGTTATGGTAACAATCCTCCATTAAACTGCCCTTAGATGTGAGTTAGGCACAATGTTGATACTTTTTAGACTGTTCAGCTTGATGATTTTAGAAACTTTAGATTTTAACTCTGGACGATGTTTTGAACCAGTTTACCTTTTTTTTCCACACATTTTGCTCCTCCTGTAAAGTTTTTGATCTAAAAGCGTAGATATGTCATAATCGCTGTCCTGACAGCTGACCTAATTGTTCGCTCACCTGTCTAACTCTCCCCTTTAACAATTATCAATCATCTTATCCACCTGCTCCTGCTGCTCCAGCTATCAGGGCCAGATCATTGACTTTCTGCTAGTTGAGTTTGAGTTGGACATAATTTCTGATTAGTTCATGTTTTGGTTCTGGGAGGCCAGTGGTTAGAGAGGGTTTTTAAATATTTCTTATTGTTTCCTGATCAGTCCTGGCTCGTGTCCTCTGAGTGTTCCCTGATCCTGTTTTGGCTCAGCAGAGGGAGCTAGTTTAAAGTTCCACAGTTTTCCTGATGTAGTGTCTTGTTCTGCCTCTCAACTACTGAGCCTATCTGTTTTGCATCCGAACATTTCTGCCTGAACTCTCTGTGGACTCATGGAACCCCTTGATATTTTTGTTCCTCTTTGGATCCGAACCCCTGACCAGTTTACGGACTCCTGGATCTCGGAACCGTCCTGTTCTGAACCATTTCCCTGACCGGGCTCAGAATTCTGCCTGTTCTTGGAGGCTGCTGCATCGGCGACCCTCTGGGCGGCTCCTGCTGCATCTCTTTGGCAGTCCATCGGCTGGATCCCGCCTCATTATTAGGAGCTGGACTGAACTGTTAAACAAGCGTGCCATCAATGGGTGGTGTGCGCCTCCCCCCACAGCCGCAGCAGATGCAAAGATCCGCGTTCTGTATGGTTTATTTTATTAAACTTCTTAAACTTTCCCACTGTCTCGCCTGAATTCTGGGGCCTAAATTCTGGTCTTATTACAGATATTGATATCGGAGAATGTGACCTTGTCTGACTCCTGTTAAAACTTTGGCATAGGTTAGCTTAGCCACCCTGCTAAATTATATTTCATTCAATTGAAAATATCATGACATCATCTCTAGCTGTTCTCTGTGAGGTGAATCATATTTTTGTGTGAGAAAAAAGGTGTTAACATGGAGAAAAATGTTGAAATAAGTGGAGAAAAGTCCCACAGACAGACTTCAGAGCTCAGCGGGTGGGTGGAAATGGTCCCACAGTGGTGTGACAGTGAGCAGCCTGTAGATCTCGCTGGAGTTAAACTAACACCTCTGCTCAGGTCTTTACATATTCTGTCCTCACATAAACTCTATATTTATCCACCGCTGCAACATAAATGACTCAGCTATTCAGCTCAGGAGCAGCTCTTGTTCTTTATGTGGCGTCACCATTTAGAGGAACTCTGTCATTAAGTCGACATCAGCTAAGACCATGTGGCTAAAAACATGGAAACAGGGACGTATTCAGGTGAACTTTAGCAATATTTAGAGCAGAGATGCAGATGATGTGGTTATATTACTGTCAGGGGTGGATTTAGGACATTTGGGGCCCTAGGCAAAGACAGGCAGGGGGCCCTCTGAATAGAGAAGACAACACATCAAACAGCCCCATTCTCCAGATAGAGAAATGTTAATAGAATAGACATCCATTATCTGTTCTAGGTTGTGTCCCTCTCTTCTTGTCCCTTTTCTTCTTGTTGTCCTCTCTATGTTTTGTACTCAGCTGACTTTTCATGCTGTCTCTAAAGGAATGAAAGATTTTTTCCAAGCACTAAGCTCACTTAGCTGATTGCTCCTTCCTGTGTTTCCAAAAAGGCCAAAGTAAATAACCCAGTCCTTCTTTTCACTGTAGACAAGCCATGATCTGCTTATCTGTTCTCCATTTTTCATTTGGATGAAATAATAGCTGCATGAATCATGACAGCAGACAAGATAGAGGAGAGCAGGAGGCGGGGTTACCAATCTACTTGCTCTGGAGAGCAGAGTTCGCTGCTTTTAGATGTTGTCTCCAAAGTCTCCAGTAGCAGAAAAAAGTCTCTAGATTTGGCGCTAGGAGGTTTTTAGAAATCAAAGTGCTAGAGGGGTCTGAAAAGTGGCTAAATATAGCGACTAAAGCGCTAAGTTGGCAACTCTGCTCATTCTGTCCAACTCACTGCCCCCCCACCCACAGGGGCCCCATACGGACCTGTCAGGAAATTCTAACACTGAGATCTACCTTCTTAGTAAAGTGAAATATAAAGGATTAACGCGTTATGCTGAGCTGACAGAACACCGGCTGGGTGTCTGTAAAATGGTTTTAAATCTCCCAGTAGAAACATGCCAGTTTAATTAAAGAATTGCTCTTAATTTATGGGGTAACGATAATTAGGGCCCAACCATAACATCAACTTCCGTTGATCGTAGCAGTTATTCAATCGGAGAACATGAGTACGTTTCCAATATGAAGGCTTTAAAAAGTCAGTCATGAAATCATTTATCATCCAAAGATGAAGAAGTTTATGAGTCACTTTTTCTAATCAGTTACGATTGTGATGAAGTTAAAATTAGAAATGATTCAGTTTTTTTTCTGCTGAGGTCAACTCTTTCTCATTTTCAGAAAGATAAGTGGTAATGGTTGGTATCTGTAGGATTTGAAGGAGTTTACCTGGAAGGTGAGGTAGAAGTCCTCCTCCACATTTCCCTCATAGCTCAGAAGCTCCGCTAATCCATGAGCCAAGTCCTACAGATGGAGAAACAGATGGATGGAAATTCCTTTTCTCTGCAGGCAAAGTTAACCCTTTTTTTCATGCATTACTGAACTAAACATTCCTTACTTCACTAGTGAGATATGCAAATAACTTCCCTGAGGTGATGCTAAAGGCGCTTTGTGACATAAGATCCGCCGACATTATGTCACAGTTAGCGACACAAAGAAAGACACAATGCAGATCTGATGGGAACATGAGGCTTAGAAGTTCACTTTAACGCTAAAACAACTTATCTTTTACTAATTGAAGAATTTGAAACCAAAAAAGCAAACAGCTGTTTTTGCTAAGTTAGTCTTCTTTGTAGAATCAGCAGAGTTTAGAAGCAAGCAACCAATATCACTTCTTAAAGGAAAAGTCGCTCATATTCAGAATTCAAACTTCTTATTCCATCCTGTTCAATAAATGATCAGTGTTTTTAATTCAGAGTAATTTTCATGTGAATGTGCTTTACTGGAGGCATCCATGTTTGTCAAAGAACACTACTGCCACCTACTGGTTAGTGACATTGTCACGGTGCGGTATCGGCTGTTGATCAAGTCCCAGTGCTGTATCTGGTGTTTGTCACAACGCGCTATTATCCAAGTCATCTTGAAAACATTCTTCTTCCAAATGTCGGCTACATATTACGTGTTTTTTCTCTGGCCAGAAGTTCGATGGCAAATCCTCCCTCTTCAAGTTGGCGATCCAACGACCAACCCGTCCGTGGAGGATCAGGAATCAGAAAGGTGGAATAACTCTTTTTTTCACTTTTACCCGATGTATTCCAGCATCCAGCTGCCATGCACGTGGGCATTGTCAGTTTCACTATAGCTCTGGTGAATTTCAATGGTGAAGTCCTCTGGAAATCTTCAATAATTGTTGTTGATTGCAGATGTGTCTAGTAGTTCCCATTGATTTAGCTTGTAAAGCGGGGAGAATGGCGCTAGGCTTACCGCACCGTGACGTCACTGCTGGAAGATGGCAGGAGGGAGGGGCTACTATGTTTGGGCAAAAATGGCCGCTCCCAGACTCAGTGATCGCGACTAAAATTATTATTTAATTTTTTTACCGATTTATGGTAAATTCATTAAATCACAGCAATCGTATTAGTTTTAGGTATAAATAATGATCCATTGATCGGACTCTTCCTTTAAAAACTGATTTCCTCCAGTTATAGAACTACTGGGCCGTCAGGGCTCCCAATGAGGCATTCCATGGGTGGGGGGGGGGGTGTTGACAGGCAGAGTTTTGACCTTCGCAGTCAGGAAGGTTTAGAGCCTGTGGATCAGGTAACTGAGAGTGACTTTTTGGAGACACTTTTGATCTTTCTCTCTCTGAATTCTTACCTCAGGCACAGTTTGCTCTTTATTCCTCCTCAACACTTTCTCAATCTTTCTACTGCCAAACAAAAATAGTTCCCTATAGCAACAAAAATGAGGCAAAGTGTCCAAAATACTTAAATGAAATAAACATTTAGAGGTTTTTAAGTTTTTTCTCTCCTCCTTAACATTTATGTTAAACAAATATTTGCCTTGTTTTTAAAAATAGTTAATTCATTTCACTACTGGCTGACGAAGGCAGCTTGGAGACCCGATAAATCAGGCCAAAGATAAACAGCCAGCATACTCTGGATAAAAGACGGTAAGCAAGCTGTAACTGGGTGTGAGCTATTTATAAGATTAGTAAAGTGTTTAACAATGAAGTCAGCGGGAGCAAAAAGGGAAACATCATTATCTGCACAGGTATGGCTAATGTTTAGAAACTAAAGGCCAGCTGACTTTGGGAACAGGAACTCTTTAAAAGACTCACCCTGTCCACTTAAAAAAAAAAAAAAAACGCACATGCACAACCCTGTACCCGCTCCCGAGAAGGAACGGCTATTAAACGCGTGCGAGCGCATGCACAAGCCCATTTCTCCTCGTGCACGCCCTGTTTAAAAGCTGCTGTTCTCAAAGGCCAATTTATGCTTCTGACGCATAGCCTCTGCTACCGTTAAATCTGTCTCTGTGCCTGACCACGCCCCCTCTTAGAGGTTCTGCAACAGTCATTGCGCACCTCAAAAAAATCCTGACTACAGGTCGGACGGTTGCAAATCCGCGCAGACCTCAAGCGGAAGTGCGCAGACAAAAAGCAGCTGCGATTGGTCCTTGGTATATTTTTCCGGCTGTCTGCGCGCCATTTTTAAAAACCGAGGAACAACTACAATGGACAACTACGATGAAAGGTTAATCGAGGAAGTTCGGAAGTACAACCACTTGTACGATGCCTCAGACAAATTATATAAAGATATCAAGGTCTCTGTCAAAAAGAAGTCCTCGTGACCATCTGCCGAAGTTCTTGCAAGTTCTTAAAAAGGCTCCCCCTTGCAATTTAGCAGGAAACTTCCCTAGAAAATCCAGACCGACGTTGCGTATATTAGCTGTGACATATGAATGAAGATGCTATGATTAAAAAAATGCGTTGACAAATGAGCGTTGATATGTGATTGGCTGAATTTAGGTGTTCAGGCTGACGTAGAACTAACCGGCCTGCAGAAGATAACGGAAAAAAACACATTTTAAGACAGGATTTTTTGCTAAATAGAAATGTTCTAAATTTTGGAACAATATGGTCCAATAAAGAGTACATTTATATACATGTCAATTAAATACGACTTCCCTACAACTTTAAACCCAGCGGTACATTCACAGGGTGAGCCGAGAATCAGGCGATTTTGTATTTTTTTTAAGTTGTAATAAACCCAAAACATGTCTGGGATCAACAATCCTACTTATCTTAAAAGTTTATTTTGTGTCACAGAAAGTGTATTATTTTGATTTTATCCTCTATATTTGCCACCATCATCGTTTTCTGCCTGAACTTAACCAGTCCAGTACTGAATCCTGGGAAATGATTGGCCATGAAGGACACATCCTTCGATAAGTCGGCCATATTTAAATGAGTCATGAGGGAGATGAATGGATAGGGACAGTCTTTGGCCCAGAGCTGCATCATAATCGGTCCACAAATGCCTTTAAATGATGCCCTGAATTATTTTATTTAGTTATTATTAAGTTTACTGCTTTGATTCTGTGGTATTTTGTTGGCGGGTTTGTTACGTTTAGAAGGAACGCACCTACCTACATGATAAAAATATGACTGTGGAAATCTACCTACTAACTAAGTAAGCAGATCTAACCATTTTAATAACTATTTGATCCAATAAACCTATAGTAACGACACAAACTGTGCTTGCAGATCTAACAATGTTAACAGAAATAATGAATTTAAAAAGTTAACTGTGGTTACAAAGAGAACTTTAATAACAGAGCCAATTATACCAGCAGAGCTCACCATAGAAACCGTTTAAATAGAGCTGAGTTTAAAAAAGAACAAAGGTGTCTTTATAAATCCGGTCCTAAGACTGTCGGTCAGAGACAAGAGGAACTGTTTTACCAGATTAAAGTTTTACGTGTTGATTTCCTTTAAGCAAAGCTTTAACTGCAGGTTATCCAACTATCAGCATATAAATGTTCACTTTAGTGACCAAATATGGTTGTAGTTTTAAGTGCATTTAATATGTCATTTAATATTTAATAAAGTCAACTCATCATTGCCCAGTAATATTAAAGCATATCTTATATATAATATATTTAGTCTTTATCTGTCTATGATGATGAAGTACTGAACAGACCATATCCTGATAGACAGTTCAGATAAAAACATCCCTATAGAGCTCTGGTGACCAAAGTCATGTTAAAAACCCACGTTTGTTCAGTCACTTCATTTTCATAGTCATGTTTACTCATTTTTCTTTGAAAGCTATTAATACAATGTATTCATATCTGTGAAGCTTTAAAAATCTGTATGTCTAAAATAAAGCAGAAAACATGAAGGTGCTTCAATGTTTCATTTTATTTGACCACATATTTCAACTGTTTTTTTAATTTATAGGAGATTCGATGGATGTGCAACAGAAAAACAGAGAAACAGATGGTGGATCTGAACTTCTGTTTAATCAGCAGCATGAAGGGAAACTGGGCCACAGTGTTAAAAGTGAAAAAGAGGGACTCAAAACTCTGACTCTGTCACCCTCATGTGGCCAACTAGTGCACTACATCTGTAACTTGGTGAAGATTCTCATCAAGGTCAAAGTCACTCCAAAAAAAAAGTTAAAAACAATCCACTGGACTTTGCTTCCAAGTTTAAAGACGTTTCTCTTCCATCCAGGAAGCTTTTCCAATTTAAATTGTCAGAAATAGCGTTTAGTTCCAGGTTTTATACAATAGCCCAACAAAACCTGGTTTTAGTTTTCTGTTCCAATTTGCATTTCTTCTAAACAAAAACAAGGTTTTGTTGGGCTGCTGTTTTTGGGCAGATTTAATTATAATCTGTTACTTCAAACAGAATTTAACACTGAAATAAAATAAGGTTTTTATGCATCCATGTTACACGTTGAATTTTAAAATAAAAAATATTTGTTTAAAATAGTCAATCTTTCCATTTTAAAATCGAAAGTCTTTTTTGAAGTAGAGAACAACAATCGTTCAGTTTGGTTTATAGATAATTTCCTGATTCCCATATTTTCTCAAACCCCTGAACTGATGGTTTGTTATTTTCTTTCTTTTTTCTGTCTTAATGTTGGCAGTGGGCTTTAGGCTGCCCTGCAAGGCTTTAAACCTGGGTTTAACCGGAGACTAAGCCATTCTCAAGCACATATCAAGGTGCTCATTCTGAGCCTGGATCCAGATTTATTCACGTGCAGCCTGGAGCCGGACGCTCCCCAGGGCTTTACCGTATTAACAGGAGAAGAGGCGCAAGTGAAATTAGACACTGTCGTCGGGCAACATGAAGTAATTTATAAATGTTTTAAATCAGGTTGGGTCCGGTTTAGCCAGCAGGTGGGTCCTGATCTGGTCCGCTATTCCGAGACCTTTGTTCAAAACCAACTACGATGCTGATTGATTTTTAAAGATTTTATCTAGAGCCTAAACTCAGTTTTTATGGAGGAAACTAAATATTTCTTTTTACAGCAGGTACAAACAGGTTTATTAGTTGCTTATAGAAATACTTACAGGCATGACCTGCTGCAGGTCATCCAGGGTGGCTGTTGCCATGCCAACAAAAACATTAGGATCAGAAGGTGCCGTTGGTGGAGTGAGGAGTTTTCTGCAAAATATTATAGACATGTCAGCACAAAAAAAAAAACACACACACACAAAAAAGGGCGACTATATGATATTGGAAACATTTTACCTGTAACAGTAGAGAGGGAAGTGGATGTCCAGAGCTATGCTGTTGTAAACTGCTAAGCCCATCAGCTGATAACACAGTGGGTTAAGTTTGAAACACAGTTTCTATGAGAAGATTAATTTAGCGGCTGCATGGAGATTGTTTTAAACATACACCAGGAGGGAGTAGCTCTGTGTGGGTTCTCTAGATACTCAGAAAGCCCCGCTGCAACTAATGGGTCACCTTAGTGATGGGTCCAGGACCACAGATGCATCGCTGCATGCATCGAGCCCACAGAGCAAAACACTGTATCTGTGCGCGTGTCGTTTCAAGAAAGTCATGGCACCGACAGGAGTTGTTTCTAACCGACTGACTCACTAAACTTTGGTTGAAAACGTATCTGCCAATATTGATCTCTGCTTCTGTCTCCTTGAACCCCAGTGGGCCTCAGCAGATGGCCGCTCACACTGAGCCTGGTTCTGCTGGAGGTTTCCTCCTGTTCAAAGGGAGTTTTTCCTCTCCACTGTCGCTACAAGCATGCTTAGTGTGAGGGATTGCTGAAGAGTCAATGAGTCGATGCAATCAGCTGGTTTTCCTTAGATAGAAAACTTTGAATCAATCTGACTGGATGATCTGGTGAACTGGAAAGTGACCTGAGATGACATGATGTGAATTGGAGCTATACTGAATTGAACTGAATCTGTCAAAATGATGGATCTGCGAAAAAAAAAAAGTCTCATCTTTTGCAGTTTATCATTAAAATTTTTAAACATTTTGGAGCAGCCTCAAAAGAACAGAAACGTTTCACCCGTTGCGTTTTTATTTCAGTTTTCTCGTGTCATCCTTTTCCTCTCAGTTATCACTCAACTTATCTGAATTAAAGTTAATTTCAAAATGACTCTTGGTTTATTTACTGTTTTTACTGAACTTATTGTTTTAGAAATATGACTTAAATTCCTAGTCCACAAGCATCCTTATTCACATTTTCCCCTAAATTGTCATGTTATGTTTACATTATTTATTGACTGCATCTAAAAATATCAAAGATATTTTCAATTTAAAGGAAAAGTCGCTCATATTCAGAATCCAAACTTCTGAAAGTTCTTTAAATCTGAAATGATTCCATCCTGTTCAATAAATGATCAGTGTTTTTAATTCAGAGTAATTTTCATGTGAATGTGCTTTACTGGAGGCATCCATGTTTGTCAAAGAACACTACTGCCACCTACTGGTTAGTGACATTGTCACGGTGCGGTATCGGCTAAATTTTTGTTTTTTTGCTGATCAACGCTGAATGAGACACTGACTCACAAAGTCGACAGAAACAAAACCAGATCAGATAAAAATGGATGTGACGGACGTGTCTTTTTTTAAACGAAAGCTCTACAGCAGCCAGTTGTTTGAGTTTTAAAGAAATGAAAAGCTCATTCTGGATGTAGTAAAGTTCATCATTAAAACATTGCTCTGTTATAGCTGCAACATTTACTGTTATGGTTACAGAAAAGCACTGTTACATTATGACCCGCCTCCTGCGCTGTGATTGGTCCATTCTGGTTTAGACTGGAGAACATTGAGTCTTATCAGACTGATCTATGATGCTAATATAATAATATTTCTTATTATATAAGTAAGTAAGTCAGTGGGCGGGGCCTAAAGGGCCTTTAGCTCTCATGAACCCAGAGATCTCAGATCAAGCTAGAGATCTAGATCTAAAAGATGTTTGTGTTCAAGAAAATTCAACACACTGGAAAAACGATCTAGAAATAACTAAGAATGTCTTAAATTGAGTGTATTTACCCTTAATGAGTAGGTGAATGAGTTTGCCAATGGAATGACAATTTTTACTCTTAGGATAAGATAATTGGATAAAATACACTGGAAATAGGACAATCCAGTTGTCTTTTCTTATTTTAATTGTAATTAATTAAGTAACTCCTCAATCCAACAACAAATGCATTTATTTTAAGAAAAAAATGACATATCTAGATTTGAGTTTTTTCCAGTGTAGAGGTTCTGTCAGAACTGTCGGTGTCGGTCCTTTTTGTATTCTGTGTCTGACTCTATAATGACCTTAATGGTTGCGGTAATGCTAACGGTGTGGGTTTATTTTTACGTTGCTGCCTCTCTCTCTGTGTGTGTGTGTGTGTGTGTCGCCTCCCTGCAATCAGCGCCGCTTAGTTTAAACACTGAACTGGAGCCGACGCGAGGAATTTCTGCACATCTGGCGAACACATGTGGGAGCTGGGAACTTAATGGGTGCGTGCTCTGGGCCGCCGCCCTTCAGAGCGAAAGAAGAGAGCAACTCTGCAGGTGGATGAATCATTACTGCTACTTCTGCTGTGGGCCCCCACAGGAAGGGCCCTAATGACTGCCACAGAGAAACTTTTATTCCTGGGGTCCCTTTGACGTCTCGGTCTGCATACAGTCCTGGACCGGTGTCTAGTCCGTCACAGGGCAGCATAGAGACACAAAGGCAAACACCCACCGCTAAACACGATGTACACACACCAGCTGACCAGGTGATGCTTAATGAGGCATCCTGAATCCAAACTGTACTGATGCTGCGTTGATGCTGTCTATAAGAATACTGACACCTGCTGGACATTTAAGACACTGCAGGCAGCCTATTGGACAGACTAACCTGAATTGATTTACTGACCTAGTACAATAATATATTTGAAGTTATCAAAGGTTATATTGTATTATTTAATATCTATATTTAAAGGAAAAGTCTGCTCAGCAAGGAATAATTAATGGATCATAATTTATACCTAAAACTAGGTATTGCGGTAATTTGATGAATTCAGCGTTACTAAAAATATTTTTCATCGTGATCACTGAGTCTGGGAGCGGCCATTTTTGCCCAAATATAGTAGCCCCTCCCTCCTGCCATCTTCCAGCAGTGACGTCACGGTGCGGTAAGCCTAGCGCCATTCTCCCCGCTTTCCAAGCTAAATCAATGGGAACTACTAGACACATCTGCAATCAACAACAATTATTGAAGATTTCCAGAGGACTTCACCATTGAAATTCACCAGAGCTATAGTGAAACTGACAATGCCCACGTGCATGGCAGCTGGATGCTGGAATACATCGGGTAAAAGTGAAACAAAGAGTTATTCCACCTTTCTGATTCCTGATCCTCCACGGACGGGTTGGTCGTTGGATCGCCAACTTGAAGAGGGAGGATTTGCCATCGAACTTCTGGCCAGAGAAAAAACCCGTAATATGTAGCCAACATTTGGAAGAAGAATGTTTTCAAGATGACTTGGATAATAGCGCGTTGTGACAAACACCAGATACAGCACTGGGACTTGATCAACAGCCGATACCGCACCGTGACAATGTCACTAACCAGTAGGTGGCAGTAGTGTTCTTTGACAAACATGGATGCCTCCAGTAAAGCACATTCACATGAAAATGACTCTGAATTAAAAACACTGATCATTGATTTAAGTATTTTCAGAGTTCTGAATAACTTTTCCTTTAATGCATAATTTCTGATTGTTCCTTGTTTATTCCTCACTCTTTACTACAGCACCACATGACCAGCTCTCTGCACAGTGCTGGTTTTATTCTATACTGCCTGGTATTCTCTTTCCCCTCTCAGCACTAACGAGCCTCAAATAATGGGAAAATTAGGTTTTAGAAAAATCCCACATGTGGAACATGCAGGAACACCCCGAGGCAAACACTCCTCCTTTCTTCCACCACATTTCCTTCCAGACTCAAACCAAACAGCCAGCTCTGGTCTGGGTCCCTTCACAGGACTTTGGAATCATTGAAACCAAACCAACAGCCTTCAGGGTTCCAGTCTTCCATGCAACGAGGGTATCATGCCAAAGCTGTGAAGGTGTTAACAGGTTTATGTGAACAACCATCAGTGTTTTAACTGAGCTGGGCGGGAGCAGGCAGCCATTAGCTTATATAACCTTCTGACAGCTCCCAGCTGGCCTTTAACTCTGCATGAAGAGCTGGATCATTCTGGTTTCCAACCCACAGAAAGCTGCCATCACCTCAGTGCAGCATATCCCAGCTCTCAGTGCTGTTATTCAGACAGCAGCAGTGAGAGAAACACCAGCAGTTATGCAGGTAGGCAGAGAACAACGTTCCCATGATCACTTCATCTCTGATGGAAACTAATGTCTTTAGATGAAGAGCTTGAGGCAGAATTAGTATATCTGGGCCGTCATTCTATTGGTTTCCAGCAGGGTGCGCCACCTGCACCATGGAGCAAACTTATTTGGCCATAAATACTGTATAAGTCATAAAATAATGATAATAATAATATTAGGGAAAAAAACCCAGATTGGTCTGCTGTAAAAGGATACAGTTCCAACCATCTGGAACTCTGAATAGTTGTCTGACTTCCAGCTGCTGAACCAGTGGCAGCGTGAGTCCTTCATGAAGGAGAACATCCCTGGAACACAAAGAACTGTTGGATGGATGGATGGATGGATGGATGGATGGATGGATGGATGGATGGATGGATGGATGATGGATGGATGGATGAGTGGAAGGAAGGAAATGGTAAATGTCATGTACTTATATAGCGCCTTTTTATTCAAGTCAGGAGACTTGACCAAAGTGCTTTACACTACATTCATTCACCCATTCACACACACACACACGGGCTGCCGTACACTGGCGCCACCGGGCCCTCTGACCACCATCAGTAGACAATGCAGGTGAAGCGTCTTGCCCAAGGACACAACGACACTGAAAGTCGGAGTCGGGGCTTGAACCGTCAACCCTTCAATGTCAGGGCAAACTCCTACATCCAACGCCACTGTCGCCCCAAGGAAGGAAGGAAGGATGATAGATGGATGATGGATGGATGGTAGATGGATGGATGATGGATGGATGGATGATGGATGGATGGTAGATGGATGGATGATGGATGGATGGATGGATGGATGATGGATGGATGGACGGACCGACCCTAAGAGATGAATTCCTGTTTTAGGGTCAAAAGTCACATTTAGGACGGCGGTGTGAGTTTAGGTTAGAGTCTGGCATGAATCCGGAACCGTTTGGTTAGGCTGTAGGAAGAATGGAAAAGCCCTGCAAAGATAGTGAACAGGTCTGTGTGTGTGAAGGGGGGGGGGGGTTCATACACCTGTCTGTGCAGTGGGGCGGGGAGGGGGGGCAGAGTGGGTTAATGAGGGGAACACAGCGTTCATTGACTGTTGTTGCTCCGCACTGACGTCTCTTTGGCAGCAAAAACTCAGACGACCGCAGAGAGACAGGAAAGAATAACTTGACCAGCAGAGAAAAGGAGGGAGGGAGAGAAATAAGACGAGGAACGCGTGGAAGGCGCAGATGTTCTCTTTATATTTAGTTTTATTTGGTTTGAATCGTAGAATGATTCAAAAAGCCTGAAAAGAAACATCTGGTTGAAATCCCCAGAACTTAAATCCTCCTCTCAGATTTACAGTGGGCTCTCTTTAGGTCGATCTAAAACTGATGTTAAACCAGACATTAAGCAGGTCGGGACCTCGATTTTCCTCTGAAAGAGAGCTGATCTCTGCCTGCAGAAAGGATCAGAACCCGTCTGACACTACGAAGTAGGCTAAACGACCTCTAAAGGCGACACATGGGGTCCTGATCTACAGAAACAGAAGAGAAACATGTATCAGCATCTATCCATCTGACGAGCAGACATCTCTAAGGGGTCTCCATGGAAACATGCAGAGTCTCACTACTTAGGGAAGAATTCAGCAAAGCAAAGTTCCTCTGCACGATATATAACAGACTCCTGATAGATGGCGCTGCAGCGGCAACAATTAGCTTAGCTTCTAAACATGGGGCCTTTTTTCTCTTCATATACAAACAGCATTTTCTTTTTTACATTTGTTTAAAGTTGGAGTTTCTTGACTGATTCAAAGTATTTTAATGTGAAAGTGTTGATTTTAAACTGAACTGAAATTTCTTTAGTTTGACAGAGGAGATTATTCTACCTTCAGAAAGAGATCATCTTCAACTTCTTCCTCCTTTTTCTAATAGAATATCAATTAAAGGTTAATGGAGCTTAGAATTAGTAAATATTTAGTGCTGATTGGATCCAACCTGAGTCACATGGTAGGTTTCTGTCCCAGAATTATGGAGTTTAGAGACTGAGAGAGAAGGCAGGTGAGGAAAGGAAAGGAGAGGAAAGGAAAGGCGAGGAAAGGAAAGGCGAGGAAAGGAAAGGAAAGGAAAGGCCAGGAATGGAAAGGCCAGGAAAGGAAAGGCGAGGAAAGGAAAGGAAAGGAGAGGAAAGGAAAGGCGAGGAAAGGAAAGGAAAGGAAAGGAGAGGAAAGGAGAGGAAAGGTAAGGAAAGGAGAGAAAAGGAAAGGAAAGGCGAGGAGAGGAAAGGAGAGGAAAGGAAAGGAGAGGAGAGGAGAGGAAAGGAAAGGAGAGGAAAGGAAAGGAAAGAAAAGGAGAGGAAAGGAAAGGAAAGAAAAGGAAAGGAGAGGAAAGGAGAGTAAAGGAAAGGAAAGGAGAGTAAAGGAAAGGAAAGGAAAGGAAAGGAAAGGAAAGGAAAGGAAAGGAAAGGAAAGGAAAGGAAAGGAAAGGAAAGGAGAGGAAAGGAAAGGAAAGGAGAATACAGTCCTGGAAGATCAAAGGGAGCCTAACATCCGTTTATTTTCCAAGTTTCCAGAACCAACACCGTGCTTTTCTTGACGTTCGGACACATCTTCCTCTGACCAGAAAACTTGCAGCTCTAATCCACCGAGGCCTCCCGGATAATAAAAGTGTTCTTTCCATTTTTAGCCAATAAAAACATTAATTTCTTTCCGCTTGGTTTCAATAAAGAGTGGCTTCTCTTTCTGTTGATGTTGGCTCAGAGAGGAACCAGCTTCATCCTCACAGCAGCTCCTCCATGAGGGCCCAGCAGGGACAGGAGGATCATCTACAGCTCCAAAACTCCAGGCTCATTATCAGACATCTGGTTTCTGTGACCGGCGGATTAAACCTGAGCTGATCAGGCAGGAATCGGTATCAACTTGTAGAACCAATCTGTTTAATGAATGAAGTTGGTCCCAGTTTGGTTCCTCCTGCTTGTTCAAAGCAGCTGTTCTACAGTCTTCTGATGTCCCTCCTTATGCTACGTTCAGACCACAAGCAGCAGAAGCAGCAGGTTTACATGCCAAGTCATTGATTGATGAACATCAAGGTGCGATGAAGGGTCCTGCAGCACGTTTTGGGCAGCAGGAGCAGCGCCTCATGAGCTTCTAAGTATCTTCTTCTGAGCAATTCTCCCGAGTGGTGCCCGACTTTACACGAGTGAATAGAGTGAATGTGATTGGTCGTTTATCAAGGGGGCGGGATTGTTGTGGCGGAAGGTTCACAAGCCAGTTTGGTTGTGGCCGGTTTGTCGGAAACATCTTGCTAACCAGTTAGCATCTTAGTGCTAGCAGGTTCCCAATGGGAAATTCCATTGGGACCAAGTAGCACTAAATTGGTGACTTAGAAACGACGCTGTCAAGGAACGCTATGGACAGAGGAAACATGCAAGAGGAGGAGAGTTTAGTGTCGGAGGTCGTGGATGAGTCTCCTCCGTCATCCATTTTTTATTTAGAGGAGGAAAGCGGGGACGAAGATGTTGTGGAAGAGGACGCCAGGGCGGCAGAAGCTTGGTTTGGTGTAGAAGGCTTCCAGCCGTACATGTTTGAGCCCTTGCCTCGCAACGCTGCCAGTTCTGTTAGCTCTACGCCTGCCGAAGACACAGACGTCCATCCCCGTGAACACTGGGACGCAACTCAATGGGAAAGGAAAGGATTCTGGTTTCAACCGTTGCGTATATTAGCTGCGACATATGAATCAAGATGCTATGACCGAAAACATTTGATTGACAGATGAGCGTTGATATATGATTGGCCGAATTTAGGTGTTCAGGCTGACGTAGAACTAACTGGCCTGCAGAAGATAACGCAAATAAC